>JAJAGP010000746.1:0-23841 GCA_025084515.1 Ancistrus triradiatus | reverse complement strand
TGTTTGAAATCCGCTTCGAAAATGAATGAATGAATGCACGTACCCTAATGCTGAAGCACATACCGTATTACTCCTCGATGCTGCGCACTACGGTTGCCGTAAGCTTCGTAACTTACCAAGGCCGTGCTAAAACATTGTGACAGATTTATGAGCGCCGTGTACCATCTACAATCGGTTCTAGGTCAGAAAGCACAACCAGAATTAATTCATACATTAGACACACCGCATTTTAAGGCGCACTGTCGATTTTTGAGAAAATTAAAGGATTTTAAGTGCGCCTTATGGTCCGAAAAATACGGTAACTAGTTGGTGGGTCGACTATTTTAGTAATGTTTCTTAGTAATTGCTCGACTATGGCACAAATTAATATCAATTAAATAAAGATATTCAACATTGGGGCCGGTTGGGTTTTGTTTTGTTTGCTTGTTTACTTTATGTAACGTGCCTCTTCAGCATCAGTGGCCATTCAGTGACAGATACAAGGTTAAGTCAGTACTCAAGGTTATATCATAGCTAGTCTCATATATACTCAGATCAGGGCCAATTTAGCATAATCAGTTCAACTAATGCATGTCTCTGGACTGTGAGAGGAGTAATGGGGGTACATCTACACGGACACAGGGAGGACCCAGATCGTTCCCACTGAGATCGAACCCAGGACCTTCTCGCTGTGAGGTGACAGTGCTACCCACCGTGTCGCCAAGGCCAGTCAGGAGTTCCTCTGTGAAGGATTGTGTGAAGGACTTATTTTCTTTTCATGTGATCTTTGTAGGAGAAGTTACAGAGTTCCTTGATTACTTTTTTCCTGTGGGTTTTCCTGTAAGGCTGTAAGAGGCCTGAGTTTCCTGTTGCACGTGACACTGATATTTCATGAGGTAGCTAACTGAAGACTTGTTTCTCAAACCACAGCCTCTGATGAATACCTTCTCTTGTGCAGTTGTACGTCTTGGCATTCTTCTTTTTCTCTCCTGGTTTACCCTATTTTCTCTATACAGTATTTGACAGCTTACTTAGATATCTTCAGTAACTTCATTTCAGTACACAGCAATATACTGATGTGTTTCTTGAGCCAGTTGCATTTTTGGCCGTTTTGAACTGAGAATTGAGCAATGATAGTGAACTACATATCTTGCAACCCAAGGAAATAAAACTCACCTCTTTAATGAACAAAATAACAGGTTTTAGGTATGATAACATAATTATATAGGATTCTTTTAAAAGTCATTAGCATTTATGTCCATTAGGACACTGGAGACGGTTACTGAAAATGGAGCTTTGCAGTCATATGTGGATAATGAAATTAAAATCTGTAATATCAAACACTAATAGTTATTTTAAAAAGTAAAATTTATTTAAGTGATACACTCCAAGTAATTCTTAAGTGATTCCCTCATACAAGTGATGAACATTAATAGACTAAACAAATGTTTGCAATTTTCTTAAAAAACTGTTCTTTAAAACTATTATTGTTTGATTGAATAATTAATATTTAATACTTTCAAATGTAAGTAAAAAAACTTGCTGACTTTACCTGACTAATAAACGAATTGCCACTCTAATCAGTTATATCAACCTGTCCTTGGTAGAGAGCACCTTCGTCATCTATTCCTCCCTCCAGCATAACCACTGTAGGGAAAAGCTAAGCCTGGGTCTAAGGATAGGCAGAACACCTACCGACAGCAAAGGTACCTTCATGTGCAATAGTAACCACATAGTAACTGGAGATTTCAGTAACCTAATGCTCTAGACCTTATGTGCAGTTTGCGTGTGTGTCATTCTAGAGCACTGAATTATGCATCAGTCTAATTACTTGGACTAAGAAACAGGAGGGCCGGTGAACTAAGAGGAGCTCAATTAACTTCAGACTGGGGGTATCCTTATGAAGCTGTCTGTTTTGGAAGGAAAAAGAAGATATCTCAATGTTTATTTATTTAAAGCTTATATGATCTATCTCTTTCTGTCACCAGATTGGGATTCAATTATTGTATTCAAACTCTTCATTCAATCGCTCTCTTATCTGCTTGATATAAGACAGGGTTGTGGGAGAGCTGGTGGCATAGGGCAGGAGCAACCCCAGATAGGGCACAGAAACACAAACACTCATACACACACTAGGGGCACTTTACAGACACCAATTAACCTAACACACGTATTTGAACTGTGGAAGGAAACCAGAGTACCCGGAGTAAACCCATATGCACACGGGGAGGGCATGCAGATTCCACACAGAAAGCACCGAGACCACTCCTGCTGGGATTGAACCCAGGACCTTCTTGCTGTGAGGCGACAGTGCTGCCCACTGAGCCACCGTGCCACCTGTATTCAAACTCCGCCTTTAGGTTTTGTTTTGCTCAGTTTTTGTCAGCTCGTACATTTCAGAGACATTTTAGTAGTGTTGTAGTCAAGACCACTAGTCAAGAACAAGACCAGGACACGTCAAGTCTGAGTCAAAGCCAAGACTTTTAGTAGTCGAGTCCGAATCAAGACTGAGACCGGGAGTAGCCAAGACTGAGACCAGATTAAGACTTTTAATCATACAAGAATAAAAGAATAAAATGGAAAAAAAAAATCTATTTTCTTCTTTTATTCTTGTATTGTTGGTCACACTGCATATATTACAGTCGTATGAAAAAGTTTGGGCACCCCTGATAATTTTCATGATTTTTCTTTATAAATCATTGGTTGTCCAGCTCAGCAATTTCAGGTAAATATATCATATAGCAGATGAACACCGTGATATTTGAGAAGTGAAATTAAGTTTTATAGGTTTTACAGAAACGTGTTGCAGTAATTATTCAAAAAAAAATTAGGCAGGTGCATAAATTTTCGGGCACCCTTGTCATTTGAATACCTTTAGTACTAATTATTGGAACACAAAATTTGTTTTATAAGCTCATTGACCCTTGATCTACATACACAGTGAATCCAACTATGAGAAAGGGGTTAAGGTGGCCATTGGAAGTTTTTCTCCCTCTTTGCATCTTCTCTGAAGAGTGGCAACATGGGAGCCTCAAAACAACTCTCAAATGGCCTGAAAACAAAGGTTGTTCAACATCATGGTTCAGGGAAAGGGAAAAGGGAAAAGCTCTCCTCAGAGATTTCAGCTGTTCAGTTTCCACTGTGAGGAACATAGTGAGGCAATGGAAGACCACAGGCACAGTTCTAGTTAAGGAAACTCCCGAAGTGGCAGACCAAGAAAAATCTCAGATAGGCAGAGGCGAGGATGGTGAGAACAGTCATAGTCAAGCCACAGACCACCTCCAAAGACCTACAACCTCATCTTGCTGCAGATGGTTGTCACTGTTCATCGTTCAACTATACAGCGCACTTTGCACCAGGAGAGGCTGTATGGGAGAGTAATGCAGAAGAAGCCTTTTCTGCAGGGGACACGCCACAAACAGAGTCACTTGAGGTGTGCTACCAGCACATTTGTTGGACAATCCAGCTTCATTTTGGAATTAAAAGTGCTGTGTACTGATGAAATAAAATTGAGTTATTTGGACATAACAAGGAGCGGAAAAGGAACACAGCATCCCAAGACAAACACTTGCTACCCACAGTAAAATTTGGTGGCGGTTCCATAATGCCCGCGGGACTGTGTGGCCAGTGCAGGTACTAGGAATCTTGTTAAAATTGAGGGTCGCATGGATTCCAGTTAATATCTCCAGATTCTTAAGAACAATGTTCAAGAATCAGTGACAAAGTTGCACCGAGGCCAACGACCCCAAACCCTGCTCATAATCTACTAAGGCATTCATGCAGAGGAACCAGTACAACGTTCTGGAATGGCCATCTCAGTCCCCAGACATGAATATTACTGAAAATGTGGGCTGTCCATGCTTGGAAACCATCAAAGATGACTGAACTGGAGATGTTTCTAAAGAAGAATGGTCCAAAGCACCTTCAACCAGAATCCAGACTGGAAGCTGTAGGAAGCGTTTAGCGGCTGTTATTTCTACAAAATGAGGATCTACTAAATATTGATGTAATTTTTCTGCTGGGGTGCCCAAATTTATGCACCTGCCTAATTTTGTTTGAATAATTACTGCACACTTTCTGTAAATCCTATACACTTCATTTCACTTCTCAAATATCACTGTGTTCATCTGCTATATGATATATTTAACTCAAGTTGCTGATCTGAACAACCAATGATTTATAAACTAAAATCATGAAAATTATCAGGGGTGCCCAAACTTTTTCATACGACTGTATATACGTATATATATAAATATATATATACGTATATATATATACACGTAGATATATCTCATATAATGAATGATAATATACTGCTCAAAAAAATAAAGGGAACACTTAAACAACACAATATAACTCCAAGTGTTCCCTTTATTTTTTTATATAGTAGTATACAGTAGCAGTATATTTAAACTTATAAACTTATTTTTTATTTCATCATATATTTTGTTAAATATAACATTATAAATAATACATAGCCTACAATTATTCATTGTTTATAGACTTAGTCAATATAGTCTTAGCCTAAGGCAATGTAACTTTTGGAAGCAAATGATGGTGATGATTCTGTTTTTCTTCTTAAGTCAAACTTAATCAGAAGTCACAAAAAGTCAACTGAATATTGCAACAGCATCCATTCTATCCTTTTTATTATTAAATGTGAAAACATAATAATAAATTCAGTCTGATCTCAAACAAAAACTAAGCTAAAGCGCGCAGGCGAAAATGCACACGTACAATCTTAATGTCAGATTGTCCAAATAAAACATGCTCACTGATAGGATACTGCATTACCAGAGCAGTAACTTGTTGTTTCTCTGTTTGGCAATCTGAGTGCATATTTTATTTAGGCATGTAGAGAAAGGACAAGACTTACCGTATTTTTCGGACCATAAGGCACACTTAAAATCCTTTAACTTTCTCAAAAATCGACAGTGCGCGTTAAAATGCGGTGCGTCTAATGTATGAATTAATTCTGGTTGTGCTTTCTGACCTAGAACCGATTGTAGATGGTACACGGCGCTCATAAATCTGTCTCAATGTTTTAGCACGGGCCTTGGTAAGTTACGAAGCTTACGGCCACCGTAGTGCGCAGCATAGCGGAGTAATACGGTATGTGCTTCAGCATTAGGGTACGTGCATTCATTCATTTATTTTCGAAGCGGATTTCAAACACAACGCTATCAGTCACGCAGTACAACATGGTCATAGAGCAGCTGTGAGAGAATTCAACATTAACGAATCAATGGTACTCTGTTTGAATGGATTACTGACATTCAATAATGATAGAAAAACGTTCAGTTTATAATTAATGTTACCTCAGACAGATGTTTCCGTGTCCTCTTTATCCTGAGACTGAGACGAGACCGAGTCCGGACAGTACTACGACACTACATTTTAGCTAAGTTTTAGAGTGAGGAATGATCACTTTTCTTTGAAAGAAAATAATGCCTTCTTATGGTATTTTAAAACATGTGTTGTTTATTCATACAAAATGTAGTGCTTAAATACACTTGAAAAGTTCTCTATATGGTTTTGTTTATACTTAATCTCTGTAAATATTAGTCTAACAATATGAGTTCTAATATGAAAGACACTCAACTGTTCTGCTTTCAATCAACCGGTTCTGTAACTGAATTATTTGAACTATACAATAAAAGTGAATTCTGTGTAAATTAAAACTTAACAAATTACAACTGCATCACTGGAACACATCTCAGAATAGATGGGCTTACAATTTGTCAGCCAGTGTTGTATAAAGTTCCCTGAATGTAATGTAATATCTCCAGTTTGTTTGTTTTTAACCTCCATTTTGAGAAATTACTCCAGTAAAAGCTCCCACGTATTTAATTATTTGTAAATAAGTATCAAACATACTTCATTGTCAACACAGTGAATAAGCCTAATGATCTTTTATAACAGTGAAAATGTGCTTAGAAATAGGACCATATGCAACAATAAAAAGCATGTAGGAAAAAAACAATGCTGCATGCACGTGTAGTTTATAAAGTGGTAATTTGATATGATAGTAATAAAAGTATTAATAAAGCTAAACACAATCTGCTGTGAGAGCTAGGAGCTTCTGTTACTGTTATAAATAATTAAATAGTTTGATATGTCTGCAATTAATAGAGTGTACGGGGAAACTGATCTAAAACATCTCTGGTATAAAGCAAGAGTTTTCCGTATCAGTCATGGCAAGCAGCTGACAGTTCATTTGAATGCTCTGTTGTTGCATTGTTTCACTGGCGAGTATGGAAAGGGTCTTGGTCAACCTCTTGTCTGGCATAGTGAATGCACCATGGCTCGGATGTGTTGTGTGTGTGTGTGTGTGTGTGTGTTAGAGAGAGAGAGAGAGAGAGAGAGAGAGGAAAAGTAAAGCTAACAGAATGCAGTTGCTCATGACTGCTGGCTCTTCATAGCAGACCTTTCAATTGTTCCATTGTCACGACATCTCTCTCTCTCTCTGTGTATCATGCATACAAACATACAATGGAGAACTCACTGAAGAATGAATGAAATGACCACTGCAACTGAGCATGAGCAAGTACACACACACACACCAACACCGTCTTAAATTCTAACATAATCAGCACTATGCTTTAAAGAATACTTCATATACTTCATACATCCACCAATACAACACACACTAGGCCATTCCCAATGCCATTACCATATCAGCGTCACTGCTGTGCTGTAAATGGTCCTCCACCAAAATAAAATCTGGTTAATGATAGTGCTCATGTGGGAGCCTTTTCATTGATGGGCTTGGTGGAGCTAATATAATTTGCATGGCAACAGATTTGCTATAGTCAGTAACTGCACACTTGCTGTATGGTGTACGAGTATATGATATACTTTATGTACCTTATGAAATGGCTAGTGAGTGTAGATACGAGACGTGAACATCATTGGGTCTCGTTTTATGCATCTTGAATATCAAGTTTATACTTATACATTTACATTTACAGCATTTAGAAGACGCCCTTATCCAGAGCGACTTACAATTGATACAGTCTTACAATCCAAGTAAGTGGGTTAAGGGCCTTGCTCAAGGACCCAACAGTGGCAGAGGTGGGATTTGAACCCTGACCTTCCAGAGTCCAGTACCTTAACCGCTAGGCTACCACAGTCCCACTGGACAATTGTAGCTGCTTGCTGTGTCCTAGCAAAACACGGATACTTTTTTTCTATACATTACACGATGTTAGTAAACAAAAGTCAAAAGTCTGAGAACGCTAATGAAAATTCGTGTTTGGATCTTAGTTTAGATGGATTGATACTGCAGAAGAGTAATGACTCAAACCACCTCCTCAAAGCATTGCAACAGCTGCTTGAAGATCAGATTATGTGGGCATTTAGACAGAGAAAGCCAACCATTCAGTAACATCACAAGGTGCTCTTTGACCCCATTTCACTAGGTCGTTTCATGCATCTTGTGTATCAAGATTGTATCCGGATACAGCACATAACAATGCGTATGTAAATGCATCCAAGACACACTGGTTTTCGAATCTGATTGCTCAAACCACTTCAGATGGTGGCTGGAGATGCATTGTTTGTCTCTTCCAAGGCGCATCTGGCTGCGAAAACCTGGCCAGTATTTTATGACAATGCACAAATCATCCATGACGTCATTCCAGCATGACTAGAGAAACAGTAATGCAAGACACGCAGAGCTGGTGAACGCGAGAGAAGTTTAATCTTATAAGTAATTTGGACATATACCATTGTCCAAACTAAACTGGCATATGATTGGCTCCAACCAGTTTACTCTCTTGTGCCCAAATTGATCTGTGTACTTGTTACAGCTGCAATCAGCATCATCGTATTATTAAACATGTCTGCTTCTGAACATTAACTACTGAACTTGTCTCCTTCCTCTTAGTTTAAAGAAGAGATTATGTAAAATCATGACTTTGATGCAGTAACCATCTTAATAAAATCTATAAACAATGCACTAGGTAAGTGGTTCAGTGATATGGACTGAACCCGAATGGTTCATGAATGGCAGTGTTATCACAAAAAATGCTATCACAAAGCTGTTGGTAAAGTCGTGCCATAACCATCGTGGATAACCAGAGACAAAATTGGCTAGTCAATATGGTTAAATATCAAGCCACAATAAAATCCACGTACAAGACACTTGATTCTATAGTGGCGCTTTAAAAAAATGTTTTCTTTATAAATACAGTATAACCTTGAGTTGCACACAAATACTTAAAGAAGATAAAGCAAACCCAGTTTCCATTGTAGTGTTTATTGTTCTGGTTAAGGGTGAGAATGAAACTTTGGATACCTGCCACCTGGGAGTACTTGATTAACGTGAGCAAGAGACAGAAGTGATTTTGCCTTATCCTTTTTAATCCTCTGCCTGCTTAACACTTCACGGCTGTGAGAAGCCAAAGTAGTGAATTTATTCATTTCACCTTATTGCTTTCAGTGTTGCTGTGGAAACAACAACTGTGCGGAAACAAGATGTGTTCTCTGTTATCATAGGCATTTAGTTCCTGCAGTGGCAGCATGATAACCTCAATGAAAATGGTTTAAATTAAACTATTTTGGTAACTCTGCCACAACACAACATATTAATGCCCAGGTTTGGATGGCTGACGTCATTATCCCAATAGCAGTAGCATATACATAGGTGTGTCCTGAGATCTACTGAACACCATGCTGTTGTTTGCTGTTTAAACAGCTGACCATAGACTGTTAAATATTTCACATTCCTCTCCATGAACACCCATCTCTTCTCCAGGAGTATCTCTGGTTGCCTTCTCTGTCTTCCTGTCTTTCAGTGTGGAGATCTTTGCAGATGAGAAGTCAATCCAATGCACCAATCATGCAAAAGTCTCTGCTGTTTATAACTGTTCTGTATATTTGCAGTGATTGTGACTAAAAGTACAGTGGGGCAAAAAAGTATTTAGTCAGCCACTGATTGTGCAAGTTCTCCGACTTAGAAAGATGAGAGACGTCTGTAATTTTCATCATAGCTACACTTCAACTATGAGAGACAAAATGAGAAAAAAATAATCCAGGAAATCACATTGTTTTTAAAGAATTTAATTGTACATCATGGTGGAAAATAAGTATTCCGTCAATAAATTTGGTTCAACTCAATACTTTGTAACATAACCTTTGTTGGCAATGACAGAGGTCAGAGCATTTCTTGTAAGTCTTCACCAGGTTGGCACACAGTGTAGCTGGTATTTTGGCCCATTCCTCCATGCAGATCTCCTGTAGAGCAGTGATGTTTTGGGGCAACAAGGACTTTCAACTCCCTCCACACATTTTCTATGAGGTTGAGGTCTGGACACTGGCTAGGCCACTCCAGGACCTTGAAATGCTTTTTATGGAGCCACTCCTTCGTTGCCTGAACGGTGTGGTTGGTATCATTGTCATGCTGGAAGACCCAGCCACGTTCCATCTTCAATGCTCTCACTGATGGAAGGAGGTTTTGGCTTAAAATCTCATGATACATGGCCCCGTTCATTCTTTCCTTAACACGGATCAGTCGTCCTGTCCCCCTATGCAGAAAAAACAGCCCCAAAGCATGATGTTTTCACATTCAATCAACACCATGCTTCACAGTAGGTATGGTGCAACTCAGAATTCTTCCTCCTCCAAACCTGGCGAGTTGGAGTTTTTACCAAAAAAGTTCTATTTTGGTTTCATCTGACCACATGATATTCTCCCAAATCCTCTTCTGGATCATCCATATGCTCTCTGGCAAACTTCAGATGGGCCTGGACATGTACTGGCTTAAGCAGGGGGGCACGCCTGGCACTGCAGGATCCGAGTCCCTCTCGGCGTAGTGTGTTACTGCTGGTAGCTTTGTTTACTTTGGTCCCAGCTCTCTGCTGGTCATTTCATCAGGTCCCTCCGTGTAGTTCTGGGATTTTTGCTCACCGTTCTCATGATCATTTTGACCCCACGGGATGAGATCTTGCGTGGGGGCCCCAGATGGAGGGAGATTATCAATGGTCTTGTATGTCTTACAATTGCTCCCATAGTTGATTTATTCACACCAACCTGCTTGAATATTGTAGATTCCACTCTTCCCAGCCTGGTGCAGGTCTGCAATTTTTTTCTGGTGTCCTTCGACAGGTCTTGGTTCGATGGTCTTGGCCATGGTTGAGCTTGGAGTCTGACTGTTTGAGGTTGTGGACAGGTGTCTTTTATACAGATAACGAGGTCAAACAGGTGCCATTTAATACAGGGGTAACGAGTGGAGGACAGAAGAAGCTTCTTAAAGAAAGAAGTTACAGGTCTGTGTGAGAGCCAGAAATCTTGCTTGTTTGTGGGTGACCAAATACTTATTTTCCACCGTGATTTACAATTAAATTATTTAAATATCCTACAATGGGATTTCCTGGATTTTTTTTCTCATTTTGTCTCTCATAGTTGAAGTGTAGCTATGATGAAAATTACAGACCTTTCTCATCTTTCTAAGTAGGAGAATTTGCACAATCAGTGGTTGACTAAATACTTTTTGCCCCACTGTAAATCCAGCACTTGAACAAATATTCTATAGTAGCCACAACCATAGTCTTAGTGATGTGACTTATGCACCACTATCACACTGTGTTTCAGTATTTGCAGATAATTGGAAAGACTGAATTTAACTCATTTGCAGTTTATTGACTCAAAGTGATTCTGTTCCATGTATGAGCAGCAGGGCAAAATAGGTTGCATTTTAAAGAAATACTACTTCTGTTCTTTTCAGAGGAGTGCATGGAGCATAATTAGGACGGACAGAACAGAAATGATGAAGAGGGGTATTTTGAGACCAAACATGGAGTTCCCTCACTGTCAAAGCTTAATAAAAGTCTTCACTCAGATGTGACACCTGTGGTGGAGGAGGAGGGTCAAGGCATGTTCAGCACTGAACATGAAATACAGACCACAGTGGTATATCTTCCTGAAAATATCTTTGCCCAGAGCATCATCCCTCAATCATGGGAGGTGAGAATGATAAATCAGAGTACAGTGTGTATCACCCTGGGCTCTTCTCTGTACCTCTGTGGATGCACCCACATGCAAGTTAGATAGCACCCATTCCCTACTATAAAGGACCCTTTAGTAACAAGTGCAGGTGGGACTGGTACGGTAAACGATTCAACATGTTTATTGATTAATTAGGATGGCTAGCATCTGTCCTTTTCATCCCTCATTTACATGTACTGCAAATGTTGATGAATGTTAAAGACTAACTAGTAGCCTCAAAGTGTCAGTTTGTATATTCGGTGAAGAACTAGTCTTCAGAATGACTCAATGTCAGACAGGCTGTTTGCTTTTCTCTGAAAAAAAACCCTCATTTCCTGGCTTCATAGTCTTCCACATATGGAGGGAATTAGAAATAAAAAAGGAAAAGTAGACTTACTTGTTACAAACACTGATAAGTAAACAATTGTACATTTTTTTGTTTTAAAGTATCGTAATTGTTCACTCACCTCCAGATCCATGATATGTGAGCACTTGTAGTTAATCACTGTTGGAACTTGCTTTGGCAGCAATAAATGACTTGACTCTGACTCTGTCAGGAGGAATGCTAGACCATTCAGGCATGTTTTGCGTTTAGAATCCCTCTTAAGGCCATGTAGCAGCATCTTAGCTGAGTTAAGATCTGAAACATTCCAAAACAAATTTCAAAATACCTTTTTATTTTCTTGTTGATTTGACTTGAGTGATTTGGGTTATGGTCCTTGCTTTATATTGTAAAACTCTTACAGTCTGCTGTCCAGGTAGTAAGCAGGCAAAGCAATGCCAAACCATGATGCATCTTCTACTCCTCTACTCTTTTTGGTGCTGTATTGCAATTCTTTTTTTCTCCACACAATGTTATACAATCAACTATTGTCTCATCTCATCTGTCCAATCCAGAAGCATTGTATTCCAGCTGGTCTTTGGCAAATGTAAAACATTTAGCAATGTTTTTTTCAGCAACACATTTTTGTTCAGTGTTTTTCTAATTATTGACAAATTAAGAGAGACGGGCAAGTTTGAGAGATTTTTTGTAGGTTTGTTTTTATCCATATTTTTCTTCAGCATTCCACCCACTCTATGATAGAGTAGTAACACTACCAAAATTCCACTATTTGTAGACAGTTTGTCTTATTGGTCAATGATATACATAGTTAGCATTTTTGTCCTCTAAGTTCCTCAAATCAGGACAGACAGACAAATTCAGTTGCAATCAGAACATGATTCACATAAACACATACAGTACTGTGCAAACGTCTCTGGAATTCTATACTTTTCCATTCATATTCTGCATATTCTTTATTTAAGTTCTACTGCCACTGCACTTTGTAGTTCTACAATTACAGATTGTAGTCCCTCTGTTTCTCTACGTACTTTGTTAGTCCCCTTTATTCTGTTCTCCACAGGACCACCACAGATCAGGTACTTTTTTATGGTGGATCAGCACTGCAGTGACACTGATGTGGTGGTGTTTTAGTGTTTGTTGCACTGATACAAGTGGATAAGACACAACAGTGCTGCTGGAGTTTTAAACCACCTCAGTGTCACTGCTGGACAAAATATCCAGCCACCAACGTCCTGTAGGCAGCATCCTGTGAGCACTGATGAAGGATTTCAAGATGACTAACACAAACTGTATAGCAACCGATGAGCTGTTGTCTCTGACTTTATATCTACAAGGTGGAGCATTAAGGTGCATGTCTCTAATAAAGTGGACAGTGAGTAAACAGTGTTTTAAAACTCCAGCAGTACTGCTGTGTCTGATCCATTTGGACCAGCTCAGCACACGCTAACACCATCACCACGTCAATGTCACTGCTGTGCTGAGAATGATCCCCCACCCAAATAGTACCTGATCTGTAGTGGTATCAGAGTATAAATAAAATATAGAATGCCCCAGACATTTACACAGTAGTGTATCTGTTGAGAAAACAAGCTCAGAATTTGTATTTATAGGACAATGCACGTCTTCAGTGCACACCTCCCAACTTACCTCATTTATTGGAACACCTGGACATATAGGTTATCATTCAGATCAATATTTATGTAAAGAAACAGTCATAAAATAACAAGAAAACTAAGGTCAAACATTCAGGTTCTTTGACTCTGAGGTAAGAGGCAGCTGCTATAGACCGAAATGAGGACATGAGGACCTGTTTTTGAAACCCAGACTGGGCGTGCGAGATAAAAGTCCTGTTATTGACCCCTACGAAGGGCTGGTGCCCTGCCCAGGGACTTACCTCTACCTGCACCCAATAAATTCCAGCACAGGCTCCAGACCCCCTGTGAATCTGACCAGGATAAGCAAGAGTAAATTGGGATGCTTTGCTTTAAGGACAACATTATTGAAATAACATCTTTATCACGATGCTAGTTTTTGCCAGTCAGAATAAACTTCATTCTTCCATTAAGATTGGTTTCTCTTTCCTTTTTTGTTTCTTTCCTAGTTCTGAAGAAGGAATTTTAATAGCGCCATTGATCACCTGCCCGTTGCTAACACACTGACTCGGATACTGTTGCTATAGCAATGTGTTTCCTGATAAAGCAGTTATTAGATTCTGTAAATACACACATATACATACACTACTATGCAAAAATAATAGTCTTCAAACAATTTTACAGTATTTGTGTTTATTTTAAATATTCTGCATTGTTATTTATCAGTGGAAAACAACATGTTTTAGATTTACAAGCATTTATTTTGCAGAAGTTAACTTGACAAAGAGAAGAAACCTAAACCAAATCCATTTCTGATGTAACCTTCTGAAGACTTTGGTTATCTCACTTGCTTTTGTCTCGTCATGTAATCCCAGACTGACTTAATGATGGTGAGATCGAGGCTCTGCAGGGGCCATACCCTCTGCTGTAGGTCTCCTTGTTCTTCTTTTTGCTGGAGATAGTTTTATGACTTATGGCTGTGTGTTTGTGGCCATTTTCATGCTTGACAATGAATTTGGGACCAATCAGATGCCTCCCTGATCGAAATGCATGATGAATAAGAATCTACCTGTCCTTTTGAGCAGTGATTTTAACACCTGCCTGGCCCAAAGCTTGAAAGAGACCTTGCTCATGTAGGATAATCATCTTGTATTTTGTAGCTCTCTCTCGTGATGTAAATAAGGTTAAACTGCTACAATCTAACACTGTCTTGCCTTTTTAGGATGGTTGTCCTTTACCCATGTTTATTAGCTCTAACCAGCTCCTTCTGTTTCAGTTAATCACCTTAGATCAGTCTACACAATGTAATTGATCAGTATCATCTGGTTGTTAGATTGGTTTAATCATGCACTGAGCCATATTCCTACAAACTCCTGTAGGCTTTGCAGCTGGAAAGAACTCGCTTACTATGCTACTTTCTTTAACAACATGGAAAAATCACACTATATGATTTCATTTTTTTGCAAAAAAAGATCCATGATGTGAATCTCCTGTTTCACTACCCATCCCAAAGGTGCTCTTTTGGATTGAGATTTGGTGAGTGTCGAGGCAATTTGAGTACAGTCTACTCATGTCATGTTCAGAAAAACAGTTTGAGATGAATTTAGCTTTGGAATATGGCACATATTCCACGTACCTAAGACAAGTAGGTACACTTTGGCCATAAAGGGATGAACATGGTCAACAACAATACTCAGTTAGGCTGTGCCATTAAAACAATTGGTATTAAGGTCCCAAAGTTTGCCAAGCTGCCCCACACCATTACACCACCACCACCAGCCTGAACTATTGATACAAGGCAGGAAAGATTCATGTTTTCATTTTATTTCTTCCAAATTCTGACTCTACCATCTGAATGTCGCAACAGAAAATCGAGACTCATCAGACCATTCAACATTTTTCCAATCTTCTATTCAGTTTTGGTGAGCCTATGCAAAAGCTTCAGTTGCTTGTTCTTGGCTGACAGGAGTGGGACCCAGTGTGGTCTTCTGCTGCTGTAGCCCATCTGCTTCAAGGTTTGACACGCTGTGCATTCAGAGATGCTCTTCTGCATACCATGGTTGTAATGATTGGTTATGTGAGTTACTGTTGCCTTTGCTCAAAACAGTCTGGCCAATCTCCTTTGACCTCTAGCATTCACAAGGTATTTCTGTCAGAGAACTGCCATTCACTGAATATTTTCTCCTTTTTTGGCCATTGTCTTGGACCCATTGACAGATCCTACGCTGGTGTAGTGGGTGCTGGGTTCCTTACAATCAACAAAATTGAGGACTGTGTAAAGGAAATAAAGGATTGGATGTTATTTAATTTTCTCTTACTTAACTCTGATAAAACTGAGGTTCTATTAGTGGGACCCAAGGCTGTGAGAGACAGGTTGGCTACATCTTTCCTAAATCTAGATGGCTGTCCAGTATTGCCCAGTCCATCTGTAAAAACTTAGGTGTCCACATTTGATTCAGATCTCTCCTTTGATGCGCACATTAGCAGTATCACTCGAAATTGCTTTCTTTCAGTTACGTAATATCGCTAAACTTAGAAATATCCTCTCTTTTAATGATGCAGAGAAACTTGTTCATGCGTTTATAACCTCAAGGTTGGATTACTGTAACGCCTTACTTAACTGGATGCTCTAGTAAATCTATAAATAAACTTCAGTTAGTTCAGAAATGCAGCCACACGAGTGCTAACTTGAACTAGAAAATTTGATCATATCACTCCTGTTCTATCATCACTACACTGGTTACCAGTCAATTCCGCATATGATTTACAAAATACTTCTTATAACTTATAAAGCTCTACATGGCCTGGCCCCACATTATCTGAGTGACCTCTTTAGAGTTTTTCAGTCCAACTCATTGCTACTTCGTTTGCAGGGTACAGGACGTCTTTTAGTTCCTAGAATTAAAAAAGTCACAGCAGGGGGAAAGGCTTTCTCATACATGGCCCCCCAAAACTATGGAATAAATTCCCACTTTCGTTCGAGATTCAGAGACTCTCCAAAGTTTTAAGTCAAGGCTAAAAGAACACCTACCCATTTACACAGGCTTTTGACTAGATTTAGACCAGGATGCATGGCTTTGGGTCACTGGGGCCGGAGTCTGGAGTAATGTCTGGCCTGCCTGCCTTATCCGTTAGCCGGGAGTGGTCAAGTGGGGCGGTCTGGCTGAAACTGGGCTTCGGTCCTTGTGATCTTGATTCGTGCATCCTTGCCTTAGAATAAAGGCAGAGGCTGGGGGTTCATAGTCAGAGAGTCTTATGGTGATCAGAGACGTTTGGGTTGCTGTCTTCTGCCTCCGTGGGGTTGCCAAATGTCTCATGTGATCCCTCTTGGCTGTCATTACCTACCAGTTCTCCTTCTTTCTAGCTATGCTGCTATAGCTAATGCTGCCGAGGTCTCATGCTACACATGGCATCAATGATTGTTATATGACACTGTGCTCTTAATCAATAACTAATTACATTTTCTGTTTTCTCTCCGAGCCTTGTGTTCCGGTACCAGTTCCTGCCCCACACATGATGTTCAGTCACCACTCCACTCAAGCTGTGCTTCCGTCATCAGCTCCAGCCCCACCATACCCGGGCCACTTTAATGCCGATGTGCATACTTCACATTTTATTTGAACTTTGACTCCATGACTCTAGTTTCGTTCTTAGATTTATCATCTACGCCGCCCAAGGAGGTTGGGTCCCTTTTTGAGTCTTGGTCCTCCCAAGGTTTCTTCCTATAACACTCAGGGAGTTTTTCCTTGCCACTGTCGCTCTAGGCTTGCTCAATTTGGGATTGGACGTAGTTATTAGGAGATAATCTAAACTTGTAAAGTTGCTTTGAGACAATGCTCCATTGTAAAAAGCGCTATATGAATAGATCTGACTTGACTTGACTTGACTCCTGCTGCACTTCAATGCCCAGCCTCATATGGCGAGAGTATGTAGGGAGTTCTTGGAGGATGATGGAATTGATACCATTGACTGCCCCCCCTTGCTCGCCTGACCTAGATCCAATAGATCTAGTCACATCTGTAATGTCACCTCTGTGACATTATGTTTCAGTTCATCCGACGCCACCAGGTTGCACTTCAGACTGTCCCGAACCCCAGTGATGCCCTAGTCCAGATCTGGGAGGAGATCTCCCAGGACCACTAGTCTGAGTCCACTAATGAAAATGTTTCTACTTTGTATTTTTCAATTAGTTAATACAATATTTTTCATTAGGGGTGACATGATGACACTGTATTTAGCACTGTTGCCTCACAACTCTCGAGATACCTGGTTTGATTCACTGCTCAGGCTCTACCTGTGTGGAGTTTGCATGCTTTTCCTGTGTCTGCATTTAGTGCAGGTACTCTGCTTTCCTTCCACATTCCAAAGACCTGCAGTGAGTCAGTTGGTGTCTCTTGAGTGTCTGTGTGTATGTGTGTGTGCTCCGATGGATTGGCACCCTCTCTAGGTTGGTTTTGATTGTGGTTTAGCAGTTGCTGGTTGTGCCACAGCTCCTTGTGACGCTGAAATGGATAAAGCCAGTATGAAAATTAATGGATGAACGTGTTTCATTACAAGGCACATAATCACCATAACAATTTGAATGAAAATTTGAATCTTTGAAAAAAATCCACAGAGATCTACAAAGATTATAGTCCATCTGTTTCGCTACATAGTTTGATACATTTCAGAACCTACTAGTGTTTGGCATGTTCTCCCTTTTGCTATAATCACAGAATACACTCAAGCTGGTTTGGGTTTGTACACAATCTGATGATCCACGTCATCCCAACATGATTTCACAATATTTCAAAGATCATCTTGCGATGTTACTGACTGCTTGGCTTTATCTGTCTTTGAGTGTCCCCATAAATGCATGACGAGGTTTAGGTTAGGTGACTGTGGAGGAACATCAGCACTCCCTGATCTTCTTTGGATTTTAAATTGTTGTGTAGATTTGTGTTGTTTGTCATTATCCTGTTACAGAGATCCTAACAAACATTTCACTAGTTATCTCAGTATTTTTGTTCTGTTCAATGTTATTAGATGTTTCTTAGATGTTGGATGACCTTACAAAATGTGAATAGTCATGAATATTGAATATATAGAAAATTGAAATTCCTCTCAAGGACATACCCTGACCAGAAAAAGTCATTTTCAACCTGAACTATGAGCCTGATCAGAATTTTTTATAAATAAAAAAACACAAAAAGCATGTTCAGTATTCTGTACATTTCTTGCTTTGTGTTTTCACAGTTTTCTATGTATGACCTTGATGCTTTAACGACAAAAGAAGGTTATATCCTGGAACAGAGAGTGCTAATTTTAATTTTTTTATTTTAAACATTGCGTAGACCTCTTTATAAACATGATATCATCTATATGAATAACATTTCAGGAGGTAAATTATATTGTTTATAGCCTGTATAATAGTACTGCACTCCTGAATGAATAGTATTCTGGCACTGGCACATTCTTCTGAGGATGTATAAAAAGCCCTTTACAGAGCCTCGGCATTGCTGGCTTTTATAACGGCATCTTGCACACACATTCTGAACAAGAAATGAAAAAATGTTGAAGGTTGTTATGTATTTCCCTACCTACAGTGGTGCTTGAAAGTTTGTGAAACCTTTAGAATTTTCTATATTTCTGCATAAATATGACCTAAAACATCATCAACAAGATTTTCACACAGATTTGACCCCCCTGTGCAGCAATAACTGCAGCTAAACGTTTCCTGTAACTGTTGATCAGTCCTGCACACCGGCTTGAAGGAAATTTAGCCCATTCCTCCGTACAGAACAGCTTCAGCTCTGGGATGTTGGTGGGTTTCCTCACATTAGCTGCTCACTTCAGGTCCTTCCACAACATTTCGATTGGATTAAGGTCAGGACTTTGACTTGGCCATTCCAAAACATTACCTTTATTCTTCTGTAACCATTCTCTGATATAATTCAGAATTCATTGTTCTATCAGTGATGGCAAGCTCTCCTGGCCCAGATGCAGCAAAACAGGCCCAAACCATGATACTACCACCACCATGTTTCACAGATTGGATAAGGTTCTTATGCTGGAATGCAGTGTTTTCCTTTCTCCAAACATAACGCTTTTCTTTTAAACCAAAAAGTTCTATTTTGGTCTCATCCATCCACAAAACATTCTTACAATAGCCTTCTGGCTTGTCCACGTGATCTTTAGCAAACTGCAGACGAGCAGCAATGTTCTTTTTGGAGAGCAGTGGCTTTCTCCTTGCAACCCTGCCATGTACACCATTGTTGTTCAGTGTTCTTCTGATGGTGGGCTCATGAACATTAACATTAGCCAATGTGGGAGAGGCCTTCAGTTACTTAGAAGTTAACCCTGGGGTCCTTTGTGGACCTCGCAACTATACAGGCCTTGCTATTGGAGTGATCTTTGTTGGTCGACCACTCCTGGGTAACAATGGTCTTGAATTTCCTCCATTTGTACACAATGTCTGACTGTAGATTGGTGGAGTCCAAACTCTTTAGAGATGGTTTTGTAACCTTTTCCAGCCTGATGAGCATCAACAACTCTTTTTCTTAGCTCCTCAGAAATCTCCTTTGTTCGTGTCATGATACGCTTCCACAAACGTGTTGTGAAGAGCAGACTTTGATAGATCCCTGTTTTTTAAATAAAACAGGGGGCCCACTCACACCTGATTGTCATCCCATTGATTGAAAATTTCACCTTCAAAGTAACTGATAATACTAGAGGTTCACATACTTTTGCCACTCACTAATATGTAATATTGGATCATTTTCTTCAGTAAATAAATGTCCAAGTGTAATATTTTTCTCTGATATGTTTAACTTGGTTCTCTTTATCTACTTTTAGAACTGGTGTGAAAATCTGACGATGTTTTAGGTCATAGTTATGCAGAAATATAGAAAATTCTAAAGGGTTCACAAACTTTACAGCACCACTGTACATTCATACAGAACTTTACCTTGGATGACTTTAATGCAATCAAAATATGGTGAAGAACATATGATTGTTTGTCTGCCTCCACAATTGTTCTTGTAAGTGTCTGCGTTTCATTATTGGCTCTTTAGACTTCATTTCTCCATCCTTAGGTGTCATGCTTTTGAACTCTCCAATCAATCAAATATATTTGTTTTCACCCTCTGAGAGTTAACTAATCTCTTCAGCAGAGAGCAGCCTCCATGCTTTATCATTCTTTACTCTAGAGCGAATGTCTTACTGAGCATAATAATCATCCAAGATTTAGTTTTATATCGAATTTGCAAGAGTGAAGATGATATATAGTGTTGTGTGTCTGTATATCTGTTATTTTGAATAAGGAAGTAGCATAATAACTTGCAGTCACAACTGTGCTATTTGGGTTTTTGAACAACCAACACCAAAGCACGTTTTGTTAAAGACAATGTGAAACTGAGACCTTACATTTAACATTTACAGCATTTAGCAGACGCCCTTATCCAGAGCGACTTACAATTGGTACAGTCTTACAATCCGAGAAATTGTGGGATAAGGGCCTTGCTCAAGGACCCAACAGTGACAGCTTGGCAGAGGTGGGATTTGAACCCTGGACCTTCTGTTCCATAGTCCAGTACCTTACCCGCAAGGCTACCACAGTCCCATTCAGTTTATAAATGTAATGTAATTCAATATGACATAGCTCAGCTTTATCCTTTAGAGATACAGTACTGTGCAAAAGTCTTAGGCATTCTATAGTGTTCTGTTTATATTCTTTGGATTCTTTATTTAAGTTGTAGTGGTCACTGCACTTTGTAGTTCTACAATTACAGACTGTTGTCCATCTGTTTCTCTTCAGACTTTGCTATTCCCCTTTACACTGTTCTGTAATGATCAGGATCCCCACAGGTCCACCACAGATCAGGTACAATTTAGGTGGTGGATCATTCTCAGCACTGCAGTGGTGGTGGTGGTTTGTTAGTGTGTGTTGCACTGGTACGAATGGATCAGACACAGCAGTGCTGCTGGAGTTTTAAACCACCTCAGTGTCACTGCTGGAATGAAAATAGTTATGTGATATAATAGTTTATTCATTCATTCATTCATTCACTTTATATATCTGCTCAGTGTCGTGGGCAGCAGAGGGTATCTGGCAACAGAGGGTACAAGGCTGGAACTAATCCTGAGAAGCATTGCAGGGCACACACACACACACACACACACACACACACACACACACACACACACACAGAGTTGTAGTTCTATCATTGTAAGAACTTTCATTTGACATGATATTACTGTAGGAAATACAACAAGGAAAAAATGTCAGATCTCTCTGTCTTGTGGGGGCAGTTTGTCCTCATAATGATATATAAACTTGACCCACACACACACACTCCCTCACTCCCTCACTGACTCACACACCCACACTGGGGCACCAGTGTTAGAAAGGCCAGTTAAAATAACGCATCTCTTTGAAATGTGGGAGACACCAAAGTACCAGAAGGAAACCCACACAGACCCATGCGATCTCCACACAGGCAGCGGCCAGGACACAATCCCTGGTCTGTGTTAATTAGATTGTTTAAAAAATGTACTTTTCATTGTGCTTTCTTTAGGCATGATGATTTGAAGGAGATGTTGGACAGCAACAAGGACTCTCTAAAGCTGGAGGCCATGAAAAGGATTGTTGCAGTGAGTAGAGTGCTCTGCCTTTACTTTAGTTAAATCTGAAAGTACAGCTAGCTATCACCCACACCACAATAAAGAAAACATCCTAATATTACAACTGTTTTTTAGAGTTAAAGGTAAAACATGCTGTCTACCTTCTGTATGTCATTCACTTTTGGTTTGTTATGTTCAGTAATCTGGTTATTTTGTAGCTAAATGATTTTTTATAGATGCTTACTATAGCACTCAAATGTAGTGATTCAAGTCTTTTTATATCATTGCTATTTATTGGCTGTGATTGGCATTATCTGCTCAGATGTTATCAGAGTGGACTCTTCTCAGTTTGAATATATGTTCCTCTCTTCTCATATCATGTTTTAGTATCACTGTGCTGTTCTCCACATGCATCTGCCTGCTCATCATGTAGGAGTTTAGCCCAATAAGAGACCAGTATCGTTTAGATGCTTGTTATACCACACATCCTTCTAGGTGGCTATAGACAGGTCTTATGCGTCCACTACATAATGTATTGATCCACAATCGGAAAAACTTTGGACAGTATGGAAAATGCATAATAATTCCACAGCCATGTCTTTGTGATATGCACAGCATGTGGTTTTGCATTGTCTTGCATATGCATGGATGATCCTGGAAAACATGATGTCTTGAAAGCAGCTTATGTTGCTCTAAGCTCTCAATGTACTTTTCTGCCTTAATGCTGCTATCACAGAAATGGAAATATATATTAACTGTAATAACAGTCTGCATAGTCCTTTTTGTCTTTTGTCCGGAGCACATGGTGTCCATTTTTTTTCTAAAAAAGACCTAGAACACTGGTTCATCTGACCACAATACATTTCCACTGTGTGATGGACCATTCTAGATGCCTCCGAGCCCAGAGAAGCCACTTCTGAACATGGTTAATCATCAGGCCTCTTTTTTGCACAGTAACGTTTTAAGTGGCATGTGTGAATGTAACTCCGTGTTGTAGTGCTTGATAAAGGTTTGCCAAAGTAATCCCTTGTCTATGTGGTTTAATCAGCTATTGTTGAATAGCAGTTCTTGATGCCGTGCCATCTGAGGGATCAAAGATCATGGGTGTTCAGCTTAAGCTTATGCCCTTGGCCTTTACGCAGTGAGATTCCTCCAGATTCCTTGAATCGGTTAATGATATTATGCACTGTAGAGGGAGAAACATGCAAATCCCTTCCAGTCTTTCTTTGAAGAACATTGTTTTTAAACATTTCAATCATTTCTCACATATTTGTTGACCACTGGAGATCCTCTGGCCATCTCTGCTCATAAAAGATGTGCTAACACTGCTTTTGTACCAAATCATGATTACAATCACCTGTTGGCATGACGTGTTTGAAATCAGATCATTTTGTTTTTTTTAGTTCATTACTAGCTCTAAATTGCCCCGTCCCATCTTTTTTTGGAATGTGTTGCAGCCCTGAAATGCAGGAATTTAGGTTTATTAACAAATGAAATGAAGTTGACAAAAACATGAAATATCTACGATCATACTGTCTGCAATGAAATAAAAGTAAACATAAGAAACACTGTGTGGTTTTTTTATGCATTTTCCATACTGTCCCAACTTTTTCTGATTTGGGGTTGTACGAGTGATATTATTCATTTTGAGGCAGTGCTGTTGGCATGCACATTATGCCTTTAGTGTTCCGAGACAAGCAGTGACCAATGATTCAAGTGCAGTTCCAGCCAGCATCCAAACAGACTCATTAAATCAAGCCTACAGGCTGCTCTATCACAGACCAAACCTGTAAAGCCTACAAAACTCCTGGGACATAAAACAGAGACACACAGGCCACTGCAGTCAGGCAAAAACATAGTTAACAGACATTTCTAGACTACTTGTTGTTCTGGGGCACACACAGCATTGCCAATCCATTGTAGGGGCATAACTGTGCATATAGTGGTGCTTGAACGTTTGTGAACCCTTTAGAATTTTCTATATTTCTGCATAAATATGACCTAAAACATCATCAGATTTTCACACAAGTCCTAAAAGTAGATACAGAGAACCCAGTTAAACAAATGAGACAAAAATATTATACTTGGTCATTTATTTATTTTGGGAAATAAACCAATATTACATATTAGTGAGTGGCAAAAGTATGTGAACCTCTAGGGTTAGCAGTTAATTTGAAGGTGAAATTAGAGTCAGGTGTTTTCAATCAATGGGATGATCATCAGGTGTGAGTGGGCACCCTGTTTTATTTAAAGAACAGGGATCTATCAAAGTCTGCTCTTCACAACTTGTTTGTGGAAGTGTGTCATGGCACGAATAAAGGAGATTTCTGAGGAGCTCAG
>JAJAGP010000745.1:0-305285 GCA_025084515.1 Ancistrus triradiatus | reverse complement strand
TCGATGTGCATACTTCACATTCTATTCAAACTTTGACTCCATGACTTTAGTTCGCTCTTAGATTTATCATCTACGCCGCCCAAGGAGGTTGGGTCCCTTTTTGAGTCTTGGTCCTCCCAAGGTTTCTTCCTAGAACTAGGGAGTTTTTCCTTGCCACTGTCGCCCTAGGCTTGCTCAATTTGAGATTGGACGTAGTTATCAGAAGAGATAATCTAAACCTGTAAAGTTGCTTTGAGACAATGCTCCATTGTAAAAAGCGCTATATAAATAAATCTGACTTGACTTGACTTGACTTTTTCCCATATTTTGTTGGTTATAGGAGGGAACCTTACATAAATGCTATTACAAAGTTAAGTCGTTAACCCAGTCTGATTTAAATAATAAAATAGTAATTTCTTAAATTGCTGTATTGTGATATTAAAATGCAGTGAGCTACCAGTGTTTAACATTTTGATATGTTTATATGCAAGGAAGACAATGGTAAGAACAGGACCATATGATGAATTTCTTTCAGAAGAGTCAGGCTCTTTACAAAAATGGCCTTTCAGTGACTTTGAGGGCTTGACTGGAATATACCATAACAGCACTCTCAGTTCTTTACTGAGTTCCTCTAGATCCTGCCAGGTTTCATTTATATATGCATGCACAGCTGGTTCTGTATACACACCTTTCTCTTTGTTTATGTGATCATGTGCACAAACCTAAATAAAAACACTTCCATCACTGAGAATTTACTCATTAGTAACCCTTATAACACATAATATTTGTGTTAGGCTGTGTATAAGAAAGCATATAATTTGGTTTACAGTTTAACACATTCAGTCAAACCTAGAATTACTGGCACTCTTGCAGAACAAAATAATTCACACTGCAACTATGTAAGTGGACTTAACAGTGTCAGGCAATGTAAGTGCCCACTGGCATAACTTGACCAGAGCCAATGAACTGTAACCACAATTCTGTAATTTGTTGGCAGAGCATTGATTCCCAGCAAGAAGCCTCTCTGGTTAATAATGCTGCCTCTGAGAAAAGGTCTGTCGATTACAGTGTTGGATCTGAATAAGACGTAATGTATATTTGAGAGCTGGGAATGCGTGTTTGTGTGTCTCCATGATGTGGGCTGCAGCAGGACACTATTCTTAGCCCAACAAAGATTACAATCATAAAAGCTCTAACAAAGCTTCAGGAACCTGCAACAGCATTGACCTCTTTCAAGAAGAGAAACTCAAAACACTGAAATCAAGCATTGTTTCATTATGTGCAATAGCGAATCATTAAAGAATTGCAAGTTTATAACTTTACTTTCTTAAGAAGCCATATATGGTGTTTTAGCCTCAACAACATCTCCAAATGTTGGCAGATATGTTAACAATGTGTCAGTTCCAGGTTCATTTTGAGCATTTTTTTTTTTCATTGCACACTATAAAAACAAGAACAGACTTAAATGGAAACAAGCAGAACTTGAAGCGCTGGTGTATTTACACCAAATCTTTGATAGCTAGAACTGGGGTGGCAGTAAGATTCAATGCACGATCCAATTGCAAAACATAGATGAAATGCTTGGATTAATCTGGTTCCTTGTCTCTTTCCACCCATACTTGGCTTATCAATGGGGGCTTTTAAATTTCATCACATTGTATTTGTAATAAACACATGAAATAGTGTCTCAGGATTGGGACTGTGGTAGCGTAGCGGTTAAGGTACTGGACATTGGACCAGAAGGTTCAGGGTTCAAATCCCACCTCTGCCAAGCTGCCACTGTTGGGTCCTTGAGCAAGACCATTAACCCACAATTGCTTGCATTGTAAGACTGTACCAATTGTAAGTCGCTCTGAATAAGGGTGTCTGCTAAATGCTGTAAATGTAAATTAAAAATAAAACTCTGATGGCACAGTTCTGGAAAATTTAAAAATATTTATTTTGTAATGCTTTATTAGGTATGTCTGATCAACACAAATATCTAATCAGCCAATCACATGACTGCAAATCAATGCATTTAGGTATTGACATGGCTTACCAGCCATGTCAAGGGGGTACAAAATTGTGTGGCCCCCGCAGCCACAAAGGCACCTGTGTCCAACAAATCCTCAACAGTATCTAGACATGGTCAAGACAACGTGCTGAAGTTCAAACAGAGCATCAGAATGGGGAAGAAATGTGATTTGAGTGACTTTGAATGTGGCATGGTTGTTGGTGCTAGATTGGGCTGGTCTGAGTATTACAGTAACTGCTGATCTACTGGGATTTTCACACATAGTCTTCTCTAGGGTTCACAGAGAATGGTTCAAAAAGGAGAAAATATTTAGTGAGCAGCAGTTCTGTGAGCAAAAATCTTTTGGTGATGCCAGAGGTCAGAGGAGAATGGCCAGACTTGGTTGAGCTAATCTAAATATAACTGAGTTATGCAGAAGAGCATTTCTGAATACACAACACATAAAACCTTGAAGCAGGTGGGATACAGCAGCAGCATAAAAACTGCAACGGGTGCCACTCCTGTCAGGTAAGAACAGGCAACTGAGGCTACAACTCACACAGGCTCACCAAAGCTGGACAATAGAAGAGAGGAAAAATTACCTTTCTAATGAGACAGGCATAACCAACTTGAAAGCATGGATCCATCCTGCCTAGTATCAATGGTCCAGGCTGTTGATGGTGGTGTAATGGTGTGGGGGATATTTTCTTGGAACACTTTGGGTCCCTTTATACCAGTTGAGCATTGTTTAAATGCCACAGCCTATCTGAGTATTACTGCTGACCATGTCCATCTCTTTATGACCACAGTGTACCCATCTATGCGCCATGTCACAAAGTTCAAATCATCTCAAACTGCTTTCTTGAACATGCCATTGAGTTCATTGTACCAAAACGGCCTCCACAGTCACCAGACCTCAATCCAATAGAACACCTGGAACAGGAGATTCCAATCATGGATGTGCAGCCAACAAATCTGCAGCAAGTGTGTGATGCTATCTTGTCAATATGGATCAAAATCTCTGAGGAATGTTTCCAGCACTTTGTTGAATCTATGCTGTGATGAATTAAGGCAGTTCTGAAGGCAAAAACTCTGTACCAGCAATGTGTAAATGCTGAAGAGGTTGGTGAGTGTAGAGTTAACCCTAAGTGAAAGTTAATAAATGAAATGACACTCTTGATTTTGATGTTAGACATAGTATATTTGGAGTTTCCCTGTGTGAATGGTGCTGCATGTGATTTCAAACCCAAGTTCTGAGTACCAGTAGGTCCTTTTGGTGTCAAACCTGAACATGTATCTTTAGACCTGGAAGTGCAAGTTCTGGTGCTGGACCATTAGTCAATGGAAAAAACAGAGACTGAGTATTTTGCTCACAAACAGTGTTGTGTAAAGAGGTCCTGAACTGACTCTGAGGGAAATGCTGCCTTACTTGTTTGTGTTTCACATATTGAAGTGTCAGATGTAAATAAATATAAAAGAAACATTTTTATACATTAAGTATTTGAAAGTGTATCTGCCTACCATTATTCGTTCAATAGCTGTAGCAAGCCAAAGCAATTCTGCTATACTCTGCGATGCCTGTAACTAGTGTGTTAGTTACAGCAGTTCTGGATTATGGATTTCAGTCCCCACTCACCTGGGCTCTTTACTTTTGGATGCCCTTCTCTGGTTGCCTCCGTTCCTCTGTCCCCCACCCCATCTAGCTAACAATAACAAGAGTCATTTAACACACTAAATCACAGGGACTGGAGCCAAGGTAGGCTCCGTGGTGCACAGTCCTTTTACTCCTGTCTAGGCCCCTGATCTCCACAGTCCTGCCCTAACACACTTCACAAAACCCCATTGTTTTGCCCTGAGATAAGGATGGCCCATTTGGTCTGCAGGCCGTCTCCAGAGGCGCCACAACTATCTCCTCTATCTCCCTCTCGAGAGAACCAGCATTCCAGCCAACACAGGCCCACAGCGCCTAAAGATTTATGTTATAGTAACTTAATAGACTATCTGACACACACACATATATGCACTTATCCCTGAATTTAAAGTGCTTTCTCCCAGATGCTTTTGAATTACAGACACTGTTATCTCTCTCTGCTGTTCATATTGAATGTGTGGCCTTCATAAATGCAGTGCGTGGGTCAGTGGGATGAGTCTGATAAAGAAAGATGGAGATGTTTACAGGTGAAGCTGACAGGTACGGATTTAGAAGTGATGTTAAAACAAAAATGCACCAAACCTAATTCAGAAATGTTTCACTAATGATAGACAAAATGTATTCAATAAAGTGGTGGGTTGATAGATGACATCTTAATACAGAGATATTTGAGTGTGTCATGCAGGGGGACCACTGGCATGCTTGTGCTAGCATAGACCCAGCCACACAGACATGGGAAAAAAAAGGGAAAATATTGACCTCTGGTGAGGAGGAACACAGACATGGACAAAAGAACTGCAACTCAACCTTAAAAGCTGGACGCTGATGATGGCCCTCAGACAGAACTGGAGAACTGAGACCATCATCAACATACTGTTGGTGTATCAGACACAGACGTGAACCGGGAACTTTGCCCAGTGGAACAGGGCAACCTCGCCTCCTATGGAAACAATACGCAATCTGACTGACATACAAACCTTAGAGGCGGGATACGAGCCAACCCTAGTTCAAATCCCACCTCTGACAAGGTGAGGTTTGTCTATCGAAACATGCAGAGTAAGCAGAACACCACACCGTTGTACTAGTTTCTCACAGTCTTTCGGTTTTTGCACAATTCTCAGTTCCAGGTGTTGCATGTGCTGCATGCAGCTTTACATTGAGACTATTTTTCCCATTTTAAAAATTAAATAAAAATAGAAAATCAATATGTGGTGGTCAATGTACAGGAAACGCTGCAGTATGTTGGCTGTTTATTCACTACTGGTACACTGCAATATTCCGTAAGCCATTGCTATGTAAGATATATAGTATGGTGTTTGAACAATGTCTAGATCTGATAATGTGCAATTTCACAGTGAACTGAAGTATATTTGTATGTTTGTTAATTAAGGATTGCCTATTGTCATTTTACAGTAACCTCAAATTATCAAAGCACATTCGATAACTAAATGAATTACGCACTAAAAACAAAAGACGTGCTGACAACATGTCTACCAAGCTGAAGCAAACTAGCTTGAGCATGTTAAAATGTTTTAAAAAACACTCTTCAAAAGTCTTTTCTGATGCTGTAGGTAAAAAGGGGTAGAAATATTCCTATGCAGATGGTAGTGTATATAGGTCACATTTAATTCAGGCAGAATGCAGCAGCTGAACATGTGATAAAAGCTTTCATCTCTCACACACACACACATATATATCATAGAATGAAACATTTAGATTCAACGTTTAATACCTTGCAATCAAAGCCCATGCATGTTCACAAGCGCAATACGCATTCACCATCAAAGTACTATAAGCACTGTTCGGTTCATGTTTAAGTGTTGAAACTCACATATTACACCTGTGTCTTGTCAGCATGCTTTCATCAAACTCTGAAACTATGCCAAAACTAACGTTAAGCAAGGAAAGAAAACTGCATCATAAAAAAGTTGACGAAAGAAAAAAACACACACACACACACACATGGCACACTCCAAGCTGTCGAGAGTTGTCAAAGCACAGCTATCTATAGCCCGTCTATCGCACCCACGTCTTCTCAGCATCTTCTGAACATGTGTGGACCCCTAGGAGGGCCCTCTCTTCCCCCTCCCTCCAAAGTGATCAAACGGTGAGAGTTTGCAGGCCTGGCAGAGCATTCTGTCTGAAGCAGCACACTGAGCTTCACACTCTGGGAGGTGGTAGAGGAAGAGGAAACAGCAGGACGAGGCCTATTCGGAACGCCGAACCAGCGGGGGGACCACAGCCCACCACTGGGTAGACGTTAGGGAAACGAGGGCCCAGGGCTGAGCTGATAATGAAGATGAAAGTAGAGAGCATCAGGGAGGCCTCCAGTCAATGTACACCTTGGATTTGTTTGTAAGACATTGAGAGCAATGTTCTGCTTTCTGCATAACACTGAAATTGTTATTAAGTTCTGCACAGTTCTGAAGAATTCAGTTCCATCTCCAATCTTGCCTTAAGGACCACATAAATACTAGTTAGGGCTGAAAATAAGATCTACAGGGAAATAAAATCCATGATCCACACTGAGCACACTAGTGGTTTGACAGAGAGACTTCATGTTTCCATGTTTGGTGTTTTGCATTTCTTATTCTCGATCACCCATTAGCACAATTTCTTTCATGAATTTATATGATGCTTTGGAGATCTGGCCTTCTGAAAGAATTGCATGGTGAGAATCAGATTTAATTGTGTGTGTCAGCTCACTGTGGGAAGCCAATTATGAACAAATTTGGAAGGAACGCTGTCAGGCACTCCTAGCGATTGAGTGACATTAGAAGTGCAGGGCCAATGTTCTTGTGTCAGAGCAATTAGCATTCACTAAAGTAGCCATGCTAGGCCAATTAGCGTTAGATACTAGCAGACAAAACTGTGGTTAGCCCAAATTTCACTTGATAAGACATTATGCTGACCAGAGCCTGACCAGAGGTCAACAAAATTCAATGTGTTTTAGAGAAAAAGACAGCACTTTGACATCCAGGGCAAAATGGACAGTGCTCCAAACAACTGCAAACAGATGCAAATATAAAAAAATATATTTCAGAAAGCGAGGACGCTGCACAATCAAAGCTACAATACAAACTCCCTAGTGTTAAATTAACACCAGTGTTATTTATCATCAAATATTTGCTCTATACTATTACTTCAGCGTTAGGGATATCGCTGCAGCCATGAAAGGAATAGCTAATACCGGTAAACTTTTCTGACCTTATAGCCAGAGGGCCAATAGGCTGCAGGGTGTGGACAGATTGCCGGGGCATGCGAGGCACACTTTACAGCCGGCAGACGAAAGAGTGTGTGTGTGAGAAAGAGAGTGAGAGCACCCTGGAGGTAGCAGGAAGCACGACAAGGTTAATGTACTATGACAGACAGGAGCCAGCAATTCTCTTTAATGTCGTCCCATTAGGGCGCCCCTGGTGAAGGCATCTTTCGCATCTTTCCTTTAGGAGCCTCTCTGCCAACAACTGGTGGGGGAGAAAGCAGCAGACCAGCTGCCAAACATGACATTTGCTGGCTAGGGCCACTGAACCCCAGCAGGTGACATCTGTGGAGCAGCCTCTACTCTGCCTTTCATCCCTCCATCTCCTCTCGCCTGATGGTTGAACGGGTACCTGTGCTTGGCCTCTGGAGATGGCCAGATGATTGCACATGGTCTCCGTGCTGCAGCTGGGGCCTGTGCATAGCCACAGGGCCCGGGCGACCTGCATGATGAAGCTTCCAGCAACAACATCTGCACCCGTGGCCGCTTTTGTCTGTCTCCCCATCAGCCCTGCTTATTCGATGCTCCAGCTGCAAGAGGGAGAATGAAGGCTGCCGCAGCATGAGGTTATTGCTTCATAGCAGGGTTTTGATCAAATATGTATGAACACATTGAGTGGCTATACAACACACCAGACCACTGGAGTGCTGAGACTTGCACATCCAACTACGCGACATGATGGAGACATTTTCTCCAAAAAAAAAGGCTATCTAACAACAGCACTGAAATCAAATGTGATCGAGTGCACGCCTGTTGTGCTCTTGCTTTAAACTGACACTTGAAAGTCACATTTTTCTGCCCAAGAAAGGCCATTTGCAGTAGTGAACAACACCCAGGCATTTTACCTTCCGGCAGAATGTATAACATGAAGCAGATGCTCCATAACCACCATTTTAATCAGTCGGTCTGTATCACTCAGCTAGCCCGGCAGCATGCATAGCATGAAAAGGTGACAGATTTGATATTGGTACACTCGTCTTCCTGACGTACAGAGTGGACATGACTAATCTCAACCTGCCATCTGGTTAAGGACACATCCCCTGCTGCCACCTGCCTCTTCCATGACTCCTCGCCTCTCCTCTCACTGCAGGGACACAGCCACAGGGGTCAGAGGTCTTCCTGAGGATCTGTGGAGAAGAACTGGTCCTACTGCTGTGAGGTCACCCTTCCCCTATGGCCTGCTATACCTCAGAGACATGCAGACTCCTCACAAATGAAGGCAACAGGATGATGCATTGTAACCAGTGAAGCACTGGAGCTTTTATTGAAAGTATGTGGATATTTGGGTGTCACATCTGTTATTGCAATTTAAGTGGAATATAAGAAAGATCTTGGTAACTTTGGACGGTGTATATCATATTTGATTCTTTTATGGCTTCCTGTTAATTTTTTGCTTGTTTTTCAGAAATGATTTATCCATCATGTCAGGTAAAATAATGAATCATTTCTGCAGCTGCTTCTGACAACATGCAGCAAAATTCCTTGCAATGCTGATTAATTTTGCACTCGAATGTATTTGTTTAATGGAAGGAGCAGTGATTTTCAGTCTGAAAACGTTTTTGATACCAACAAAATTCAACCAAGTACATCAGGAAAATCCTCCAATAAGAAGCTTGTTAAGATTCAAAACATAACTTTATTTAACATCGCTTTTGGAATCAATGACTATTTAACAACAGAGACATCGATACACAGGTCACAAAACTACTCATACATACTCAGATCACACCAGTTTAGCATAATCAATTATCATTCATTCATTCACTTTCTTATCCGCTTAATCCAGTGCCTAGCCGGTGGCATAGAACAGAAACAACCCTAGACAGGGTGCCAGTCTATCATAGAACACATACACTCACACAATGTTATATTCACACATGCACTAGGGGCACTTTAGAGACACCTGTTAGCCTAACACACATGTCTTTGAATGATGGGAGGAAACCGAAAGTACCCGCAGTAAGCCCATGTGGACACGGGGAGGACATGCAAACTCCACATAGGCCGAAGTCGGGACCGAACCAGGGACACTGGAGCTTTGAGGCAACAGAGAGAGAGAGGGGGAGAGAGAGAGAGACAGAGAGAGACAGAGAGAGACAGAGACAGTAAGGCGTAAGGAGGGGCTGAGCAAATGCATGCACTGTAGCTCTATAGTGAAATAAAGTTTAAGCATCTTAAATAGTAGGAATAACTAAGTCAATATGTGGCAGTCAGTGTTGATATTAAATGAATCCATGTATGGGAAGCACTTCAGCATCTTTAGTCAATAGCAGTACACTACAGTATCCCATATAGCATTGCTAAGTATGATATATAACATGGTTTTTCGAACAATAGATCACATGATGTGCAATTTCACAGAACACAGTGTGGACATTAAGCAACACATAACTGTATAAAGTAGCATTCTCCAAAAAGACAGTCGAAATCAGGCATAATGTAAACATAACAAACTGCTGGGCAATATTACTCAATCTGCACATTTACAAGTGGATACAGCCAGTCCTACCGATAAATATTAGAACTTAAATTGTGTAACCTTTTATCACACATGTAAGGTGACAATCCTAAATTCACAACCATCCACCTTCAGAGTCTACATTAAAATATGATTTCATGCTTGCAGCAATAAAAGGTACAAAAGTGACTATTAAATGAAAGACAAGCTGTCCTGACTCAAGACAATACCATTTCAAAATGCACCCACACAAAGCCCTGAAACATACACAGTATGCACACTCAAATTAATTCTAAAGAAATTCCCAAATATTACACATGGAATGTTACACATATATACTTTTTTGTTCCAAAGTCATGTATGAGATCTTTAAATAAAAGATTAGTGTCAAAAACGTCATCCATTTTTGCACTTGGTATATCATAAATCGTTTTTTTATTATTATTTAAGCTCCATGGAATAAAGAACATGTATAAGCTCCAAAGGACTGCGGTTCATAGCATTGAGGCTCGATTTGACTTGCTGAATCTGACATTCAACCACATCTGTCACAACACTTTTATATTTTAGTCTTTTAGTCTTTTTTTTTTAAATGTTCACAGGTACCTTCCTCATTTATTTTTTACCTTTTGTTGCTCACTGTTTAATAATCCTCTGGCGTGCCTAGCTAACTAAACGATGCAAAACGGATGCATCTTTATATTGCATATTATTTTGTTTGTTTTCTGATTTATTCAATGCCTTCTTAATAAGCTTACTTAGACTAACATAACTAATGGCCAAAGACTCTGTAGTCTCTAGTTACAGAGCTAAAAATTCAGTGGGCGTGGAAACTGATACCACAAAAACCAGCAGAACTAGAACTAACAGAAAGTATTTTACAAAACAGAGGGACTGTGGTAGCCTAGTGGTTAGGGTACTGGCTATGGACCAGAAGGTCCAGGAATCAAATACCACCTCTGCCTCTGCCACTGAAGACCCTTAACCCACAATTGCTTGGACTGTAACAGCTATAATTACTACGATTGTATCAGATATAAATGATAAACTGATAAATACCTAGATATAGGTGTTTGTTTAACTGGTTTATTTAACACCAATATCAGCATCAGTGACCATTTCAGCAACACACAACATTGTTTTCTCTCTTATAGACTGACCTACGCTCACTGTAGGCTCAGATCTATCACAGGGGTGCTTTGAGCTGGCATACTAAAGTATATCAATAGCATATTAAGTGGATGCGAAGCATTCCTAAATTTGGATTAGGTTTATCTTTTATATACTGTTTCAATACTGTTTTACACTGATATACAAGACAAGCTCGTAATATGTCTCAATTACATTAGTTAACCCAGCACAAGAACGTGAGATAATTAATTATTCTAATCTCTAAGTTCCAAAAGGTAACCTCTTTGCTGTTTGACATGAACACTATCCAATTTAATCTAAACAAGTGGCAAGTGGGGACAGGGTGAATTATCCTGTGGAGACAGAATACAATTATGATCATCAATGATATGTCTCCTGCTCTTCCAGTGTCTGCAATTAAACTCCAACTGCTGGGAGCTACCCTGACCCAATAAAGAAGCCCTTCATATGTTCCTTATGGCACAAGGCTATTACTGCTGGCCACAGGGTCTAAGGAGGAACTGCCTGCTCTGCCATATGCTGACATGCCATGTTAATGTCAAACACTTAGCTGACATTAAAATAACAAAATCCATATGAAATCATTTGCTCATTTATATTGTATTGGCATTCAGCTTTGTGGCAGGATGTACTATCAAAGCCTGGATGATTCATTTCAGATGTGCATTACAGCCCTGTTGCACCCTTGTGTTGCGGTGGCAGTTCTAGGGCTTGGCTATAGAATATAAATCAATGGGCTATTATTGACCTTTATTGATCAGAATGACTAGAAATTAAAGAAGCTTAAGAAATGTATGCTACAGAGACCCATTCTGATATGCAGCTTGAGCTTTCACTGCATTAAAGTTTGTATTCTGACACAGTTTAGAACTCAACAACACCGGAAAATGATTTTGTGTACCTGAGTATGAGTCCTAAAATGTTGACTGTTGGCTCCTTGATATCCTTGATATCCTTGGTAAGTTTAAATAGAGTTAAAAAGAGTTCAGTGCAATGTAACATGCAAACAAATGCATTCAAAAATCTCCAGTTATTCTCTGTAAAGAAAATCATACTATTTTATGTTTTAGATAGATAGATAGATAGAGAGAGAGAGAGAGAGAGAGAGAGAGAGAGAGAGAGAGAGAGATAGTACTTTATTGATCCCCAAAGGGAAATTTCTTTGTTGTAGCAGCAATACACATAACAATACACAAATGTAAATACAGAAAAAACTGAAAATTACAAATTTACAAAAACTGATAATGTTACAAATGTGTAACACATCTTCTATGGAGACAGGAGTGAGTTATTGTATAGTGTTATTGCAGTGGGCAGGAATGATTTCCTGTATCTGTCCTTATTATCTGCAGTAACCTCTTACTGAACACACTCCTCTGTCTGTCCAGTAGATTGTGTAAAGGGTGTGTTGTGTTGTCCATTATTCTGATCAGTTTGTGTAGCATCCTACTTTCTACAATCGGTTCTAGGGGCTCTACAGTAGTTCCAAGCACAGATCCAGCTTTCTTTAAGAGTTTGTTCAGCCTCTTTAAGTCGCTAGCTCTGATTCCGCTTCCCCAGCAGATGGCTGCGAAGACAACTGCACTTTCCACAACAGACTTGTAAAAGATATGTAACATCTTATTGCATACATTGAAGGACCTAAGCTTCCTCAAGAAGTAGAGTCTGCTCTGTCCCTTTCTGTATACAGCTTCGGTGTGACATCTCCAGTCCAGTCTGTTGTCAAGGTGAACACCCAAGTATTTGTAGATTAATGTACGTTTCTGAAATTTGTCACCCAAACTTCAGTGTGACTTCTCTGAAAAATCTCAATGTTAAGCATACTAACACCTTAGTGAAACCCCCAGCTGAGAATTTCACTGCTGTTTCTATCCCAGGTAGGAAATGTCCACATTGACAAAATTCTCAAGTGTGAGTGTTGCTGAGCTACTGCTGCCAACAGATTCGAGAATGGTCGTTGTGTTTAAATGGGTAGTGGTGTGTGTATGTGTGTATGTGTGTGTGTGTGTGTTTGCGTGTGTGTTGGGGGGGCATTCTCTATGGTGATGATCTCCTTCCCTCAGAAGCCTGCACGCTCATAGCGTCCATTAGTCATAATGGCGTGGAGCCTCGCCGCTCGACTGTGCTATCTTGAAGCAAAATAAAGGAGGCAGGTGTGGGCAGGAAATTAATGTAAATCCATCAGCGTTCAATTAGGTCTGCACAAAAAAAGGAGAAGGAAGAGCATCCAAACCAATAGGGCCCACCTTCCTTTGTATGAATGCAGTCTGCCTTTCATTCCGTCCGTCTCTTTGTATCTGCAGACAAATGGATCTAACTTTAATTATGAAAAAATTGTTATATGAATTTATCCAGGTGCAGCTTTTTTCACCTTTGTGTGTGTGTGTGCCGATGGGTTTCTCCATTAGGCTGACAGCATGGTGGCTGGTGTAATTTGGTGTGAGTGCCTGGAGGTGCAGAGAGCATTGGCCCTCAGTGCACAGCCCCCAAAAACACTCTAACCTAATTTGTTTCTAATTAAAAAAAATACACTCACGCAAAGTACACCTGCCATGGATCAGGCCATGCTGGTCCTTCCCAAAGTGCAGTGTCATTTTGCTGTATCCACAGACTGAGAAGGGGTTTAGTGGATTTACTATCTCTTAAACATCTCAAATCCAAATCTTGGGTGGGTTGTGTATGGAATTATTTGGTGCAGGTTATATCATTAATGCAGATCTCATCTCTGGGGTATGGAGGCAAGACTGGGTACGATTGCTATTCTGGGCAGTGATAGATTTGTGAAAGAGTGGAAGAGTAACATAGCAGAGCATCGCTTCACAATAGGAAGCTCCTTAATAAGTCTGATGCAAGCATAAATGGGCTAGTATGTAATGCTAATTATCAATTAGCATATGCCATTAGCTATGGCAAAGCACTCTTTAAACAAGAGAGATGGTGAATGAAAATGAGAGTATCACATTTAGATCAGCATGCTGCCGTCACCGACAGTGGTATCAGTGAAAATAAACCTGCAGAGGGTTGGCTAAGCTTCAGTGGTGAGGTCAGTGTTGATACAATTATAGCTCCAGTGTGACATACACTTTTTTTCAGCATCACAACAGTAGAGGAGCGGAATGGGATAATAAGAATCAGAGGTTATCAGAGGTTTTTACAAACTTAAAAAATACACCAGTATAACTCTTTTGGCAGTCATTTGAAAGTTAGGAATAAAGCAAGTAATAATGGACTTTGACTCCACTAATTGATGTAATGAGGTATATGTGTTGCTCCACTGAGAAAACATCTATCTTGTTGGAGAACAGGAGACTGTTTAGATAACATAATGGTTCGTTCAAAGCGATCTATGTAAGATGAGCTACGGTTTACATCGACTTTCTGTAAATAGTTAAAGAGATTGTCTGTCATGGTTTATCAACAAATTTCCACCTGTGGTAAAGATAAGTGTCTAGCAGTCTTTGTATTTGCTAGATTTGATTACCACTAACAAAGCTGACAATATGATCAACTTATGATTTGTCAACAATATGATTTGTCATATTTTATGTTGTGAACGTGTGTGATGGGAACTGACACAAGACAGATTTTACACTGAAAATAGTACACAAACTGTCCTGAAGCATGCCGCTGTCACGTCTGTGACAATTAGCATAACTTGTCAACAGAAGCCTGCAGAGAATCGATCTGGTAACTATAAGGGTGTCAGTGTTAAGTCGGTAACAGCTCTTGGCCAACAGTCATAATAATAACTCTAGTAACAGAGCAAAGTGGGATCAGATTGTATGTATTTCCTATGGCATGCTATTATAGTGGTGACTGTTTAAATAGCCCAGACAAGTGTTTTCTGCAGCATGGGTATCAACTGGACTTGCCATACTGACGCAGTCCTGTGGGTATCTCCGCTACAACATCAGCAGAATTCAACCCTTTTTTGCAGGGAATCCACATAGGTGCTTGTCCAGACTCTTTGCTATAACAAAACTAGATTACTGCAATGCTAGATTACTGCAAAGCTCGTCAGGTTTTCAATCTACCCAGGTTTTTTCATGTCACCCCACTGCTATGTTCTCTTCACTGGCTCCCTGTAGCTGCCCACAGCAGATTCAAAACCCTGATGCTTGCCTACAAGGCCAAAAATGGACCAGCTTCTTCTTACCTAAAGGCGCTAATCAAACCACGCTCTGTACCTCGTACCCTTCACAACACTAGCTTGGCTCGATTGGACCCACCACTCAAGATTAAAGGAAGACAAGCATCAAGACTGGTGGTGGAATGAACTTCCACTGGATGTCCAAAAGGCTGAATCATTTGCTGCCTTCAAAGAGTCTAATCTTCACTCAGCACTTAAGTAAAGATTGAAACACACACTTAAATACTTGATAAAAAAAAAACTGTTTAGATTGTATTCTTGGGCTATTGCTTATTTGTACTAGCATGAGGTAATGTCTGCTGAGAAGAAAGCAGAGCACATCTGTAAGTCGCTCTGGATAAGGGTGTCTGCTAAATTCTGTAAATGTAAATGGGCTTTCAGATGGTCCCAGGTTGCAAGCCAGAGGAGAAACTCTATGCCTTTACTTCAGTTTGCACCATTCCTATAAATCTTGGCTTCTCAAAAAGCAGATATTTCTAAACAAACTAAAGATTTTGAAATAACCCCTGGTTTTAGCATTAGACTTTTACCTTTGCACCTTTGATCATGGGGTACTAAAGTAAAGTAGGGGTCTAATGTTGCAGTTAAGAGGTGCTTATTGAAATGGTTTTCTTACATTACATGCAGAAATATCATCTAAATGGAGACAGTAGCTGATAGATAGAGAAATGATGGTGATGGTGGAGGAGCCGGTTTGGCACACTTTAGCAGCTCGAGGAAGGAACGGGTCAACTTCTTGGCAGAGAAAGTGCAGTGTTGCTATGGCGACAGGAGATTTTCATTCTGCCCGTTGTTCCGGGTTAAGGGCGCCATCAGTAGTGCAAGTGAAGTCTAAGAAATAGCATATATGTTGCCAGAATAACTGTTTTACACCCTTGGGTTTGGGTGTGAGGATCAATTTTGGCTCGACTGGCCACGCCTTCAGCTTAAATGCAACATTACAATCAAAACCTGTAAAACAAATAAATATGATATCATTACATTACCATACTAGGTTCTTGATATGTAATGTTCCTGGGGGTGCGCCAATCTGCCAGTGTCGGGATGCTAACTGTATTAGTTGTATCTAGCTATTGATTGCATGTGCATTATACATGATATGCAAGTAAGATCAAATAACTTGAATACTATGACATATCAGAGTGAACCAAAGTAATAGTTTTCCTTACTTAGTTTTAAAGACTGAATTGTAATGCCACTTCTATGAATAAGTGTGAGAAACAGAAGCATTAATACACGACAGAACTTGACAGGACGTTCATAAATCTTATGGCCTTCTCTGTCTTATCAGCAATAACCATTGTGTTGCCAATGGGAATGTCTGGAGTTTGGAGACGCGAGATAAAACCATACAAGAGAACTAAGGAAACTGAAGTGAACTGAACTGAAAGCTAGCTATCAATGGCTAATGCTTTGTTAGGCTATATGAGCTGATTGAGATGTACGAGCTCTTATGAAAGGTATTTCATATTTCATGCAGAAGCTTCCTCCCACAACATTCTGACTGAGATGTAGCATTCTGTGCGCATCTATGCAAAGGACTTTGGGGGAGGAAAGGGACACTGTATGGAGAAGGGAAAAAAGAGAAAACCTTGGCAAGCACAAGTGAGCGCTCATGGACTCGCAGTGCCAAGGAGACGTTATTTATGTTTGGATGTCAGCACTCGGTTCAGGTTGGCACAGCTTGTGGGCTGCACTCTTTGGCTTCATCCTGCTGTCTCCTCCATGCTTGTGCTGGGAGCTTGCCTCACGCCCTGGCTCTGCTCTCTGTCCTGCAGAGGGTGAATGAGGCCTGCTGCGCTCCCATTAACCCCCAAAAATCACGCTCTGCTACCCAATTATGAAGTAACTTCAGAAGTATGAAGCGCACGCTCGGTGAAGTTGGAGAAGTTGCTCGGCCGCAGCGTCACTCGTAGGCTATGTGTGAGTCATGCACTCTTACTTCTCCTGTTCTCGGTCCTGCTTCTTGCTTCGTTCCCTCCTGTGCTGCACGCTGAAGCGCCTGCCAGGTCTATAACTGTACTCAGTCTCGTCTCATAATGCTCTCAGGGTCGAGCGGACACATCTGTTATCAGTTGAGCAAAAAAGGGATACTGGCAGGTTTTCTAACAAGAGTCTTTTCTCCTCACCATCTTCGCCCATCCTTTTTTTCTGCTTTCACTTCAAAATACAGAAATAAGACTTCTCGTTTGCTTGGCTTTTACTCTATAAGCGTACAATTATAGAAGTATATATTTATATGGCATACACAAGCTCAGAGCCTTAAAAGGAAGAAAGGGTCTTTTCCTCAGGCCATCAGAGTTGGAGTCTGCGGAGGCTCAAATGAGGGTCCTGTGCTCATCTGGGACTCTTCATCATGGTGCAGAGAGCGGATGGGGCTGAAGGAGGAGAGAGCGGCCCAGGCCTGGCAGCCTCGGCAGGCCCTGATAACAGCTGATACTGGGACTAATTTGGTAATGTGCAGGACGGGCGCGAGACGTGGGCCAAGGGCTGCAGGTGCTGCTGATAAAAAGCATGCCAGTCAAACAGGATCCTCTTCAGGATACTGCAAATGGTTTTATATAAGGAGCCCTATCTGTCTGCTGGTGGAATGGATCTGCACTGAATTTACACACACGTTTATGTAGTTGGCCTCATGTCACTCACTGATAAAGATATTAAAAGGGCATATGTACTAACAGGACTTGCCCATACATATCCATACATGACTCAGTCATTTTGAATCCATTTTAAAGTCTTTATGCTATGTTACCCCACTCTTTTTGTATGTGCATAGTGTAGCACTGGGAGGCCACGTATACTGGCTATACATGTTTCTCCTTCATTAAGAAGACTGTAAAGAAGTATCGTGCTGTGCAATACTACATTACAGCGTATGAATAATTGAAAATACACTGAACAAGAGATAATTGCACCTGGCTCAGTGCTATTACCATTTATACTAAGGCCCTAGAGTTGAGTGCCTCTCTGCTGAACAATCCTACAGTTAACTAAGCACACATGTATCAGTGAACCATTTTTAGCCACATATTTTTTTCCTATTTCAGTTCTTTTTTTACCTAGTCTCCTATGCAAGTGATTAAAACAAGCTGTCATGCTAAAGATTTAGATTTATGATTAATCTCCCATATGTTACCATTGCCTACCTGATCTGCAGTAAGGGAGGATTGTGGTGTAAAAAGCACTGCTGCGTAGGGACAGACTGACAATGGCTCACAATAGTCAGTACTGTTTGGTATGGCTTATACAGGCTGGCCTGGCTGAGGGTAAATAAAGCACAACAGAAACTGTTTGTCACTGCAGTGTTGGACGAATGAGGACTGCATTACTGGGTAATGTCTCTGTCACATGTGCTAACCAAAGCAGATGCAAACACAAGCAGCACTCGGGCTACTGGCTTTTTCACTCTCCTTATTAATGTATTGAATGTACTATTGCAATGTACTGAAGTCGTTAACAATACATTGCAATGCCTGGCAAAAACAGTTCATTAACAAGTTGATCTTCTGTTTTGGCTACTGCCATGATACTCAATATGACAGTTAAGAATAAGCAAAACATGAACAATATCTGCTGTAACACAGCAACTTTACCATTCACGGATGATTTCAGAGCTATCAAAAAGAGATGATGGTCACTTTTATTGCATGCGCTGGCTGTTCTACAAGCTGCAGCTCCTTTACCAAAAAGCAAGCTGAGCAAAGCTAACTAGCACCCCCTTTTGAAATTACAACTGACCTAAGAGACTTGCATTGTGAAGCATTTCTATTCACATCTGAAAGCTGTCTATTTTACTCCTGGCATTTTTAAAGTCTGACACAGGGGATACGTTACACTTTTTTATTGCCTTTTGTTATATTCCTTACATTTAACTTTAGATTTCTGATATATACCATAGTTCTGTATCAAAATGTTTCACTTTACCTTTGCATTATTTCCTTTTTCTTCAGTTCTGTTGGAATGACATCATGCAACATATGGGCATGTTAGTAATTTTGTATCATCATCATTACAACAACAACAAAATGTAACATTTCAGAAGTTTTCTTGACATTCGTACTTTTCCTGGTCAGGCTCCCTGGGGCTCTGCCACTTATCCCTAGAAAATACAGACCCCAGGATGCCAATCCTTAGCAGGCATTTACTTTTTTTTATTGGCATAAAGTAATATATTACTTTTTTTTTTTTTTAACAAAATATGACATACAAGTAATGTATGTATTTATATGTAATATGTAATGCATAATGTTATGTATTTGTATTAGTCCTTATTTTTTACTGGCCAAAAATAGGTATTATCGTTTACATAGATCATCTGATTTTTACATATATATATATATATATATATATATATATATATATATATATATATTATATATATATCTATTATATATACACACACGTGTATGTATGTATATATATGTATGTATATATATAGATATATATATATATATATATATATATATATATATATATATATAGCTATATATATATATATATATATATATATATATATATACAATACATATTACTTTCACATATTCTATGTCTGAAAACATTTTATTTCTCTCATTAGTATTTTATTTATTTCTTTAATACTCATAATTTACCTCTAATGGCAAAAATATGCTTTGTGAATTGAAAAGACACGCAATCCTTAAGCAGTGGTGAAGATGCGTATGTGTGGGAATAGATTCTGTCTCATACAGGAGGTTCTGAACATACAGTTGAATGCATTTTATTTTATTTTATTTTATTTCATTTCATTTTTTTTTTTTAATTTCATTTCATTTTTTTTTATTTTATGTTATTTATTAGACATACGATGGAATTGTGCATATATTTTTACAGTTTATCTACCACAAGGAATGGCATGGTTTCCAGAACTACTTTTAATAAGTTTGTGTAATACATCTAGCACAATTATTAAACATAACGCATGTTAAACCGGACAAATATTTGCAGAAAATACTTGATGAAACCTAACATATTAAATGTCTTATTATTTTATCTAAATTGAATGCAAATTTTTAATAATCATTGTAAGCTGTATTCTTTAAGCACTTATTTGTGTTACTTACACAAGAAGCACATCAAGCACAACAACATTAAGCAGACACTCTTATCCAGAGTACCTCATATAAATCCTACAAGGTACAGTCAAAGCAATTGAGAATTAAAGAAACTGATCAAGGACCCAAGGGATTGAAACTTCAGCATTTTGGTCAATAGTCAAGTACCTTAACTGATGAGCTAGTACTACCCCATCATCACCCTGTAATGCACTAAGGAACAAAATGGGGAAAATAAAACAAATAAGATGTTTTTAAGCATGCAGAATTTGCACGGTTTCCACATGCTGTGTGGTTTTTCTCTGGATACTCTGGTTTTCCAGCCATATTCCAAAGATAAGTGTTTAGGTCAATTGGTCTCCTCAAAGTGCGACAGAGCCAGGTCTAGTGTGTGGATCAGAAGATGAAGCAGAAGAAGATTCTACTCAGCTACTGGCTGAGACAAAAGTATTATTTAACAAGGATCCTCTTTTATCAGAAGATCAGTTTCACAGTTTTATTAAGCATCCATTTTTTTAAAAACAGTTACTAGATTACTTGCTAGCATTTAGGTTTGTCCTTATAGTCAGTTTGCAGTGATGTGATGCCAGGTGTAGGTCAGTATCCCACAGAGAGTTTAGTATTAGTATGGAATATAACCCATAAGAGGCATGTAATTAATCCTGTGCTTAGATAAACCCAGGAGCTTCTCTGTTCTATAGGTTAAATATTGTGACTACATTTAGAGATGCTGCTCAGAGAGGATCATAATAGCTTCCACCCTCATCCTCTTCATCTCCACTCAGTTTCTGCCACTGTCACTTTCAGTGGCACTCTCATCTGTGTGTGTGCGCTTTTTACTGAGTTTGGAGCTGCTGTAGGTCAAAGAGGAGACTGGCTGGGCGAGCGTTAAGCTGGTCAGGTGCAGCGCCACCAGTGATCATTAGGGTTACAGCTGCTCAAGCCAGATTGTCTGCTGCCTGTGCTGGGCGAGATGTCTCACCCTGGGAAAAAGAGCGAGCATCTGTCTGTCCTTCCCCGTAGACATGAACCTCCTACCAGCCTGTCCAACTCAACCTGACTGGTAAGAAGGTCACCTAGCTTACTCTCTCTCACACATACACACACAGTTAGTGGGTCCCTTTCAGATTTGCACAGTTCTTTTTTAAACTATTTTTGAAAAACTTAAATAAATTAACCAGGAATGTAGAAAACATTAATAAACCAAGATTATATTTTATGTCACTTATTTAATGTATGAACAGCACAATGCTGCTAACTGTGACAATGCTTTCTTCAAACCGACCACACCTAAAACCAATGCGTGGATTTAGCTTTTAATCTTTTCAGCATAGGATACACCCCATTGTTGAGGATTGTGTGCTTTAATGCCCTGACAATCCTTGTTAAATCGTTAAAATTTATGGATTTAATCAATCTGAGTGTACCTTTGCCTCTTGTGTCATCAGGAAAGTGTTAGGAAAGAAAATTAGAACACAACCTCAATAAGCCGCAAATAGCATATGGCCAAGAATTAATCTGTGAGCAGTCAGATCCAGTAAACATACTGGAGAGTAATGAATCACACTCACAAAAATGGGTTTGAAGTAAGATGATGACTGTAAAAAAGAGGTTATTCTGAGTTAGAAACCCCTTTTAAAAAGCAATTGTATTGTTTTGAGGGCTACAGCTAAGCAGGGATTAATCACTGCCTACCCAAAGGAACTTAACTGGTAATTAAAAAAAAACATTGCAAATTCTTCTCAAATTAATAACAGAGACAGTTGTACTTTTCAGTGGCATATTCGTACATGTCTCTATTTAGCACATTAAATAATCTTTCTCAGTCAGCGCAAGGAAAAGCATGGGAACCTCTGGGCTAACAACATAGCTAATTACTTTGGACATTGGAAGTGTGCATTGTAACGATGTCCTGCTATGTAAATAAGGCACAGAAAATGTGAGTCTTCTTATGAAAGATCCTTTTATGTAGACCATGCACAGTAAAAAAGAACTGAACAGATGCATTTGCTCTCATCACAAGCACAAAAATAAACCCAACGGTAACAGCAAAGCAAAAATGGTCTTAATGGAATGGAATGCACTCCAAGAAAACATTGCTGCTTGTCTGAAGTTTGCAAAGATCATCTGTATCTTCCACAACACATTTGGGACTATGTTCTGTGGCTAGATTTTTTAGAAATGCATACAACTATGTTTGGGAGACAAAAAGTCACTGCACACCAACACGAAATCTCTTTTAAAGTGAAATATGGGCATGGTTTGGGGGCCTTACAGGCTGGAGAGCCTGCAATCATTAGTGGAACATAGTAACAAGACATAGTAAGGAAGTATGTTAGGGTAGCATCCAATATCTAAAGTTTAAATAGCTTAAATCGAATAATAATAAGTAATATGGAAAATACAAAAACAAGACTAGATGAGTAATATTTAACCACATAAATGTAAATCACTGTTCAAAATAGAAGTAAATTATCTACAAAATGTTTTACAAAGAAAGCGTTCTAGAATGGCCACACAACCTTGACCCAACTGATATGTTGTGGTATGACCTGAAGAGAATTGTTCAAACAAGAAAACCCTAAAGGCTATTCATTTGACCATTACGCAAGTCTTATCTTAACCATGTCTAGAAGGGGCGTGGCCTTCTCTGGGCTCTGAGGCATCTAGGAAGGACCTTTACACAGTGGAAACTGTATTGTGGACAGATGACCAGAAGGACCAGGGTTCAAATCCCACCTCAGCCAAGCTGCCACTGTTGGGTCCTTGAGCAAGGCCCTTAACCCACAATTGCTTGGATTGTAAGACTGTATCAATTGTAAGTCGCTCTGGATAAGGGTGTCTGCTAAATGCTGTAAATGTAATATAATATAATATAATATAAAAAAGCATGGCTGCAGAAGAAGAGGGTGCAGGACTGGCCTGCCAGTATTTGTCCCCAATAGAGAATGTGAGGAAAATGCAAAATGTGACAATGACAACCCTGTACTGTTGCATACCTTAACATGTGTGCAGGAAGAAAAACACCTGAAGTGCTTAATCACTTGGTACCCTCAGCGCCAGAATGTCTTTTAAGTGTTGTGAGAAGGAATGGCAACATTAAAAACCTAAGTGCTTTATTATCCCAATTTATTATTTTTTTTGCTAATGTGTTGCAGGCCTGAAATGCAGGAATGGATGTATATTAACACATGAAATTAAGTAGACCCAACAACACATGAAATATATTGGGTTAGTACTGTCTGTAATGAAATAAAAGTAAATATAAGAAACACTGCATTTTTTATTTGTATTTTCCATACTGTCCCAATTTGTTCTGATTTGGGGTTGTACTTACTATTACTTGGCTGTCATGCTTTCTGGAGCATCCAATTATGTATACTGATGTCGTGCTGTTAATAGTACTGTACAAGCTCCGGGACATCATCAGTTACAAATTAGCACTGGGGCTACATTAGCTTGGTCTCAGGTGAACAATGAGGAAGGAGAGAGAGTGACAAAAACATATCAGGATGAAACAGGTGTGACTCCAACTTTCTGCCTCACAGGAGAAAATGAAGCATGCTGTCAATGACATTGCACCTGGACTATTGTCTGCAACAAATGGCTTTTAAGTGCAAATTACTGCCAGGCTTTAAGGAGGGCTATGGCCTTTACACTTATTTTACTCATCTCAATTCAGACCATCTGCATAATGACAAGAAATGTAAAACAGGACACGGATGTTTCTTTAGAAGTAGATGAAGAGAGAGCTGCAGCTTTGGGCCATGTCCTTGACAGCATAAGTAAATACACTGCATAATACGCTGTTTTCATTTAGGCGCGTATGTATTTGTTAAGTACTAAGAAAAAAATAATACTTTTTATTAAGTACTGTGATTTTTAAAAGGACTTTGTGAGCTATACATTTGTTGTTTCATTTATTCCTTTTTTGTATATCAAAACAACTTTTCTTATCAATACGAGTCAATGAATGATGGCTGTTTAACCCATATGGTAAGTGACCATATGGTAAACTACATTACTAAGATCGGTCTAATGATATAAAACATAAGTAATAGCTATTAATATGTTTATACATATATTATAACCCAAATCAGAAAACGTTGGAAGAGTATGGAAAATGCAAATTAAGAAAAAACCTGCAGTGTTCTTTACATTTCCTTTGACTTTTAATTCATTGCAGTCAGTATAAAACCAAGACATTTCATGTTGTTTCTGGTCAAAAACCTGAACAATATAGTTTTCTGGGGGCAATTTAGGTCTCGTAATGAGGTGAATAATAAAAAAACTACATAATGATCTGATTTCAAACAGGCAATGTCAACAGTATGTATGGACAGTATGTATGTACAGATGAACCAAAACAATATAACCACTCAACATAACACACTGCTTGTTCTCCATATGCATGCCCACTGAGGCATGGACTCAAGACCTATACAGTTTGCCCTTGGTATCTGACACCATAACGTTAGCAGCAGTTTCTTTAGGTCCTGTAAGTTATGAAGTTAAGACCCAGATCAGACAATTTGTTGATATCACTTCTCACAGATTCTCACTCAGACTGAGATCTGTGAAATCTGACCTCTTAGTCATGTTCCTCAAACCATTGCCGAACAATGTATGCAGTGTGGCAGGGCACATTGTCCTGCTCAAAGTAACCACTGCCATCTGGAAGTACCATTGCCAAAGCTTGGGTAAGTGGCACATGTCATACTGATGTGCACATGAATGCCAGACCCAGGGTTTCCCAGCAGAAAATTATCAGAGTACCACACTCCCACTACAGCTTGTCTTCTTCCTACACTGCATTCTGTTAATATCACTTTCATGCTACCCAAATACTTTGCTGTCCAGGTTATGTAAAAGAACCAAGTGACTTTCTTCAGTTTCTGCCCATTTCTAATGTGTACAACACATCAATTATCAAAACAACTTATTGCTTTCTGTCTAATATATATCAGACCTTGGCATGCACAACTCTAACAAGGCATTCAGAATTATTCAGTCTATTCAAATCTCTGAGTTGTCATAATATTTTGTCTCATTGGTCTATATATATATATATATATATATATATATATATATATATATATATATATATATATATATATATATATATATATATATATATATATATATATATACACATATAGGCATAATTGGGTATAACAATATTGGCGTGGATAGTGTCATGATAAATAGACTAGTTTTTAACCTAGGCGATGTTGCAACCTCTTTATAGAAATATATCATTCATGAAATATGACTAGAATTTGTGCAACAAAGTCAAGCTTCATTTTTTTTTTTTAAATCACTTGACAGACATTCTGTAACTGTAACGCTGGCTAGAGTAAAGGAGACACACGCGGCGACTGGGTGAAGCACAGGCGGCGTTTAATAGGAGTAGCAGGCAAAAACGTAAACCGGGAACAGTTCAAGGGTGGTAACGAGGAAGGCAAAGAGCAACCAAACCGAGAAGGGTGAGACAAGAAGCAAGGTCAGAGGCGAAGATAAGTCGGAACCAGGTACGAGATGCGATATACAGAGAGCTTTGAATCAAGGTAGGGACCAAGAGACTTACTGACGAGTCTATGAAGCAAGAGGGTATAAATAAGAGGAGGGGAAGGGCAGAGACGATAGGTAAAAGGTGCAGATGGTTAGAAAGTAGAAGAACTGGAAGGTGGTAGAATGCGGGCGTGGTCCAAAGCCAAAGCAATATGGGACCATATTCACTGGGGAATGGGTAGAGAAAGGAGCTGATAGGTACGGGTCTCACCTGGGTGGCCTGAGCAGGGAGAGACATGGGCCAAGGTTATAAGACGATCCTGAAAACAAAGAGGGACAAACTTCCTATCCGCAGGGTATCCAGGAGGGGTGCGAGACTGGGCATCATCCAATTCTTGTACAAAGTCCCATTGGATTGCTCTGAGAACACATGAGGTCAGCAGGATGGGTACAGCATCCCCTGGGTCTTCAGTCGAAAGATCATGGCTGTGAGAGAGAGCATCCGCTGGAGCTGGGAAGGTATGATATGGTGAAATCAAAGCAGGTGAAGAAGAGAGACCACCGGGCCTGGAGGGTGTTGAGGCATTTGGCCAAGCGCAAATACTCCAGGTTCTTGTGGTCGGTAAAGACAGTAAATAGATGCTGGGCCCCCTCTAGCCAGTGTCTCCACTCCTCCAATCTGATGGCCAGAAGCTCCCTATCTCTGACATCGTAGTTACGTTCGAATGGTGTAAGTTTGTGGGAGAAGAAGGAAATGGGGTGTAGCTTGGGAGGATTGCCCTGATGCTGCGAAAGAATAGCACTCACACCGACCGAGGAAGCATCAAACTCTACGGTGTTGGGGCGATCCAGATCAGGTTGACCCAGAACAATGCCACCGTCCGGCTGAAGTTCCGTTTAAAGCGCCGGTAAAAATTTGCGAACCCCAAAACCTCTGGAGCTCTTAGACAGTCCGGGGTGTAGGCCAGGAGAGGACTGCGGCTACCTTGGAGTCATCCATGGTGACACCTAAAGGGGAGATGATATAACCCAGATACGACGGACCATTATTCTGGATTATTCAATCCAGATATTGATGGACAGACCATTAATGAGTGACCACAGCTAATGAGTGGAGAACAGAAGAGCTTCTTAAAGAAGAAGTTACACGTCTGTGAGAGCCAAAAATCTTCCTTGTTTGTGGGTGACCAAATACTTATTTTCCACCATGATTTACAATTAAATTCTTTCAAAATCCAACAATGTGATTTCCTGGATTTTTTTTTCTCATTTTTTATCTCATAGTTGAAGTGTACCTATGATGACAATTACAGACCTCTCTCATCTTTCTAAGTAGGAGAACTGTATTATTCACTGTATTTGACGATTTAATACTTCATAGCCCTCTCCTCTGCCGGCGAGAGAGGATATAGTCGGGCTTTGGGTAGCGGTGCATCAGCTAGGAGGTCTATCGCACAGTCATATGGGTGGTGAGGTGGCAGGGCGGTAGGTTCTCCTATGCCAAACACTGGGGCAAGGTCCTGGTAAGCCCGTGGTACATTGGAAGGGAGAACCGAGGAGGAGACTGACGATAGGAGGAAGTTGACCTGAAGAGCAGGAAGACATAGGCAGTGGTCCACACACCAAGGTGACCAGCGGATAAGCTCTCACATGAACCAGGAGATGACAGAAATATGGAGCAGGAGCCAAGAAAGACCCAGGATGACCGGATAAGCTAAGGAAGCCAGGGGCAGAAACGAAATAATGGCCACGTGGGCGGCACTGACGAGTAGGCACAGGGAAGCTCAGGTGAGGAGACCAGAACCAAGGGGCTGATCATCAGCAGCGGTGGCTAGACAGCCTGTAGATTGGTGCAGGGGATCTTCCAAGTGGAGATGACATGGTCAGCAATGAAGTTCCCCTGGGTGCCAGAATCGATCAAGCCTGTGAGGAAACATCTGCATGACCTAAGTGCAGTACCACCGGCAGCATAAATGAGGAAGTAGAAGGGAGTTGACTCACCCAGGGTGTGCGTGCTGGAGCCCCAGTAGACGTAGTATGAGACGCCGGTGCCAGCTGGATCCACAGTAGCGGCAGAGACTTAGTTCCAAGAGACGTCGGCACTCCCCTAAAGACAGGTGGGTACCAGCGAGTTCCATAGGCTCAGGACCGAATGAGTAGGCTCCCAGAACAGAAGGATGTCCGGAGAGGGGGAAGGCGAGCTCGCGTACCCAGAAGCTGGTCCAGCCGAATGGTGAGGGAAATGAGCTCCTCGAGCGTGAGATTGGCGTAACGACCCGCCAATTCCGTCTTTAGGTCGGGGCGTAATCCCTGCCAGAAGGTGGGTATAAGGACAGCCTCGTTCCAGCCACTCTGAGTTGCCATGGTGCAGAACTTGAGTGCATACTCTGTAGCTGAGCAGCATCCTTAGCGTAGATTTAGCAGTAACTCTCTGCTGGAGTGGCCCTCGCAGAGTTTCTGGAAGACTGAGCGGAAGGTGTTCAGGAAACGTGTATAGTCCTTGGACTCGGCCCCTGGTTGGGACCAGATAGCAGTGGCCCATTCCAGAGCTTGATGAGTCAGGAAAGAGATAACCAGAGCAATACATTCTGAGTCGGACTCAGGAGGGGAATGGGTGAAATATAGGTCACACTGGAGAACAAACCCCTCGCAGCAATTAGGATCCCCGTCAAATTTCTCCAGTAGCGCGATCTTGTAAGCCGGATGCGGGGGGGGGGTTGCAGCTCGCAAAGGCCTTTGGGGGAAGCAGAACTGAAGCTGAAGAGGTAGAGGGAGCCGGGAACTGATTAAGCTGCAACACATACTGTGCGAGTGTGTCCACGGCAGGTACCAGCAAGCCGAGTGAGCGCTGGTTTTCCGCAAGTTGAGTGATGACTCGTGATACCTCTTCCAGGCTGAGCACGAAGCTCGGACAGTTGATGACCAAACGGCGAACCTGAGCGGAAATCAGATCCATGAGCCACTGCCTCCACGTTGGCTAAGTCTACTGTAACACCGGCTAGAGTAAAGGAGACACACGCGGTGACTGGATGAAGCACAGGTGGCGTTTAATAGAAGTAGCAGGCAAAAATGTAAACCAGGAGCAAGGTCAGAGACGAAGATAAGTCGGAACCAGGTACGAGACGCTATATACAGAGAGCTTAGAATCGAGGTAGGGACCAAGAGACTTAGCGATGAGTTTATGAAGCAAGAGGGTATAAATAGGAGAAGGGGAAGGGCAGAGACGATAGGTAACAGGTGCAGATGGTTAGAATGTATAATTGGAAAGTGGTAGAACTCAGGTGTGGTCCGCTGGGCAGGCTGCAGGTGTGACAGTCTCATTATTAACTAACAAGCTTAATACTACTACTACTATTTTTTTTATTTTTTTTTTTATTTTTTTTTTTTTTTTTTTTTTTTCCCCTATAGGGTACTGTTATAGACCTACTAACCAGCTACAAAAACAACAAAAAATAGTATTAAATAATAATAAAATAATTACTTTTAGATGGTCAGCTGTGTGGAAACAAAGTAGCAGGCAGTACCAGAACAGAGGGACAGTATATTGTATTAACAAATACACATACAAAGGGTTCATTATACAAGTAAGCAAACTGAAAATAACCTACGCACAAAATACACTGCCTAACACATTATCATACAATCATCAATACCACATGCCCTGTATAGTACCTCAGGTGAACCCAGCTGATTATTAGGTGACATACTATACAGCCCATGACGGAGCATGCACACACACACACACACACACACACACACACACACACGTGTGAGGAGATTAACCATAAAAAAAGATGTATGGTGTATACATGATGATCAGTCCCTTATTTAAATAAGGGTTTAAGTCTGTTTAAAGATTAGTGATGCAAATGGTTGATTTTGCAGTGCTGCTGTATTTGGCAGCCTAAACTCTGCACAGAGAATATGTCTTTAGAGATTCTATAGATTTGTTGGCCGAGAGGTTATGACCTAATGGTTATTCACTTTGACTACGTAGACAAATTCTTTTGCATTTAAGCAATAATTTGGAGCCAAAGCTGATCCCAAAGCATCCCTGTACCTGCACAAACACTGACCAGCTGGAGACTGCTGACAGGCCAGGGATATATAAGCCATCTATGTGCTACATCATCCAAATGGTTTATTGCATAGTACTCTTAATGTCTCGATATATCAGGTTTCTCTGTGGTGGGATGCTGGTAGGATGTTAATCTCAGTACTTGTCTCAATATCATTCCTTATCACCACAGCTACAACCTACAGTGGTGCTTGAAAGTAATAAAAGCGAAGAAAAAGAACACAGTTAAACAAAAAAAACAAAAATATTATACTTAGTTATTTATTTATTGAGGAAAATGATCCAATATTACATATTAGTTTTTGGCAAAAGTATGTGAACCTCTAGGATTAGCAGATAATTTGAAGGTGAAATTAGAGTCAGGTGTTTCCAATCAATGGGATGACAATCAGGTGTGAGTGGGCACCCTGTTTTATTTCAAGAATAGAGAACTATCAAAGTCTGCTCTTCACAACACGTTTGTGGAAGTGCATCATGGCAGACCTCAGAAAAAGAGTTGTTGATGCTCATCAGGCTGGAAAAGGTTACAAAACCATCTCTAAAGAGTTTGGACTCTACCAATCCACAGTCAGACAGATTGTGTACAAATGGAGATAATTCAAGACCATTGTTACCATCCCCAGGAGTGGTCGACCAACAAAGATCACTGCAAGAGCAAGGTGTGAAATAGTTGACGAGGTCACAAAGGACCCCAGGATAAGTTTTAAGCAACTGAAGGCCTCTCTCACATTGGCTAATGTTAATGTTCGTGAGTCCACCATCAGAAGAACAATGAACAACAATGGTGTTGCAAGGAGAAAGCCACTGCTCTCCAAAAAGAACATTACTCCTCATCTGCAGTTTGCTATACATCACGTAGACAACCCAGAAGGCTATTGGAGGAATGTTTTATGGATGGATGAGACCAAAATGGAACTTTTTGGTTTAACAGAAAAGCGTTATGTTAGGAGAAAGGAAAACACTGCATTCCAGCATAAGACCCTTATCCCATCTGTGAAACATGGTGGTGGTAGTATCATGGATTGGGTCTCTTTTGCTTCATCTGGGCCAGGACGGCTTGCCATCATTGATGGAACAATGAATTCTGAATTATATCAGAGAATTCGAAAGGCAAGTGTCAGGACATCTGTCCATGAACTGAATCTCAAGAGAAGGTGGGTCATGCAGCAAGACAACGACCCTAAGCATACAAGTCGTTCTACCAAAGAATGGTTAAAGAAGAATAAAGTTCATGTTTTGGAATGGCCAAGTCAAAGTCCTGACCTTAATCCAATCGAAATGTTGTGGAAAGACCTGAAGCGAGCAGTTAATGTGAGGAAACCCACCAACATCCCAGAGTTGAAGCTGTTCTGTACGGAGAAATGGGCTAAAATTCCTCCAAGCCGGTGTGCAGGACTGATGAACAGTTACAGGAATGCAGTTATTGCTGCACAGGGGGGTCACACCAGATACTGAAAGCAAAGGTTCACATACTTTTGCCATTCACTAATAATGTAATATTGGATAATTTTCCTCAATAAATAAATGACCAAGTATAATATTTTTGTCTCATTTGTTTAACTGGGTTCTCTTTATCTACTTTTAGAACTTGTGTGAAACTCTGATGATGTTTTAGGTCATTTTTATGCAAAAATATAGAACATTCTAAAGGGTTCAAAACTTTCAAGCACCACTGTATTTCTGCATAAATATGACCAATTATCAAATTAGAAATAGTAGAATCAGAAGGTAACTCGGCCAAGATGGATCACGAGACATCAGCAACCCACTTCCTGAGCAACCAAAGTAGTGATCACACGAGATGCAAGATGACAACAACCCAACAACACCACAAGACTCATGACAGTGAACCCCCATAACTGCCCTTTTAGTCTAAGACAATGATGTACAAGCCCAGGCCATAGAGGTTTGAAGTCCAGACTAGACAGCGACCTGGCTTCACACACCAGGCCCAACAACAGGCCAAAGGGCACTTCAGGGCAGACAGGTCAGAGGTGACACTAGAGTCCAGCCCCTGGGACCGGAGCCATGCATCCCAGATTAAAGAGACTAACCCAAAACTTGTGTAAATATGCATGTTTTTAATCTAGACTTAAATATTTTAATAATCTAGACTTAAAATGTGTCTGAATCCTGAACAAAGGTCGGACAGTTACTCCATAGCTGGGGCCGGTCATATATGAGAATGCTCTTCACCTGCTGTGACTTTTTTAATTGTAGAAACTAAAAAGAGGCATTCAGTCGTGTGAACCAAGTAGATGTGCTGGTGTGTAAGGCTCTACAAATGTCCTCAGATACTGTGAGGCCAAGCCATGTAGGGCTTTGTATGTTACCTTAATGATGTAGCTTTTTTTTTTAAATAAGAAACAATGGAACTGGTGTCCTGCTATCCAAATATTGACTATCCAGACAGTGAAAATGAGAAAACATTTGTACAGAGAGGATCGACTGTACCATAATTTTGATGTGCCATATCAACAGTCGTCCCTTTAACATGCTGATATACTTGGCACACATTGCTGCCCATCTCTGCACACACAATTGCAATCCAGCACCTAACATCCATTCTTAATGTACACTTTTGGTCCTATAATGCTGAGGTATGCTACTGTATCTTAATAAGCATAATGAATTTTAGCATTATAGAAACGAGCATTAATAGGAAAAATCAAACATCAGTTCAAGTCAAAACCCCAAAAATGTAATTCATTTACACTATACACACTAAATGTGGAATGAGGGAGGCTCGGTGGTCAATTTTCTGGACTACTCATAACCATAAGTTGCCAAATACTGATAAATTATTAATAAATACCTAATAAATTAATAAATAGTTTGCTGCCACAACTAATTACTAATTATCACTAGCTAATTTTTAATTAAAGACTGCATAGTAAGTCTTAACAACGCATCAAATTAAATTATAATGCAGAGACTTGTGAATGATAAACCTCTGGGATTTATCGGTACACATTACTGCTCCAATGACACCGATCTCAAAATCCTCCTGGGTTATGATGAATACCCTTACATGTTCAAGAGAGGGGGTGGATGGAATTGTTTATATTGATGGTGTCTATTGCTCGCTCTGCAATAGACATTGCTTGTGTGTTGCATCAGTTATTGCCCTGTAAGTTTGTTGCCTAAACTGGTTCATGCATATTAAAATGCGCTTTCTGAAAGGTTGGTGCTGGATTTCCTCTTGATAATATTGTTTATGAACGCGTGTTGTTTGCATAGTAATCCAAACAAGTGGTGCATTTGATTTTGTAAACATGTTATTTATGAATACTTGCTTCCATGACATTGCTTCTGAAATGATGGACTGGTTGCAACAGCTTACCTTGCAATCACCATGTCAATGATTTTGAAAGGAATGAAAATTTCACAAAGAAAAACTTACAATCAGTATAGCTAATTGTAAATAAACTCTATCTGGAACTTTGTCTGGGACCATGGTGAAACTAGTGCTCAGCAGCAAGGTGACAATGGTTTTTGCAGCAAAAAACCCCTGCATAATCTAACACGCTGTGCAGGGAGCAAACAGCTGCGCCAGCAATTGCGGTCATCCTGAATTGATGCAATGCAAAATGAACAATGGACCTGCATCACCAAATCTCAATGAGGATTGGCTTCTTGTAGCACATTTGAGTCATTTCTTATAGTTCTCGTGGCTTTAGAAGGTTAACATGAGTCACAAGGAGTTATATGAAACCTACAGGTGTAGACTGTCACTTGCAAGATCACATGTTGTCAGCACATATAGTAGGTTTTAGGGTAACACTTTACAGTGTTCTTGGTGTTACATGGCAGTTACATCAATATTTATGCAGGCTTATTCCAATAGATGTCAGTTATTCTACAGCTTAACTCTGACAAGCTAAAGTATCATCCAACGTTGTAGCTAAGCGAACTTCTGACAGACATACACAACAGTAATAATGTGAAAAGTCCTCACAAACTCAGAGAAAATAAACATACATTTATCATTATGCTGTCATGGCAGTGCTATAATTAGTCATTATACTTAAGCATCAGACAAGATATGCACAGTTGCAGTTGCTGGAGTGTAATGACAATTACTGATAAATCTTTCTTAGGTATTAGCGTGATATAGCAAGCTTATATGTCAATGACAATATCTAACCCAATATACAGAAGGTTTTCGGGGTAAAATCACTGTGTAACATCATTACGTAACAAGGTTATATAGATTTTCATGGCAATACAATTATGTAGCATTTCAAACAGGTTTTCAGGTCAAAGTCATTATAAAACCATGTTATACAGCTGTTTTTCATGTAGGTGTCACTGTAGTACTGCATGCAGACATAATCTGCTGTCCAACCTGCTAACTATTTACAAAAAAAAAATGGTTTGGATAGCGAATATTTGAATAGCACGAATACACACATGCAAATATTGAATCAGCCAATCCACATGGCAGCTACTCAGTGCACTTAGGTATGTAGACATGGTCAAGACGACATGCTGAAGTTCAAACCGAGCATCAGAATGGGGAAGAAAAGTGATTTAAGTGACTTTGAACATGGCCTGGTTGTTGGTGTTAGATGGGCTGGTCTGAGTATTTCAGAAATGTCTGATTTACTGTTATTTTCATACACAGCCCTCTGTAGGGTTTATAGATAATAGTCAGAAAAAGAGAAAATATCCAGTGAGGTTAGCTACAGTTGCCCCTTAAAAACATAAGTCTCCTTAATACCAGCTCAGCATATTTCAATGCCACAGCCCACTTGAGTATTGTTGCTGATCACCCCCATCCCTTTATGACCACAGTGTACCCATATTCTGATGGATACTTCCAGCAGGGTAACACACCATGTCACAGAGCTCAAGTCATCTCAAACTGGTTTCTTACACATGTCAGTGAGTTCGCTGTATTTTTATTATTTTTTTATTTCTAGACTACTTGTCATCCTCTGGTACACACAGTATTTAAAGGGGCACAGCTTTACCCCTGCTTGCAAACTAGGGGCACTGTGGATAAAAGGTAGCCTGTTAAACACTAAATAGATTATGTGATTTAACAAGAGTTCGTTACTCTGCCATGGATGAGAAATGAAGAAATTAAAGATTTTTTTGCAAAGATGCTCAGGCATTATGGGAAATGTAGTGCCTGTAATAAATTTCTGTGGCGAGTCTTGTAGTTCTGCTCAGGAATCCAGGATAAAATTGATTTTTTCCCACCTAATTTGAGTGGGGCACAGCAACATTTTACGGGGGCACATGCTCCAATACAGTGGGTCTGAGAACTCCTCTGGTTGAATGTATCATGAACTGGGAAGCTTAATTTAGTCTATAAGCTACTGTATCGTAGCATAGCATACCTTAAACAGGCTGAAAACACTTACATTAACCTACAGTTGGGCAAAATTATTAACACAAAGCTTAATTTTTAATAAAGTGATGAAAACCTTGTGTAATTTATTGAATAATGCACTGAAAGCGAAAAGTAAAAGCAAACTGCTTAGCAGCACTGCTGCTCGGCTGCCTGTGTGGGTTTGTGTGGGTACTCTGGTTTCCTCCCATGTTCAAAAGACGTGCATTAGATCAGCTGGTGTCTCGAAAGTGTCCCAGTGCAAGTGTGTGTATGGGCGCATATGCAATACGATGGACTATCACCCTGTCTAGGGTTGGTTCCTGTCTTGTGCAGTGTGCAGCCCTGGCTATCCATGACCCTGAACTGGATTAACAGGTATGACAATGAAAGAATGAATGACTTCCACTTGCCGAGCAAACCTCTCACCCGACTTCATTTAACAGAGTAGATTACGAGGGGCTGTTTGCGGAGCTTCTCCCGAGATACTTTAGACCACTGTAATAAAACTCTTACTGAGCCTCTGCCAAGTTGAGACATCTGCTCACCTTATCGCAGATAAGTGGGGGTAGTCCCAGCATCTGTTCAAATTAATCCATTTTGCAAACGCAGTTATCCTAATCCTCTAAATATTCCTCTAATACACAGAAATGGCAAGGTGAGTTTTTGAACTTCCCGAACAAAGGAGGACTGCGAGAGACACCATGATTCTTATCGGTATAACTGAGTCCGAAGTGTCCAGCGTGTGTGCATGGCAGACTGCTTGGTGTACCTGGCATCTCTGCATATTCATGAGCCACTTCCCCTCTTTTGTTGCCTGCCTAGTCAGCAGTCACGAAACACATGGCGCGCACTGGCAGCGCCTCGTCTAGATGAGGAAAGGGGGCTGTGGACGGAGGCAATGGCAGGAACCGGGACCTGTGAGGGCTGACTGACGTTTCCATCTGTGGCGAAGCCTGGTAATTATCGGGAAGAGGAGCGCCCGCAGCAGCACGCCATCTGCTTAAAGGAAGGAGGAGGGGACGGAGAATGGCTCAGTGAGTTAGGAGCGGGCGCTAGTGCACCGCCGGGCCACTGCCTGCTTCTGACATGAGGGTCTCGCATCTGCTGCTGATGAGCCACGGCCCCAGCACAACACACATTCACACACAGACCGCAAACTCTACATACTTGCAGTCTGCGTTTGACGCATTCGACAGGACCAAGGGGGAGCAGCCAAATGCTTCTCCCCATCACATTTACTGTCCCCAACCTCCAAAGCTCTGTCCTCAATATCACTGTGCTGGGCAAAGTTGCAGCATGAGTTTGTTTGTTTCAGTCACTCTTCCTCCCAGATGTTGTTTGTCAAAATTCTCATGCGCTGTTATTGTTGGCTGATATGTGGGCACACAGATTGTAAATACAACAGCGTCACGATAAGAACGAAGCACAACAGCTGAGTTAAACCACAAGTAGGTGTGTGTGTTAATGTAGATGCAGATGCAAACTGTGCTCCTTGCTGGTGTATGTCTGAATCATCTGCAGGATGCAGCTTTTTGGGGCCATGTAACGCAGGGGATGTGGGAGGGAGAGAAGGGGTATTACGGAATATCTGGCAGGTGTATCTTCTCTCCTTCTCATTCTCTCTGTCCAACTTTTGTAGCTCTGCCCACACTGCCTGCAGATACACAGAAAACATCCCCATTAGCAAGTGTACATGCTGCACAGCTCGCCTCGGGGAGCTGCAAACCCATGATGAGCATCCACAGTGCCCCACTGCTATTATCTCTAAAGACAGCTGTATACAGAAGCTGCATGTATCTACAATATATACTGTGTGTGTTTGCATACAACCAGCATAGAGTCTGCTTTGTGATGTTTAACAGGCTTGCCAAACAGACACAGAGCATGCAGACATAAGCAAAATGTATGCAATGACAATCATTTGTAAATATTTATACACCCACCCACAGAGTCATGTCTCATTTTTTAAAGGCTGAAATTCAATGCTGAGTAAGTTCTTAAACATGAACGAAACCTTTTCCACTATTCATTCCATTCCATTACTAAGAAAGGGGAAGAATATGGCACGGCCCTGACTCTGCTTAGACAAAGCATTCCATCATTTTCAAATAAGGAGGGATGAATGTCCTCTCAAGTCAGTGAATGAATTAAAAGGTCATTAGTCAAAAATGCAACCAAGAGGCCAACAGTTACCCTGAATTATCCTGCTGTACTAATGTTTTTCATCTGCAAGGACTGAAAAACTGAGATGAAGTGTTGGCAAGATAAATGGAGTCAGACTAAGACTAAGGCAGACATTCACCTTCCAAAAGGGCTCTCTAAGCTTACTACCAGATTGACACAAACGTTGTTCTAAGCTAGAAAATCTAATAGGTCTATATTAGAGTGGCTAAGTCAAAGCCCAGACCTCAATCTGATGGCAACAAGGTTTGAAAACTGCTATTCACCCACAATTTTTAAGCAATCTGACAGAGATCAAGCTATCTGCAAGGAATAATGGATGCAAGGATTCATATGTGCAAAGCTGACTGAAACATATCCTAACAAACATGCAGCTTCTCTTGCAGCAAAAGGTGGTGAAACAAAGTTAGGTTAAGGTTGGTGAATTGGTATGTCAGTAAAAATAAGAATGTACCTCATTTTGTAAAATGATAGTGAATATTAGGTTAGCAGGAGAGCTAATTACATGATTTTTGGTTTTGAAGCCCTTGCAACAAAAGCCATATACAGTGGGGCAAAAAAGTATTTAGTCAGCCACTGATTGTGCAAGTTCTCCTCCTTAGAAAGATGAGAGAGGTCTGTAAGTTTCATCGTAGATACACTTCAACTATGAGAGACAAAATGAGAAAAAAAATCCAGGAAATCACATTGTAGGATTAAAAAAAATAATTTAATCATGGTGGAAAATAAGTATTTGGTCACCCACAAACAAGCAAGATTTCTGGCTCTCACCTGTAACTTCTTCTTTAAGAAGCTCTTCTGTCCTCCACTCGTTACCTGTATTAATGGCACCTGTTTGACCTTGTTATCTGTATAATAGACACCTGTCCACAGCCTCAAACAGTCAGACTCCAAACTCAACCATGGCCAAGACCAAAGAGCTGTCGAAGGACAGCAGGAAGAAAATTGTAGACCTGTACCAGGCTGGGAAGAGTGAATCTAGAATAGGCAAGCAGGTTGGTGTGAATAAATCAACTGTGGGAGCAATTGTAAGAAAATATAAGACATACAAGACCATTGATAATCTCCCTTGATCTGGGGCTCCATGCAAAATCTCATCCCGTGGGGTCAAAATGATCATGAGAACGGTGAGCAAAAATCCCAGAACTACACGGAGGGACCTGATGAATGACTTACAGAGAGCTTGGACCAAAGTAACAAAGGCTACCATCAGTAACACACTATGCCGAGAGAGATCCTGCAGTGCCAGGCTTGTCCTCCTGCTTAAGCCAGTACATGTCCAGACCCGTCTGAAGTTTGCCAGAGAGCATATGGATGATCCAGAAGAAGATTGGGAGAATATCATGTGGTCAGATGAAACCAAAATAGAACTTTTTGGTAAAAACTCAACTAGAGGAAAAAGGATGCTGAGTCGCATCCCAAGAACACCATACCTACTGTGAAGCATGGGGGTGGAAACATCATGCTTTGGGGCTGTTTTTTTGCAAAGGGCACAGGACGATTAATCCGTGTTAAGAGAAGAATGAACGGGGCCATGTATTGTGAGATTTTAAGCCAAAACCTCCTTCCATCAGTGAGAGCATTGAAGATGGAACGTGGTTGGGTCTTCCAGCATGACAATGATCACAAACACACCGCTCGAGCAACAAAGGAGTGGCTCCGTAAAAAGCATTTCAAGGTCCTGGAGTGGCCCTGCCAGTCTCCAGACCTCAACCCCATAGAAAATGTGTGATGGGAGTTGAAAGTCCGTGTTGCCCCAAAACATCACTGCTCTAGAGGAGATCTGCATGGAGGAATGGGCCAAAATACCAGCTACAGTGTGTGCAAACCTGGTGAAGACTTACAGGAAACCTTTGACCTCTGTCATTGTCAACAAAGGTTATGTTACAAAGTATTGAGTTGAACCAAATTTATTGACCAAATACTTATTTTCCACATAATTTACAATTAAAGTCTTTAAAAATCCTGCAATGTGTGATTTCCTGGATTTTTTCCTCATTTTGTCTCTCATAGTTGAAGTGTACCTATGATGAAAATTACAGACCTCTCTCATCTTTCTAAGTAGGAGAACTTGCACAATCAGTGGCTGACTAAATACTTTTTTGCCCCACTGTATGTGACATTTTTATAAAAATGGTTTAGGTATGGTATAATGTTATTTGATGTCCTCTATTTAAAATCAAGCAGTCATTAAAGCCATCACTGTGATTTTAGTGAATGCATGATTTTAAATAGAGGACATCAAATAATGCTTTATTTTAAATGGAAGGCCTCAAATAATGTTATACCATACTTGAGTCGCTTTTATAAAAAATGTCACAAACATGGTTGGTTTTTCTAGGACTGAATAATAATTGTATTTTATTGGTATACCTTAAAATCAACCACCAAATTTTTTAAAAAGTTTTGATTACCCTAAGATACCTGGGAAGTGAATGATGTAGCCACCACATACAAAGAGTGGCCTGTGCAGTTTGGATTAATGCTCATAATAGGACATCTCAAGTTTAACCTGGTAGATAAAAAAAGAAACAAGAAAAGCATGATTATATTTTCAATGTTATGCCAGAGGATTTTCAAGTAATGTCTTTCTTTAAAGATCTATTAGGTTCCTATTTATATATGAAATAACGTGTGAATCCGTGTATGTTTCTTGATGCCCTGTGCTGTGTTAAACCTCTTGGTCCCTTATGAACTTCTGAATCAGAGGAAAAAAATCCTGCTCAGCTCCCATCACAGGAATTTGTCAGAGTCTTTCGACAGATTGGTTGAATACAAAATGCAGCAGGGAGCTCTGATGTGACCATAAAACACTCGCCTTTGATCGCATTCGGACGCTTTTTTCCCCTCTCCTCTTGCACATGTGCATGTCAAAGTCAATTACATCACAAGCAGAGAGGCGTAAAAGCATTGACAGTTTTTCAGTTCTCATATAGCTTTGAAATGGCGTGTTTGCATCGCAGAGACGTGCACATGGTACGCCAGCTAGTGCACCAGTCAGTGCATGGCAATATTCTGAGATTCGGAGCACAGCAGATGGATGTATGACACAGGGCCAAGCAGTGAACACTACAAGTCCAGCAACAAACTACTTTCACTAACATCATTTCACAATTACCAAACAAAACATTAATTGACCAGGAAAAAAATTGGAAACAGGATTTTTACTTTGGCTGGAGTGGCTTTTTAGATGTCGCCGGCACTTAAGCAAAATTTGCAGCAGCATCAACAGCAGCAGTCCTCTCATTCAGAGGCATTAACTCTGTGCCATGTGTCTAACAAACGGAGGCCATTCTGCAGCCCTTAATGACAAGGCAGGCACGCTCCTCTTGTCTCCCTCTCCGCTCTGTTCAAATTGCTCTCCAAATGAACTACAGCTGTGTCGACCAGGTGCTGCATCCTTTTCAGAGCAAACAGGAAATTATCAAATCCCCAAATTCCTCAAATTTGCCACACACCGGCCGCCTCCTTGGGTCTTTGTGTGTGGTGGGTACACCATCACACATGTACAGGCTCTGAATACATCACTGGGGTATACTGTTTGTAGTTCAGAAGTCAGTCAATCAATCAACTTCATGCTAATGAGGAAGCCCAGCTGAGAGTGGGGCCCTGTATCCCAAAACCATACAGACCATACAATCAACATATGCAATGAGGTACATTTACATATAACCACACATAAAAATACAATATATGTGCATGAGAATAAGCTGTAAATGACCTCTTTTATTCTTTTGTTTGCAACCGTTGATTTGAATGTACTTAACACTTCAAAATGCCATATTTTACAATCTTTTTCAAATAAGAAAAATCCACACACATTCTTCCAGAAAGACCTATTTTTGAAGAAAAGATGATTTGTGTTTATTTTGTAATAAACGCAATTGCAATATTTTTCAGTTTTGAGAAAGTTCCCTACTTACTACTTCCAGCAAAAATGTTTTAATGTGCTACGAAATGCAATGAAGAAATTATTCTTACATCCATAAGTGTATGATAAGTAGTATAACTGATATTCATTCATTCGTTCATTTTCTTAACCGCTTCATCATGGTTAGGGTAACGGGAAGGCAGGTGCCTAGCCGGCGGCATAGGGTGCAAGGCAGGAACGACCCTAGACAAGATGCCATTACATTGTAGGACACATGAACACGCCAACATTAAAGGCACTTTAGAAATATAGACACACCTAACACACATCTCTTTGGAATGCGGGAGTAAACCCACACAGGCACAGGCAAAGTCCACACAGGTCTGAGGTCAGAGGTCAAGATCGGGGGCACTGGAGCTGTGAGGTGACCGCATTAAACCGCTGTGCCACCGTGCTGCCCAGTATACTTGATATGTTTAAGAATATGATTGGAAGTTCTAACAAGCATCTTTTTAGAGACATAATAAAGATGCCACTCCATTAAAAACTTGTTAAATTGTGTTAAATGTTGTTGTGTCATGTTCTAATTAGGATTAAACATCGTTTTACATGCAAAAGTGGAGTTATGTCTGTAATTTACATTTACATTTACATTTACAGCATTTAGCAGACGCCCTTATCCAGAGCGACTTACACTTGATACAGTCTTACAATCCAAGCAATTGTGGGTTAAGGGTCTTGCTCAAGGACCCAACAGTGGCAGCTTGGCAGAGGGGGGATTTGAACCCTGGACCTTCTTGGCCAGAGTCCAGTACCTTACCCACTAGGCTACCACAGTCTAATTTTAGATCATCTCAGTGAACCACATGGACAACATGTTCACGTTAGTGGGACGTTTACAGCGGCTCGTACCTCCAACGTTTTGGCTACTGACGCCATATGTATGAAGGATGTGCATTCACACACTAATATTTATGTTTATAATTATAATTAGTGTTCTGTGTCACTGCTATCAGGGTCATAATATGAAGCATACATAGAATCCCCATAGAAAAACAGTGGCTTAACAAAATGGGTTATACTGAAAAGCTCAGTGGCTCTCAGCATGGCATTTTAATAGGACTCCATAAAGGAATGGTTTGCCAACTTTGATGGAGAACTTGGCAGTCTTTAACTCCATCAGACACCACTGAGATTATCTGGAGCAGCAACTGTGAGTCAGGGCTTATTGTCCAACATCAGCGCCTGACCTCAAAGTGATGTTCCACATGCTACAGGAAAACATTCTCAGAAGAGCAAAGGCTGTTGTAGCAGCAAAGGAGAGAGAAACACCATGATAATACCCATGTTTTGGGATGGAGCTTTTGGGTGTCCAGAAACTTTTGTCTCTATCTCTCTCTGTCTTACATTAGAATCCAATAACAGAACAAAGCACATTCTATTAAAGCACAGCATACAACATACAACATCCAGCAACTGAACTGCCCTTTACCCATTGTTTCCACTCCATTTTTAAGCAGCACACGAGCTGCCATATGCACTTTGGCCACCCTTAAGCTCTGGCTTGTGAATTGTGAACTTTGCAAATGATACAGGTGAAACCATGCATACAGTTAAATTGAAACTCGAATCATACTGATACAGTCATGGTCTGATTTCAGATTTGAAAGACTGTTTTCCTTAATCTGATGAAACGTCCATATGAATAAAATCAGAACCATAACCCAGACAGGATTAAAATGACATGGGGTCTTGAAGTAATTTCCTCCAAAAGGCTGCTCCTCAATGATTTTATTGCCCTCCATGTCTGTGTTTTTCTCCTTGCTTCAGTGAGAAAATTACAGGCAGGACTACGTACTGTTTTTTTCCACCAAACTCAGTGGTGCTCTAATAATTTTAGTCCCATCCGCATGCACGTATCCATGATTTTACAGGCAGATGTCGCGTCACATTAAAAGAGGGTTTTGACCACTGCTGTTCTCCATAAGTCTTCTCATGCGAATCCAAGTAAATCAGAGATATTTCAAAATGTACTGGCAGCACAGGGTTCAGTGCAGAGCCCAACCCTAGACAGCCTCAGGACACATGCGCATACACACTCATTGGCACTGCAACATTATTAAGACACATATTTATCTAAAATGTCTTTGCAATGTGAAAATAATCCATGGGGAGAAAATGCATCCTCCAGACAGGCAGGGGACAATATGTAAATATGCTCAACACATAACTTTAGTTTTTATAAAAATAATGACAAGCTCTACCAGTCAGTTACATGTAAAGCAAACATCCAGGGTCATGTAGAATGCAACCCACTAGAAACTCACTCATTCTGCAGGATTGTTATTACTGTTCAGAAGCTTTATCACTGAGATGATCACCGATGTTCCTCTGATAAATTAATCCAATCTGAATAGGGCTTACGTGTACACTTCCAAAAACGCACCAACTGAACTTAGCAAAATTACTTTTTCTACTTTTTGAAAAATTGTGTTAAACTGAACCATGTCTGGAACAGAATGGAGTGGGCACTGGGAAATTAATATAAAAAGACAGCAGTGAACAATTGTTCTGTTACAGCAAGCAGTTTAGATGTGTACACATCTATATCCTGACCTGCACTGAGACAACTGTACTTCAGAGAGCGTGCTCTAAAATAATCAGAATAGCTTAGACTTACAGTTCATCAACACATTCATATAAGTGACTGATATTTTAAGTGATTTTAACAAGAAGTTAATTAATAAATGATGAAGTATGTTTTACTGAACCTTACTGCAGTATTTCAATAATTATCCTGGTTAATAATCAAAACTTTTCGTTTTGGGCTACATTATCTATAACAGTAAAAATGAATTCTTAATTGACTACACTCTGTAACACAAGTTTTGTTCCCAGCTTTTTAATGTTATATTCCAATTGCTTATGTCTAAAACAAATTAAAAATTGCTTACATTCATCATAAACTTCGCTTTTGTGACCACGGCAACGAAAATTATGAATTTTTATTATAGAAACAGGTCACCAACAGGCATGCCGAAGTATGCTTTGTAGGCCTCACACATCTTAGCAGACTTCTACAGAGTAATTTTTCGGCTCTTGTCTTATAAAATGGGACCACATACATAGCAAAATGCGTATGCGGATGTATGCAACCTTTGATGCCATCTAAAACTGGACTAAGTGCTGGTACTGTAAGGAAAAGGATTGTCCTCCAAACGATTAAAAATGGTCAATCCTTTATTTCCATGCCAGTAGTACAAAGTACAGAGTGTGACTGAGGATTCAGCAGAGCAAGGACTGATCACCCGCTAGCAGAGTAACTCACAGTATTTATCATTGAAAGTGTGGTCCTTCCTAAGCTCCTCCGGTAAAATGGCTGTGGGGTGAGTGAAAGTGTGAAATACGTCGTTATCAGAATCCGAATAGAGAATAAATTTCACACCTGTTCTGTCTAGGTCAGTTCCCTTTGTCTGTGATGGCTGTTGCCCACTTACATGCAATCCCAATAATTAGACATGTCGCTTCCAGCGCTCAGAAGGGCTATAGTGGCCCTATCTAACTTAGTTATACAAGCTACCTACAATCTGTCAGTCCAGAAAGTTTAGATAATTCTGGACAGTTCTAGCAAAACTCTGATATTCTCACAATTCAGAAGCTTCTTAAGTACTTGAAATATGGGAGAATATCCTTAAAAAAATAGATTCAATTTCAAAATATCATTGTGCTGACCACAAAAGCAAAGTTTACAGGGAATAATAACTTTTTTCTATTCATTTAGGGTACAAACAATCAGGAAAACACACTTAACAACTGGGAACAAAATTTTTTTTTGAAAATTGTTACATGGTGCTATCAAAGAGAAAATGAAAATATACACTCCTGGGCCAACACAATGGGGCAATGCAAAAGGTTAGGTTTTTAATGTCCCTATCAACAAAGCAATGGTCAGAAAATTAGCTAAGAACTAAGAAAATGCACTCCTGAGACCTGTGCCACCATTGTTGCTGTAGTGATGTGTTGGTAATCTGCCACATCTGATGCAGCCCATCACAATAGAACCAGTAGTGACAGATATCTACAGGTAGAGATCTACAATATGCAGTCCTGTGAGTCCCATGGTAAACGAGTGAGAAAATCTGCTCCAAAGACAGCAAAATATAATTGCTGTCAGAAAATACATAGCTGGTTTCATCAGGCTACCTGCAGGTATTCTGAAATGTATTCTGAAAGACCGTAAAGGCACAGAAAATCTCTATTTCAGTATCAGCTATTCGGGGAATATGTATATGCTTTCAATCAGCAGGTGCCAGAAAGAAAAGATCTGGAAGGCCCAAAGCCTCTTCAAGCAGAGATGACCACCTGCTACAATAGACAATTCTAAAAGACTAGAAAAAGCCTTCAAAAACTGTCAGAAGAATTCAAGACCTCAAGAAACAAGACAAGAAGAACAATAACAAAAGGTTGTCTAATGCCGGTTTGTGTCTAGGTTATATGTTATAAAGGTATTGCTGTCTAAGAAGAAAATCAACAACAGAATGAAGTTTCTGGCGGAATATGGAAAACTTGATTCAGAGTGGTTCACCAGACTTGTGTGGACTGATGAATCATGAATTGAGTTGCATTGTGATGGTCCAGAGAGATGTCTTTGAAGATCTGGTGAGAAATACATTAAACATAAAGGTAGAGGTGTCATGGTGTGGGAAGCCTTTTCAGCTGTTGGTACTGGTAAGAGGCTTCACTATGAAAAGTCAATTAATGCTTTGGAGAACAGGAAAATATTGCAGGAAAACATGCTTTCCACAAATGAAAAGTTTTCTAAAGAGGAATAATCACACATTATTTTTCAACAAGACAATGTTTACACTGCAAAGACCACAAAGTAGTGGCTTAAGAACACTTCTGAGTCCACCAGGCACATCTTGGACTGGTTAGAGTCCATATTTTATCCCTAAAGAGAATATTTGGTCTCCTTAAACACAAACTAACTGAACAGTTTTTAACTATTCACCAACTGCTTGATGCCATTAACATTGAAAGCAGTGAGTGGAACAACACTTACTCTTCAAGACATTTAAGGAAAGCCTGGGGTAGCCTAGCGGTTAAGGTACTGGACTCTGGACCAGAAGGTCCAGGGTTCAAATCCCACCTCTGCCAAGCTGCCACTGTTGGGTCCTTGAGCAAGGCCCTTAACCCACAATTGCTTGGATTGTAAGACTGTATCAATTGTAGGTCGCTCTGGATAAGGGCGTCTGCTAAATGCCGTAAATGTAAATGTACATGTACTCCATACTTTCTGTATTTATCAAAATTACTTTATTTATCTAATTCTTTCAAACTTCTTTATTAATTATTGATTATTTGACCATTAAAATGTATTTACAATTTGGGGTTTGGCCCATTTTTTTACCCAACACTGTATATTTTAAACAGATAAGTGTCTGTTTTTATCATTCATTATAGTGTGGGGGAAAAATTATAACTTATTTCAAGATAAATGAATTCCCCAAAAATCGACCACGTGTACTTCTGGAGCAGAACTGAAGAGAAATCTGATCATTTTTGCACATTTCAACATTCCCTGATGCATTTTAAGACAGATTTTACCTTTGATCACACCATTGATTTTTTTCATAACTTTTTTGAAGGGCAGCACAGAGGAGAAAGTGGTTAGCACAAACTTTTTTGTCTTTTCATATGGTATTTATTATTTTCTATCTGACTTTGCCCAAGCAGGTGTGAGATATCTTCAGCAGTAGCCAGTTTTCTGTGATATTCTTGCCAAGAAGGCTTCGAATGCACATGAGAGACTCTGGACACATATATTAGGAAACTACCATCTTGATGAAAAGCAAATTTGCAAATTGTGATCTGTACTTGGTGTGAAGTACAAACTTGCAACATGCAAAGCAGAAACAAAGAAACAAAAGTGAATATTCTAGATGCAGTCAACACTGGTATCAGTGTGCACTAAGGCCTGAAAAGTGAATATAGTGTTGATTGTGGGGTGAATATATGGGCATAATCATACCCTAACCATCATTGTTGTAACTTACTTAGTACAAATATACTATGGGGATAAAACATATCAGACCAATAGAGTGAAAATGCTTCTGTTTTGCATTTTTCTCTAGTTTAATACAGTGTTTTCAGTGGAAATCATATACCGTATTTTTCGGACCATAAGGCGCACTTAAAATCCTTTAACTTTCTCAAAAATCGACAGTGCGCCTAATGTATGAATTAATTCTGGTTGTGCTTTCTGACCTAGAACCGATTGTAGATGGTACACGGCGCTCATAAATCTGTCAAAATATTTTAGCACGGCCTTGGTAAGCTACGAAGCTTATGGCCACCGTAGTGCGCAGCATCGCGGAGTAATACGGTATGTGCTTCAGCATTAGGGTACGTGCATTAAGTCATTCATTTTCTAAGCGGATTTCAAACTCAACGCTATCAGTCACGCAGTACAACATGGTCATAGAGCAGCTGCGAGAGAATTCAACATTAACTAATCAATGATACGGAAGTGGAGGAAGCAAGAAGACGCCCTGCGCCAGGTAAAGACCAAACTGAGCTTCTGAGGGAACTTAAGAGTTTTGTTTCATTTCATGCGCCTTATAACCCGGTGCGCTTTATGTATGAAAATAGACCCGTTAGCAGGCGATCATTGATATTGCGCCTTATAACCCGGTGCGCTTTATAGCCCGGAAAATACGGTAATCAGCATAACAACTTAAGTGAAAAGCTGAATACTTTAAAAAAATCTTTTGATAAATTTTGCATTTACTAAATTATGGTACGTTCCATTGGCACTAGGAAATTATCCACAAACGAAACCAAACCTCCCCTCTATTAGACAATCGTTCCTGTATGATGCCCAACCAGGCAGGTAGGTATCGAGGCCTGACAAAAGGCTGCTAAATGTACACTACTGCTACAAGCTCGTCACCTTTTGTGATCTCTCGAATAATTGCAAACACAAACAAATACTACTCTCAGGGCTCATACCACACCCTGTTGTGCACTATACATGACATGATTTCATGGTCAACACATTCATCATTTGGTATTGTTAATATGAATATTAAATATGCAGTTAATTTACAGTATGTAAAATATATCTCAGTCTCTCTATTTTAGATGAGGGCCTCAGGGGCAACAGGCTGAGAAAGACAGTCTAGATGTCTTTATGCCTGGCCATGGTTTCCCAGCTCCTCCTGGGGAATCCCCAGATGTTCCCAAGCCAACGGTGAGATATAATCCCTTCAGCAGGTCTCTATCCAGAGACAGGAGCCAACCGGGGGCATCCTTGTGAGACATCCAAACCACCTCACATGGCTCCACTCAATCTGAAGGAGTAGTGACTATTCTCCATTGCGCCCATGAATTCAAAAACTCAAATTTGTCAGAGACCAATTCTACATATAAACCTCATTTCTGCTGCGTGTACACACAACCGTACTCTTTCAGTTACTACCCAAAGCTCCTGACTGTAGGTGAGGACAGGAATGTAGACTGACCGAGGACTAAGCTCATGCTATACCACCACGGATCTGTACAGTAACAACAAAACTTCTGGCAGTGCGTTTCAACTTCATGCTGCCTTTTTCCATCACGCATGAACAACATTTTAAAAATGTGCTCTTTGTTAAAAACTGGAAACATGAATATCTTTTTTCCATGAAGTTTTATTCACATGGTGGAAAACAAGGAAGGAAAATAAGAAGAGAGAAACATGACTTGATTTCTTTGCCAAATCCCATTCTTTAAATGTAGGTCTAATAAATTGAAATGTATTCTGTCCTTCCTGGCTGTGAAAACCATTCCCTATGTGTTGTCCTATAAGTCATGTATCAAAGCAGAACATTTCCACCAAGTTTACTTTTTCTGGCATTTGTTTACTGCCTTGGCAGTCAGCGTCTCTACTAAAACCCACCACGGCAGCATCAGAAAGCCCAGGTGGACAGCTGAGTGATCAAGCTTGTTAAAAGGGTTGCTTATTGGGATCACAGGACACTGGCTTTTATGTCCCTGTGTGCTGCTGAGGTTGACCTGAATTGAAGACGAGCAAAACCTCTGCTGAAACAAGCTAACCTCCAATGGGCAGTCTCACTCGTAGACTTGGCAAGCAATTTACCACGGAAGGAAAATGAAGCCTCTTTGAACTGCAGACTTCCATGAAGAATTGAGAAGCAGGACAGAAATCAAAGGATTTCTGATAGGAAAGAGGGACAGAATGTTTCCTGAATTAAAGATGAAGAAGAAATAACTCAGGGTGCCAATGCGAGCGGAGAATAGAATCAATACTACAGTATGTACACTAATTGGGAAGGACTTAGTTTCATGCTCTGAAGGTGTTCTATCAAAACATTGATCCATTTTCAAAGCGGATGCACACTAGCTCATTTCCAGCACCACTACTCAGAACAATAGTCATGTGTGTCTTGCATATATTAAACATTTTATCTTTGAAATATCTTTTCATATCACGGTTAAAAGGGGACAAACCACAGTGGCAGTCTTTGTGAAGAAAAGGAGGGAGGGGTATTGTAATGCTGTCCTGACAAAGCATGGTGGTGATGGTGACAGCTGATGACTATTATGTCCAGGTGGCCAGGGTTGTGTTGGGGCTCTCCGAGAGCCGCCCAGCTGCTGGGATTCTTCGCATGTCAATTAGGCAAAAAGGGAAAGTGTATTTGCAGCCTTTACAAGGACACCCGGTGCTCTATCACGGGCCACTCGATGAAAAAGCCGTTCGAAAACTGAATTCCAAATATTGTCGCTGCAGCCTGAAATATGCAGCACATTTAAAAACTTGTAAATTGTGTATGTGTGTAGGCTGAAAACCAAATGGTGGAGAAAGGCATCAGTTCCCTCATTACTGTGACAGACAGGATTTCTTGGCTACGTTGACTGAAAAGAATTACATTCATGGTTGATAATTGAAACAGCACAATATGGTAGTCTATGGCTGAAATGCAAGAAAGCCTCAAATATTTTTGAGCAAAACTCACTGTAACTGTGCATTTTAATCATACCTGTATCTTGCCAGTTCTTTGGATACCTTGGAATCCGTCCACCTTGACTACGTGGTAAAGGTCGAAGCGTGCCAAGATGCTGGCCGTTGCCATGTTGTGTCAGCTGCTCTAATGGCATGCGTTGGGGTTATAGGTCGTAAATGTGATTCAGTTTTAATGCCCTGTAGCGTACAGCGTGGGCAGTAGGTGTCTGGGTGTGAGCTGCTCTCTGAATTGTACCATGACAGTGCCACATGTAACAGGCTCAGAGAGGTGAATCAGTAATCATGTGAGTGGCACGTTCCTCGCTATAATTTGACACGAGTGCTAGAAGAGGGTACGAGTGTCACTAGTTGCCATAAGGGGTAACCTTGTTAGATAAGCAGCCTCTATTTTGGTCAGTGTATGAATCTCTGTATTAAAGTGCAAAGAAAGATATACTGAGTAACTTCCCATTAAGAAATGTTTGCTAATAGTGTGACATGTGGTGGACTGAAATCCCAAAGTCATGGTGCAACACAGTTAAGTTACTTGTAAAAGATCCCACACTAATCCCACGCAGCAAGCTTTAAATTCCATATGGCAGAGTTGGACCTGCCTTCCACTTGGCCTGAGCTTTTTTGAGAGGAACCACAAAGCTCCTTCGAATCTCTGCCTCCTCTGCAGCACACAGATGGTTATTATGGAGCTGCACATAAATTGATTATGTTGAAAATTAACTGTTGCTGTCAAAGTCAGCCGCCAATCCTGTCCCAGTGTGTCCCTCTGCCTGCTGATGCATAGGATCAAGCTGATGAGCCAGATGTTGCACCAAGCTCTCCATTTAAGGTCAGTACAGTTGTGGTATACCCTCGTTTTGCTTCCACTTTTACTTTGTTCAGCAGGCGTGTTGTTCATGTCAGGGAGGTAAGAGATGGTAGATCTTTGGCTGAGAATGATGTAAAGCATAAAGATCCGATATGTAGTTGTACAGCAGAGACCAACAATTTAAATTCTCGCCATCTGTGCATGTAATTCAAAGCCTAACTCTAAAACTAAAACTTTTTTTTAGTATGTATTCCCTACAATTAGAAAAGTGTAAACCCACTACATTGTTCATCCTCTTCCTTGTTTAAGTCCCATCATATGTTCACATCTCCTGTGTCCAATGGTTAATGCTGTCACCTTAAAGCTCCAAAGATTCCTGGTTCAACTCTTGTGTGGAGTTTGCATGTTCGCTCCATGCCCACATGGGTTTCCTCCAACATTCCAAGGACAAGAGTACTATCTTAAGACATGCCATACATTGTGTACTGGAAGAGTTTTACCAAATAGACCGATCTAAATTGGCTACAAAAATTCCTTAACTAGCTAAGTTGATAATCCAGGTATCTAAAGGTACTCTGCTAGCATGTCTCCTTCCGAGTATCTTTTAAACACGTTGTGTTGTGACACCTAACTCTGACATTGTTTGTGGAGTATTAACATGGATTGTTATCCCTACACTGCTGGTATAGCCAGTTGATGGTTGGAATCAGGCCTGACTTGACACCACAAACATGATACTGTCTACAAGGTGACTCATTTGTGACAGAAATTACGAGACTGAAGCGTTGAAAAGACTGCAAACAAGTCTCAAAAGGAGTCGGTCTCAGAAAATACTAGTCGCATGAGCAAATGGTAAGTGAAGCCACCTGGGTTGTTTGCTCAGATATGCCTCAACTGCAGCAGTTTAGTGTTGTATACAAAAGAAACTTTTAAACAATAAGATAAAAAGCATGTCTCAGCTCCAAAAAGTTGTTTGTGTATTTGATTTACTGCCACCTCAGCTCAAATATGGCTATATCGTTGGCAACCTTTTGTTTTGTATTTCTTTTCTTTATGAAAGAACTAGTATATAACGTCATGATAAGTGACTCCTACATATGCTAAAAAGATTATAATTCCTCCTGGTGGTACTGGATTAAATAAGTCCTTTATGATTACTGATGAAAAGTAACACTGTCTCTGTGTTTTTAAGGTAGGGTTTTATTGTCACTGTTGTTTTACATCTCATGTGAGTAGGTGTTTATGAGTTACTTGTGAATGACCAATACAGCATCTTGTGTAGGTAGTCTGATATGATTTCGTCATCTTGTAGCCAGTTCTTTGGATTTGTGGTTTTATTTATTTGATTGTTTCAGTCTTTTTCCATTTGTCCTTTACTAGATTTTTGATGGCTTAAAATGTGTCTGAACATGGAGTGGGAAGGTCACTACTCTGCATTTTCTTGGTTGCTATAGCATGTATATCTGAGATGTATTGAGAGTGCTAGTAACCGATCAAAACTGCTCATTAGTATGACTTTTGTCTAAGTGCCTGCATGCCCCTTCTGACATTTTGCAGGGCTTGGTAATGTGAGTTTATTAATAAGACTCACATTAATTAATATGATTTTCACTACAGGGGCTAACCCTTCTCGCCATGCTGAAGAAGATGCTACATACTGGCATTAATAACCATCACTGTCTATGGCCAGGCTAATTTGGCAAGATAACATCAAATGTTTCCTTACAAGTCATCTTGCAATAATTCACAAGTAATAGACCATTTCCTGGCAAATGAGTGGAGGATGGACTTTATTTTCAAATAAACGTGTTTCAAATGGTGAGTTTTGGTGTGTATTTAATGTTTTGGCTGCCCTGGCATACTGTGTACATAAGAAATTAGTTACCATACTTTGTTGAGCGATTGTACTTGTAGGATTTATTATTTTCGAACGTGTTACACAGAAAATTAAGCTATGAAAAAACAGCAAAACATTACTGTGCTTTTTCTACATGCTAATTTTGTCATTTGTAGTTACATTTGTGGGATATTGATATGTGTTTATAAATCCATACAATAAAGTCAAGCCTAAGTTGATGTGGTAATTTTACCGTGTATTAATAACAATATGTCTGTGGGTTCCTTGTGGGGAGAAGATTGATTATCTCCATTTCTCTTTTGTCTTAATCCTGAATGAGGTAAATATCATAGACTGCAATGCTAATGCCATAGCTGGTCTGAATGAGGTCAGTGTAATGTAAACTTACACTAAGAAATTATGTCTACACCAGGACCTGGGCTCTAAGAATGGTATTTCAACCATGTACAGTCGTGCTTGAAAGTTTGTGAACCCTTTAAAATGTTCTATATTTCCACATACAACTGACCTGAAACATCATCAGATTTTCACACAAGTCCTAAAAGTAGATAAAGAGAACCCAGTTAAACAAATGAGACAATAATATTATACTTGGTCATTTATTTATTGAGGAAAATGATCTAATATTACATGTTAGTGAGTGGCAAAAGTATGTGAACCTCTAGGATTAGCAGTTAATTGAAGGTGAAATTAGAGTCAAGTGTTTTCAATCAGTGGGATGACAATCAGTTGTGAGTGGGCACCCCGTTTTTTATTTAAGGAACAGGGATCTATCAAAGTCTGCTCTTCACAACACACGTTTGTGGAAGTGTATCATGGCACGAACAAAGGAGATTTCTGAGGACCTCAGAAAAAGAGTTGTTGATGCTCATCAGGCTGGAAAAGGTTACAAAACCATCTCTAAAGAGTTTGGACTCCACCAATCCACAGTCAGACAGATTGTGTACAAATGTAGTTAATTCAAGACCATAGTTACCCTCCCCAGGAGTGGTCAACCAACAAAGATCATTCCAAGAGCAAGGCGTGTAATAGATGGCGAGGTCACAAAGGACCCCAGGGTAACTTCTAAGCAACTGAAGGCCTCTCTCACATTGGCAAATGTTAATGTTCATGAGTCCACCATCAGACTAACACTGAACAACAATGGTGTGCATGGCAGGGTTGCAAGGAGAAAGCCACTGCTCTCCAAAAAGAACATTGCTACTCATCTGCAGTTTGCCAAAGATCACGTGGACGAGCCAGAAGGCTATTGGAAGAATGTTTGTGGATGGATGAGACCAAAATAGAACTTTTTGGTTTAAAAGAAAAGTGTTATGTTTGGAGAAAGGAAAACACAGCATTCCAGCATAAGAACCTTATCCCATCTGTGAAACATGGTGGTGGTAATATCATGGTGCACATACTTTTGCCACTCACTAATATTGGATCATTTTCCTCAATAAATAAATGACCAGGCATAATATTTTTTTGTCTCAGTTGTTTAACTGGGTTCTCTTTATCACTTTCAGGACTTGTGTGAAAATCTGATGATGTTTTAGGTCATATTTATGCAGAAATATAGAAAATTCGAAAGGGTTCACAAACTTTCAAGCACCACTGTACATAAAGCTCTACCCTAACAAGAACTTACAAGTAGTCAAGTCAAATGTCTATTTCAACACAAGGACACTGACATTAGTGAATTTCAATCAGGGTGTGACAGTGTTAACCTCCCAGACTATAAGCAATGCACCTCACATGTCTCAGGTAAATAAATATAGGTAAATAGATAGACAGACTGATTGATAGATTGAAAGATTGATAGAGGCCCCATTTTTTCCCTTCACACAGGAAAAACAATTTCTCATTCAGTGTTTCTGTCCCCCACATCAAAAGTATCAGAGAGAAGCAGCCATATTGAGAGCCTATCTCTTGCGTTACAGCCTGCCATTATCTGCAAATGGGTAAGCGCAGGCAGCAAACGAATGTCTGGCCAAGGATGCTGTCCATGGCCATGAATATGGATGCAGTGTCAGGTGTAAAAGAGTGGGCTCCTGTGATGCAGCACTGTCTGTGACACATCCTCTGCTCAGCTCCCAGCTCCAATCACACCCCAGATGTACCAGAGCTGCTGCTACTGTCACTCAATCTGTGGCCTGCAGTCTGAGCCGACAAACAGAGCCTGCAGTCCACAACAAGAGGAGAGAGCAGCGACAGAGGGAGAGGAACAAACAGAATGGCAAGATTACATCAAGGCTGCTCTTAAAGCATTCTCAGAAACTGTTCTTATAGGAAATGTGCATGGGGAATTTACATGGCTGTAGGGTCACACTGAGTACAGTTTAGATATGACTGCAGTATTGCACTGTTTTTGAATTACGGATTGTGAGGTACAAGGAGAATATGAGAAAATCTGGCATTTTAGTTTCAAAAGAGCTTTATTTTAAATGCAAATATTATATCTGCATTTAGATTTGTTATTTCTCTTACTATTATGATTCTTATTTGAGTAAGATGTAAGGTTTAGGCTGCTAAAAAGATTGATGGCTGAATGACATAAAATGCATAAGAGAACATAATCCTATAATAAAATAGTATACGTGTTTATATAAATTTTTATAATAACATAATCTCAAAATAGCTGTCACTATTAGCACATTAAAGGCCAATTCAATATAGAATAGAATAGAATCTTTATTGTCATTATACCAAAGGTATAACGAAATTGTATAATAAAGTATAATAATTATATAGTAAAGTACATTTAAAATTCAGTTTTATTATGATTATGGTTTTTTTCATTGACTCATTTTCCATACCCAATTGACCAAACATATCTTTGGAATGTGAGAGGAAACTAGAGAACCTTGACGAATCTCATCTAGACATGGGGAGAACGTGCAAACTCCATACAGTCAGCAGCCAAGAAGGGACTCAAACCCAGGTCTCTGGTACTGTGAGGTCTATGAGGTGCTTGAAAGACTCCAGCATGACTGAATTAAAGCAATTCTGCAATGAATTGGTAAAAAATTCTCCACACTGACCTAAATGACTGATCTTCAGTTAACATAAGTGTTCGGATGCAGTTGTTGCTGGTTAAGGTTGCAAAACAAGACATTAAATCTGAGAAGGAATTACATTTCACAGTGGCAACAGAGGAGGTGCATTTTTTTTTACCTTTGATAAACTGATTGCTCAAATACTGCTTTCCATTTCCTCATGATCTCTATCTCATATTACAGCACATTTGTATTAGGATCTACAGACATCGAGTCTGAGAAATATGCAAAAATAGAGAACAAATCAGGACCCACTGATCTCAAAACCTTTTTAAATTAACTCCCAGATGGCTAATCTTGATTATATAGAGTGATATTTAAATTTATCTCTAATAAGGATAATTATATTTAATTATTCTGTTCTGTGAATATATCACTTGTAATATAATCTAAATTGAGGATCAAGATGTTTCTTGTCTCAGCTAATGCAATTTGATGTAATGTCAGGTTACACTCCATACAGTGGTGCTTAAAAGTTTGTGAACCCTTTGGAATTTTCTATATTTCTGCATAAATATGACCTAAAACATCATCAGATTTTCAAACAAATCCTAAAAGTAGATAAAGAGAACCCAACTAAACAAATGAGACAAAAAAAATATTATACTTGGTCATTTATTTATTGAGGAAAATGATCCAATATTACATATTAGTGTCTGGCAAAAGTATGTGAACCTTTGCTTTCAGTATCTGGTGTGACCCCCCAGTGCAGCAATAACTGCAACTAAACGTTTCCTGTAACTGTTGATCAGTCCTGCACACCATCTTGGAGGAATTTTAGCCCATTCCTCCATACAGAACAGCTTCAGCTCTGGGGTGTTGGTGGGTTTCCTCACATTAACTGCTCACTTCAGGTCTTTCCACAACATTTTGATTGGATTGAGGTCAGGACTTCTTTAACCATTCTTTGGTAGAACGACTTGTGTGCTTAGGGTCGTTGTCTTGCTGCATGTTGTGATGCATGTTGTGTTGTGATGGCAACATTAATGTAGAAAAATACATTGACATTTTAGAGCAACATATGCTACCTTCAAACAAATTTTGCCAATAAATTTGGTTCAACTCAATACTTTGTAACATAACCTTTGTTGGCAATGACAGAGGTCAAACGTTTCCTTTAAGTCTTCACCAGGTTTGCACACACTGTATCTGGTATTTTGGCCCATTCCTCCATGCAGATCTCCTCTAGAGCAGTGATGTTTTGGGGCTGTCGCTGTCGCTGGGACTTTCAACTCTTTCAACTTTCAACAATTTTCTATGGGGTTGAGGTCTGGAGACTGGCTAGGCCACTTCAGGACTTTGAAATTCTTTTTACGGAGCCACTCCTTTGTTGCCCGAGCAGTGTGTTTGGGATCATGGTCATGCTGGAAGACCCAGTCACGTTCCATCTTCAATGCTCTCACTGATGGAAGGAGGTTTTGGCTTAAAATCTCACAATACATGGCCCCGTTCATTCTTCCCTTAACACAGATCAGTTGTCCTGTCCCCTATGCCGAAAAACACCCCCATGCTTCACAGTAGGTATGGCGCAACTCAGAATTCTTCTTCCTCCAAACACAGCGAGTTGAGTTTTTACCAAAAAGTTCTATTTTAGTTTCATCTGACCACATGATATTCTCCCAATCCTCTTCTGGATCATCCATATGCTCTCTGGCAAACTTCAGACGGGCCTGGACATGTACTGGCTTAAGCAGGGGGACACGCCTGGCACTGCATGATCTGAGTCCCTCTTGGCGTAGTGTGTTTTCGATGGTAGCCTTGTTTACTTTTGGTTCCAGCTCTCTGCAGGTCATTCATCAGGTCCCCTTCGTGTAGTTCTGGGATTTTGACCCCACAGGATGAGATCTTACGTGGAGCCCCAGAATCGAGGTGAGATTATCAATGGTCTTGTATGTCTTCCATTTTATTACAATTGCTCCCACAGTTGATTTATTCACACCAACCTGCTTGCCTATTGTAGATTCACTCTTCCCAGCTAGGTGCAGATCTACAATTTTCTTCCTGGTGTCCTTCGACAGCTCTTTGGTCTTGGACATGGTTGAGTTTGGAGTCTGACTGTTTGAGGCTGTGGACAGGTGTCTTTTATACAGATAATGAGGTCAAAACAGGTGCCATTAATACAGGTAATGAGTGGAGGACAGAAGAGCTTCTTAAAGACGAAGTTACAGGTCTGTGAGAGCCAGAAATCTTGCTTTTTTTGTGGGTGACCAAATACTAATTTTCCACCATGATTTACAATTAAATTCTTTAAAAATCGTACAATGTGATTTCCTGGATTTTTTTTCTCATTTTGTCTCTCATAGTTGAAGCGAACCTATGATGACAGAAATCTTGCTTGTTTGTGGGTGACCAAATACTTATTTTCCACCATAATTTACACTAAAATTCTTTAAAAATCGTACAATGTGATTTCCTGGATTTTGTTTTCTCATTTTGTCTCTTATAGTCGAAGTGTACCTATGATGAAAATTACAGACCTCTCTCATCTTCTTTATTAATATATTATTGCAACATCGTCCTTCTTTCATAAATTCATGTGGGTGACAGTGCAGCATTTAGCTTGTTTGCAGTTACTACCATTGTTTGTAGTCATTAGGTCTTTTGAAATCACCTCTACTCCTGCTGTTTTGGTTTCAATGTAAAGAGCAAAGGCTACACACAGATTCTTTTATCTGCCCAGACTGCTACCACACAGTCCAACTTAACTGAATGGTTTACACCTTGAAAAGTGTGTCTGTTTTTACTGCAAGTAATGTTATTCACACCCGTGATGTGCAATTTCACACTTAAGTGGCTTGTTGTGTTGTGACATTTTAGCCATGCTAAGTTATATCCATGATAACACTGTGAGCTGTGGTGGCACAGCGCTTCAGGTACTGGACCAGTGATCAGAAGGTTTTGCCAAGCTGCCACTATTGGGCCATTGAGAAAGGTCTTTAAACTTTAATTGCTTGGATTGTACACTGTCAGACCATATCAGTTGTAACATGCTCCAGATAAGGGAATCTGCTAAATGTTGTAAATGTAAATACCACTTGGTGCTCAGTATTATACAATACATATTACTTGGATTTACATCCTCAAAGAATAATTTCCAACACTGACCATGACTTTGTTCTTCAGTATTTAACATTGTAACGTGTTATCGTACAACTCACCAGTAGCTCAAGACATTACATAACAGAATAATTAACACATCTATCCAAATTGAAAATGTAAAGCATGCCTATTGTAATATTTTTGTATCACTCATTGCACTCAGTGCACTATTGACTAATGCATTATAGAAAGCACATAAAATGATATCCCTGCTAAAATAACAATTACAGTAGATGAACTAATAGGTGTAAAGGTGCTCAGGTCTGGTGGTGGAGGAGTCTAATTTGCTAGCCCACCACTGAGGGGACCCAGATGCATGTTCTGGCAGTGCCTTCCAGCCAGGTTGATCATCATGTGTTCATGACTATCTGAAAGAGGAAAGGACAGTCAGGTGATCATCCTCTGGTGCTGCAATATGGACCCCTGCTGGCCTTGTGACATACTTCCACCTGCACATTGTTCTCCAGGCATAAGCGCCAGAGTTAAAACATGGAAAAAAAGTGAAAATAAATAAAAATTGTGTAAGGCATGCTGGGAGGTATTTTCAGATCAGATTAGGCCATCTATGGTTTACAGGCTTCAGAATGTCAGGACATATGAGCATGAACTTGTAGGCCTTAGGATGGCAGAAGTTCAGAATGTAGATATAGACTTGTGCCAACATAGCTGGAATAAGAGCTTGTGGACCTCTCTGTATGTAGCCTGTAAAAAAAGTGTCCTAGAAAAAAATGCAGCGATACCTCGGTTCTCATCATTAATTCGTTCCTGAAGGCTTGTCAAGAACTGAAAACGATGAGTACCAAGCAAATGTTTCCCATAAAGAATCATGTAAATTGAATTACTCCATTCCAGAACCCCAGAAAATCCACACTGTATAAGGCATCACATGCAATAATGGAGTTGTATTGTACAGGTGTTTGTAAAAAAGTAAAAGCAACACTTACTCTATTGATGAACTCCAGGCTATAGCATAGCTGCTAAGCTAACTGCAGCCTGTGTCCTGGAGCTTTCAATTCCTGTTTTGCTTTAAGTTGGCACTAATAAACTAAATAGGATCCATAGAGACTTATTTGCACTAAGAATACAGTACTGTACAGTAGATGTAAAAAAAAATAAAACCCCGATCAAAAAAAGCTGACTTCTTCTCTGAAGGATATTGTGAACCTGAATCACTATGTACTGAATCGTGAATCATCAATTCGAGTTTCAGCTGCACTAGTCAAAATAGGTCGTGAACTGAATTCGACAAGTTCCGAGGTGGTCAAGAACCAAGGTACCACTGTGCCGCTGTAAGGTATACATTTAAAAATACATTGTTTAAAATGGTCTAGTAACAATATTATTATTAGTGTGATCTGTCTGCACTAGCTAGAAGGCGATGAGCCAGTGGGAAGCAGTGGTCACACCGGACCCCCAGCCTTATGCTCTTGTTCTCTGATGGTCCAAGGCTGGCAAATGTATGGTCAAAGTTCATCTAAGTGAACTTGGTCAAACCAATTTATGATTGCAAAATCCCTTCTAAGCATGTGCATCCTCTTCATGCAAACCAACTTTTCCACCTGGACCTGATTTACCGCTGCTTAAGGACTTCCTGATAAAACACCGTCAAGAAACCTAAGTGAGTAATTCTACTGGATTGGTCTGGACACAGTGCCAAAGTCTGTTAAATAAGGTCTACTGTTTTTGTTGTCCTTGGGACTGATAAGACCTGCATAATCTGTAGAGGACTTGGTTTGTTAGCTAGATACTTGAGAGCTAAGCTCTCTAGCACTTTGAATGTCAAAATCAAAATGTTCTCCATTACAAATATTAGATAAGATGAAATGGAGTTACACAAATGTTCTAGTTCTTGGAAGTAACTTGGCTGCAGAATTTGGAGCTACAGTCAGTGGGTACTGAATGTCTTTAAGCGATGTCATTTATAAATACATGAACTAACTATGCTGTGGCGCACCTAGGTGCACAGACAGGGCATCCAAGTCTAATAATGGATATTATCCATTATTATTCATAAGTAGATGACATTCTATAAAAAGCTAATTGTGCAACTCCTTCCTAATTCTTAATTAGTATTTACAAAGCCACACTGTACATATTTCATATAGTAACCATATAAACCACAGAAGTTTAAACTAACTCACCTTCTCGCTGGCCAGTTCGCTAATGTCTACAGTATTGATGTGTAGCACAAATAGTTTATATCAATGCATTGTGTTAGTGTCTCTGCTTTGCTACTTATAGCCATTATATGTCCGTGGCTTTAAAGTTTTTTTAAACCATCTTAAAACAGTTTAAAAACAGTTTACAGAAGTTTCACTTTCTCATAAGCCTTTAGGTCCTCTTATATAGACTTGCAAGGCACCATTGAGGATTTGGACTTCTATTGTGTGTGTATAGGGATGAAGCTTTTCTCAAATTCTATGTTAATGGGATATGACACAAAATATAAAGTATAAGTCGACAGCACTTTGCATACCCAACTGGGACTATTCAGCCCATTTACAATATTCGGGAAATTAAACGTGTTTGTTAGGAGAGAGGGAGAACAGTGCTTATCTCATTTTACAATACACTTCTGCAGAATATCTCCAAGTATACAGACGAACAGAAGAAGGGGCGAAACAATGTCGAGATTTTGAAGCAATGTGCACTCATTGTTTAATCTGACTTAGATTAGAAATGGGTGCAGGAGCAGGGGAGGGATGATTTTTTTGTGTGATTCATACCCCTCCTGCAAAAGGCAGAATCCTCAATTCTACTCTATCAGGAGCAAACACCTTGGCAGAAAGATGCAGTGTGGTGAAAAATGTGAAGTTTATTTCTTTACCGGCTTAAACTGAGCAAGGGAGACAGAGGAGGAGGGAGGGAGGAATATTTTCCCTTCACTGCACCACCAACTCTCTTTGTTCTGAGAGGCCTGTTCTCCATTCTGCATGATTAACAATATTATCTGTACCTGGCCACATCTGCTGGCAGGCTGCATGCCATTGTGTTCCCGTCAGGGGTGAGTGGCCAGGGCCTGGCGTGGCACTCATGCCAGCCGATCGAGTGCCACCAGAGGGCTGCCCAATTCCAGGTAAGCCTGCATTGGTATTTTCAGTTGTTCCTCAGTGAGGTGCAGTGATCTACCAACATCTGTCCAAAAGAGGGGTGAGTAGGGGTAGAGAGGTGTTTTGGCCCCATTGGGGCAACCCAGATGCACGGTTCACACACCTCCATCTGGTTGCACTACCAAACGAAGAAAATTAGTAACAAAGTGCTACTGATAGTGTAGTGATATAGGTTAGATTTGGGGCACCACAGATTTGTCTCAGTTAGTTCAAGGACTCTTAAGAGACAATATGTAAAATTATTGAAGAAAATGTAACAAAACTGTGATTTGAAATTGTATTCCATGTTGACAAAGTCCTATTCTAATCACATTGGTTTCACCACTTTGCCTTTATAAAATTTGAGTTGCCTACATGAGCCATGTATGTGGTGGTATTCTTGACATATTGTTTATTATTGTGGTTTTAAAAGTACAATGTAACACTCACCTTTTCAGCGTTTGTGCACATATTTGTGTATCTGGAGTGCCTACCTAACCACAAACTGTGAAATTAGACTAGGAGGATGCCCAGCTCCAAATACATGAGATTCAACAAGATGTTCAGATCTTGTTCTCCTTCTTGCATCACATGGACATTAGAATTATCCTGATCATACCCTGAGTAGCTCCACCCACCATATTTTGAGAACTGACATCTGCATGCCATTTTTTTCTCACAAGCACTGGATCTGCTTGCATTGTCGGAGCTAAGAGATAAGCACATGAATTGATCTGTCATACATTGGCCCCAGCCTCAGAGAACAGAAGAGCTGTGTGGATAAAGTTTCTTATTGTGGCAACGTCCCACGTTCTAGAATACAGGTCACTGGAGTTGCCCATTAAAACAACTTTACAGTAAGACAAGATTATTTATCAGGTAGAAGTTGATAATATATAGAATGTAATTCAGACAATGTTAAAAACTGCCGTAAGCATACGTTGACGTGGCATGACTATAACAAAGCTTTCAATAATATACATGAGGTGTGTGTGTGTTACCCTTTCTCTGTTCCCTAGCCCATGAATGAACAGACTGTTCGTCTCACTGAACCTGCAGGGCACTGGTGCTTCTGATTTCATTTGGTATTCTCTCTCCCCCCCTATCTTTCACACACATGGACACCCTTTGCCCAGAATAATTGACTCAGCTGCAGTCTTTGTGATATAATAACCAGTTTACTCCACTGAATGCATTTCACAAGCTCAGCCCTAGCATAAAGCTAATTGTTCTAGAGAGGGCATGTGCGAGTGTGTGCGTCTGTGTGCGAAGCTAACGATAAGAGCCGAGACGACAAAGTCTTGCTGCGAGCCTGTGTGTGGTGGAAGCAATATTTATCTTCAGCGAGACACGACTGTCCCTGTACCCCTTCATGAAGAGAATGAGTTTGTGCTATTTTGTAGCCGCAAATACTTTCAGTAGCCCCAGTGCTTCCCTTTCTTCCAGCCATGAGCACTGCTTCACTATGCTGCAGAGCAAAGATAGGCAATGTAATATCACGAGAACATTCCTTTCTCCCCCCGTACAAAGTGTGGGTGTCTTTGGCTGTCTAAGCTCATTGTTTACTTTATGGATTAGTATAAGTCAGTATAATACATATATTGTATAGTATAATTCTAAACAATGTTTATGTAAAAAGACCGCTCCAAATCCAACCTTCCAGTTATGATCTATCATGCAAACCTTAAACCTCTGATTATCAGAGAAATTTGACAAATGTCAATTTGTTTGTAAATACAAAAACATTTTGATTAAGGCTACTTGAAACATTCGGTCAGGCTACAACTTTCATTTGCGATAAGAGGAGCAGAGGACTAACTAATATGTATAGTCCCAAAGGGTGACAACTTTTCATTTAGGCAACAATTACATTGATGCTTGAAAGTCTCAACCTGAAGGTTAGATATTACAACATGCAATGAAGTGAAACACAGTTGTATGTGAACGTTTGTGAACCAGTTAGAAGGTTCTATAGTTCTGCATAAATATGAAATATGATGAAAACATCATCAGATTTTCACAGAGGTCCTAAAAGTAGACAAAGAGAAACAAATTGAGTAAATGAGACAAAAATGTTATACAGTGGGGCAAAAAAGTATTTAGTCAGCCACTGATTGTGCAAGTTCTCCTACTTAGAAAGATGAGAGAGGTCTGTAATTTTCATTATAGGTACACTTCAACTATGAGAGACAAAATGAGAAAAAAAAATCCAGGAAATCAACATTGTAGGAATTTTAAAGATTTTAATAATAAATCATGGTGGAAAATAAGTATTTGGTCACCCACAAACAAGCAAGATTTCTGGCTCTCACAGACCTGTAACTTCTTCTTTAAGAAGCTCTTCTGTCCTCCACTAGTTACCTGTATTAATGGCACCTGTTTGACCTCGTTATCTGTATAAAAGACACCTGTCCACAGCCTCAAACAGTCAGACTCCAAACTCAACCATGGCCAAGACCAAAGAGCTGATGAAGGACATGAGGTAGCAAATTGTAGACTTGCACCAGGCTGGGAAGAGTGAATCTACAATAGGTAAGCAGGTTGTTGTGAATAAATCAACTGTGGGAGCAATTGTAAGACACACAAGACCATTGATAATCTCCCTTGATCTGGTTCTCCACGCAAGATCTCATCCCATGGAGTCAAAATGATCATGAGAACGGTGAGCAAAAATCGCAGAACTACACGGAGGGACCTGAGGAATGACCTGCAGAGAGCTGGGACCAACATAACAAGGCTACCATTAGTAACACACTATTTTTGGTATGACATGTTTACTTTCTCTTGTAATTCAGTTCATGTACAGATTTCCTGACATTTTCCTTTAGAAATTGCATTGCAAGAAAACTAGCATTTTCATTGTCCATCCGTCCATATTTTTGTCTCATTTGTCCAGCTGGGATCTCTATATCAACATGTAGGATTTTTGTGAAAATAAGATGTTTTTGGTCATATTTATGCAGAAATACACAAAAAAAGAGTTCACAGACTTTACAACACTGTACGGTGGTACCTCAGCTCTCATTGTTAATCAGTTATAGAAGGCTTTTCAAGTACCAAAAAACAACGAGTATCCAGAGCTAATTTTTCCTATAAGGAATAATGTAAATTTAATAAGTAAATATATTCAATAAGTTATGATAAGTTAAGTCTAACATTAACTGAGTTTAAGGAGTGTTTGTTAGAGCGATCTATATTGTATCATAGCGGAGTCTATGATTAGGAAGTTAATGTTTAAAACACTTACATTAAACACCGCAGACATTTGCACTGAGCGAAAGCTATTGTTAATCTGAATCACTGAATCACTGTGTACTGAATCATGATCCGATGTGTCGGCGACTCAATACAAGTTGCGCGACTTGACTCAGAAGCAACCGACAAGAACCAAAACAAATTTTTTTCCTCAAAATGTATTTAGAACCGAATTAAATGAGTTCCGAAGTGATTGAGAACTGAGACACCACTGTATAACTATTCAGTACAAAGGTACCATCTTCTGAGATATACATATAAATCTGATAATCTGCACTTCCTCCTTTTCCTTTCCAACTCTTAAATTTCCCATTTACTTACAAATTTGCATAACTACACATTCTCACACATGATCATATACAGAGACACAGATACTAGGATATTACATATTTTGTTGATTTTCTAATTGAAAATAAATGCAGGGAACAAATCTAAATCATATGTTTGCTAATTGTAATGACTCATTAACAGGTCAACAAGATCTTAAACATCTGGAGAGGTGCTCAAGTTCTGCACCTGGCTGACTTTTTTTCCACAATAATTTGAAATGCATGGATTAAATTATACAGAATATTTTAGATTTATGTTTGTAATCAACAAAACATGCTAAGGATTTACAAAATATGTCAGTGCTTGGTTTCCCCAGGTCTCCATCACTGAACACATCTGTAGCCGCTGTATATAAATATGAATGCACCTCCACTAAGATTCAAATACATATCTTTTTACAAGATTCTTTCCTGCAAAGCAATTGATTTGTTGTATAAATTTGTACACCACCAAGTCTTCTGATGGCTGCTGACAGGTTTTCATGGATGGGGGTCGCTCATGCTGTCTGTGAGCACTTGGAGTCGGTGAAACACCTGTAAAATACTGAGCTCGCTCATCAAAGAGTGGCAGGTGTGAATAGGACGTCAAGAACCAACAATCTCTGCTCAGCAGTCTTAGCAGGCATGCTGACATAAAACAGGTAAGTAATTCTGTAGAGTATATCATCAGTATTTTCACACAACTGCTGTGTTTATACACTGCTCAAAAAAATGAAGGGAACACTTAAACAACACAATATAACTACAAGTAAATCAAACTTCTGCGAAATCAAACTGTCCACTTAGGAAGCAACACTGAGTGACAATCAATTTCACATGCTGTTGTGCAATTGGAATAGACAACAGGTGGAAATTATTGGCAATTAGCAAGACACACTCAATAAAGGAGTGGTTCTGCAGGTGGGGACCACAGACCACTTTTCAGTACCTATGCTTTCTGGCTGATGTTTTGGTCACTTTTGAATGTTGGTGGTGCTTTCACACTCATGGTAGCATGAGACGGACTCTACAACCCACACAAATGGCTCAGGTAGTGCAGGTCATCCATGATGGCACATCAATGCGAGCCGTGGCAAGAAGGTTTGCTGTGTCTGTCAGCGCAGTGTCCAGAGGCTGGAAGCGCTACCAGGAGACAGGCCAGTAAACCAGGAGACGTGGAGGAGGCCGTAGGAGGGCAACAACCCAGCAGCAGGACCGCTACCTCTTCCTTTGTGCAAGGAGGAACAGGAGGAGCACTGCCAGAGCCCTGCAAAATGACCTCCAGCAGGCCACAAATGTGCATGTGTCTGCACAAACCCTTAGAAACCGACTCCATGAGGATGGTATGTGGGCCTGATGTCCACAGATTGGGCTTGTGCTCTTCACAGATAAAAGCAGGTTCACACTGAGCACGTGACAGACGTGACAGAGTCTGGAGATGCCGTGGAAAGCGATCTGCTGCCTCCAACATCCTTCAGCATGACTGGTTTGGCAGTGGGTCAGTAATGGTGTGGGGTGGCATTTCTTTGGAGGGCCGCACAGCCCTCCATGTGCTCGCCAGAGGTAGCCTGACTGCCATTAGGTACCGAGATGACATCCTCAGACCCCTTGTGAGTCCATATGCTGGTGCGGTTGGCCCTGGGTTCCTCCTAATGCAGGACAATGCTAGCTCTCATGTAGCTGGAGTGTGTCAGCAGTTCCTGCAAGATGAAGGCATTGAAGCTATGGACTGGCCCGCCCATTCCCCAGACCTGAATCCGATTGAGCACATCTGGGACATCATGTCTCGCTCCATCCACCAACGTCACGTTGCACCACAGACTGTCCAGGAGTTGGCGGATGCTTTAGTCCAGGTCTGGGAGGAGATTCCTCAGGAGACCATCTGGCACCTCATCAGGAGCAAGCCCAGGCATTGTAGGGAGGTCATACAGGCACGTGGAGGTCACACACAATACTGAGCCTCATTTTGACTTGTTTTAAAGACATTACATCAAAGTTGGATCAGCCTGTAGTGTGTTTTTCCACTTTAATTTTGTGTGTGACACCAAATCCAGGCCTCCATTGGTTAATAAATTTAATTTCCATTGATGATTTTTGTGTGATTTTGTTGTCAGCACATTCAACTTTGTACAGAACAAAGTATTAAATGAGAATATTTCATTCATATCTAGGATGTGTTATTTGAGTGTTCCCTTAAATTTTTTGAGCAGTGTACTTAAGGAAGCATCAGTACCAATACATACACTCACCAATCACTTTATTATTTATACCTCCTTGTGTCTATATTCATTGTTCATTTTATCAACTCTACTTACCATATACAGCTCTGGAAAAAAAAGTAAGAGACCAATCAATTTGCTTAAAATTTACATATCTACATGAATGTCATCAATTCCATTCCAGTATCTAATGAATTCCAATACAGACACATCTTATTCTACAATACACAGAAATCTACCATACACATGAAAACTTTGATGGAAATATTGATTTATTTACTTTCCTAAATTGTAACATTGTTTTGATTAAAATTAATATATGCTTGTCTTCTTTGTATTATTATTTGTATTATTAATCAAGCTCTGAAAACACTGCATCTTAGTTATTTTGACTAGCTGTCATTTACAGTGAATGCTCTCGTCATGGATGCAAATATTTTTATTTGCAATTTGTCAGTAATTTACAGCATAAAACAAATGTTCTATTTCACTCAAACACATACAGTACCTACAAATAATATATTTAATAATAAGAAATGTATAATTTTGGATTGGTCTTGTTAGGGGTCCTACCTTCCAACCGATGCTAGGGGGTGGCATCGGTTCAGTTAACATCTCTGGGATCCTGACAGCAACCGCAATCGCGCATGCACGTCTGTAAGTTGCATAATTGCAAAAATGGTTCTTCTAGGTGGTATTGTTTTCCCGGTTCCCGGGCTTTAACCGTAGACCAATCTCGCTTTAGGAGGTTGGTCATGTAGGGTCAAAATCCTGAGGTAAGCCAGGGATTAGCGGCTAGAGTAGGGTTAGATATTTCCCCGGTTTGCTGCTCTTCCTTTGCCACCCTTGTCCCTAACTGGCTGATCGCAAGGCTTCTTTTCTTTCAACGGCATCAGTGACCTGGTATGGCTACCGGATCCTGTAGATCTGCCCAGTCCCCGCTGCAGAAGGTGCCAACGCCCACCCAGGGCTCCTTTAGAGCTGCTTTGGCCATTTATTACTTTCAGTCCAGGCAGTGAACCCGATGGGCTTCCTGAACCTGTAGATCTGCCTCTGCATACCACTTTCGGAGACCCCCACCCACAGATACGGCCTGCCCGGCCGCCCTGTATTGTTGATATCTCGCAGAGTCCCAGGGCAGTAGCAAAATATGTTGAAGAGTTCCAACAGTTAGCGGTGGAATCTGCTTTTTAGTTTATTTATCCTAGGTCAAGAAAGTAAACCTAAACTATGTGTACTGAATCCTCAACAGCTTTGTGCCTGCTTAAGTATAGGTGAATGTGGCCAAACAACTCCCTACTCGAGTTATGCAACACCAACTGAATAAGGAAAATGACTGTTTCACAGGTGATTGCTTTGTAACTACATGGGGTAACCTTAAATGAGGTAAGGACATGATTCCCATAATGTCTATACATTAATTAATCTTGGTGGATTTCAATATTTTAGCGTACAGCACAGCACAGTGTGAAAAATCTGCTTTGAAGCTCCAGGCACAAACCTAACAAACACTTGCTGAAGACCATGCATTTTTGGGAGTCTAGGGATCTAACGTGCATACGTTAAAGACAATCTCTCGTCCTAATGCTAATTGACAAAATGGCTTTGAACGCGCAATTTTTCATGCAAACTCCACACAAAATGGACACAGGTCATTCCACCCCGGGATCGAACCCAAGACCTTTGGCTGTGAGGCCCCAGTGCTAATCACTGCCACCGTGCTACCCCTCCAGTATAATACAGTGTATTAGACACCTCCAGCTTCTGTGCAACAGGATTTGTAACAGGAAAGCATGAAAGCAATACAGTAACTTAGAAAATAAATTTCTTCCAGGAACATGCTGGATAAATGTGAATACCTCAGTCAGTAGTAAATCCATGGAATAAATATATATTAGTAACATTGTGCTGCCAGATATGAAGTGAGTACAAAAATGAATGAATAAATAATATTTGGCACTTGTTTCAAAACTTAGACCCTACTTAGACCCCTGTGCTTAAGGACCTTTTATAGAGGATTTTAAGGAAAAAAATGACACGATTATAGTGAAACAATCCTATATTAAAATTATGACAAATACCGAGAACTGTTCAAGTCAAGACAAAAATTGCAAGAACAAAAAGGGCTTTTATAAAATTGCTCCTAGGTCAGATTTGCACAGCAGTATCATCAGATCACTGCAGGGGACCTGCAGGAAAGTTTGGCTGATACAGTAGTGGTGATGCACTGGTCCACTGTGCAGCACTGTTTGCTCAAACAGAACTTGCATGCAAGAGTCATCACAAGAAAACCTTACACCCCACATCAAGCTCTACACAACAGTCAACAAGAAATACGCAGCATGACACTGAACATGCTGGCATGGGTTGTATCAGACTTTAGGGTATTAGGAGCAGTTACTGATGCTTGTCTAATTGGTTTATTTAACGTCGCATTCAGCATCAATTTACAATTGGCTATTTACAACAGACACAAGGTTACATTGATACACAAGTACTTCAAAACTAGTCGTACATACTCAAATCAGGCAAATTTAGCATAATCAATAACCTAATGCATGTCTTTGAACTGTGCATAAAAACCAAAGCACCCAGAGTAAACCCACGTGGACACAGTGAGGACATGCAAACACCACAGGTGAAGTTCAAGGTCAGGATCAAACCGAGGACAATGGCACTGAGGCGACTACGATAACCGCTGAACCCGCTGAGATGAGAATTTTTGCTTTTAATATCAAGAAAATGAAGCTAAACAAAAGTTGAATATTACAACAATGCAATCAGTTGAAATATACAGTTGTGCTTGAAAGTCTGTGAACCTTTTCAAATGTTCTATATTTCTTCATAAATATGACCTCAAACAACATCAGATTTTTACACAAGTACTAAAAGTAGACTATAGAGGTGCATTTCCTGGAGAAAACACGAGCTTGATTGCCAACTTGCAATGGTCGACCCTGAGCGTACTTAAGGGGTCTTATGAGCATCACATGTCAGCTCACAGTGCACCCGGAACCAAACCTGCCAAATTTCGTGGCCGTAGGTCGAAAACTGACTGAGTTACAGTCATTGACCCGCCAGGGGCCCCATCTCCATCACACATCACCACAAGATGGACCCTGGACCAAGCCTGCCAAATTCTATGGTCGTAGGTTGGACTGAGTTACAGTCAAATGCTGCTATGTTTCCTATTTATTAACATAGGGGCCAAATCATGACTTTGAGGGGCCCCAGAGCCAACACCCAAGGGCCAGTCATTGCCAAAATCACAAAATCCCTACTCCATTATCACCATAACTATCCTACCAAATTTTGTTTCTGTAGCTTCAAATTTTATTTTCCCCCATTCGTTAACATTTGGCCCATTCATTTCCTATGGGATAATTTTGGACTTTGCGTGGCCCCTGTGGGGCCCATGACGGATGGACCAAAAAGTCCTATACAAAAACACCATTCCCGACCAGACCGGATGAGTTGGTGATGGAACGGGGTCGATATCTCGAAAACTGTGGCAGTTGATAGCCTGACAAAAACGCGGAATTTTCAGAATCGGATAACAGTAGTGTGATTGCCTCTATAGGAAATAATACTAATAAAGAGAACTAATAAAGAAAATTATACTTGGTCATTAATTTATTGATTGAGGAAAATGATCCAATAGTGCATATATGTGAGTGGCAAAAGTTTGTGAACCTTTAGGATTAGCAGTTAATTAAGGTGAAATTAGAGTCAGGTGTTTTCAATTAATGTGATATCAAGTAAGTACCCAAATTATTGATCTTTCAGTGTCTGTTCTTCAAAACATGTGCGTGGAAGAGTATCATGGTATGAACAAAAAAGCTTTGAGGACCTGAGAAAAAGGGTTTGTTAATGCTCATCGGGTTGGAAAGATTACAAAACCATCTCTAAAGAGCTTGGACCCAGCCAATCCAGACTCGGACTGTGTACAACAATCTGTCACACCAGATTCTGAAGGCATAGGCTCACATATTTGAAAATGCCCTATGACTGACCAAGTTGTTCAAAGGCTATAAGGCACGTTGCGGAATTGCATCACATTTCCAAGAAATACAGCAAAACTTTCACCTCATGAAACACAAAAACTCTGAACACCTACAAAATAAGTAACGGTGAATAGAACAGAAAGATCATTTAACGACATACTGAAACAGACAAACCAGCATTGGCATGGTGGTTTTAGATGGCGATGGTCTGGTGCGTTTTCCCTTCCTCTTCTCCACCTCCCCCACCACCCAAACCCCTATTGCCAAAGCTTTCAGGGATTGCACAAATCTGTTCGGCAGATGGGTGCCTCGCTTTTACATCTCACTTGAGGGACAGGGGGAAAAAAATCGAAGCACAATCTGCATCTCAGTGCAGAATCAGCAAAGCTGTAGAAACTAAATAAGACATTTTTAAAGAGCTTGACACAGATTCCCAAGCAATAATGTAAGTGACCTTCTTCTTAGATGTTTAAAGTAAAGCCCATGTTTTATTTATGCAATTGTGAAAGATACGCAAGACGCAAAGACACAGCATGTGCCTTCTTTTGCTCAATAGAAAAAATGAAAATTTTGACGTTATCAAAAGTGAGGGAGGGACGGTGGGGAGTAGCTCATGGTAGCTCATGGAGAACTACAAATCCCAGCAGGGTCAGCAATGGAAACGGACCAGCTGTCCGTGGCTTGTATATCAGATCCTGTCATTGTCTATTCCGAAATCCTGAACTAATGAGGACCAAAGTGTGTGTTTTCTTTCTTTGTTGTCACTATTTTAATTCGACACAAGACATTTTCCTCGCTGGCACTAAGCTATGGTGTCTTAGCTGCCAACGTTTGGTGCTGGGCTACATTTGTTCCCTCAGCCGGAAGAGGAGACTCGGGGCCTGGCCCGCTAAAGTTGCCATCTAACCCCCGCCTTTTGGTTTATTTAATTCAGAGCACATCCCTTACGCCTCCCGCACCAACTGTCAACATCAAAGTTGCAAAAGTCCATGGAAATTACATGTTTTTTCTAAAGTTTCACTTCTCTCCTTGATCAGGATGTTGGTGGCCTTGACTGACACTGCAGTTGTGCAAAGAATAAGAGACAAGGCTCCCTTTTTAAGGAAATTAATAAAAATTTAGATTTTTTACACATCCCTTTGGGCAAATATAATAACTAATGACAGAACACAAGCAAAGTAAGGAAACATTGTTTGTCATGCAAGAGTATTAGCTGTAGGGTGTACATATATATATGACATGATCACAGCACACATTTACTGTAGCTTAGCTTATTTACAGAAAAAAAACTACATGAAAAAGGACCAGAACATGGAAGTGACTAAGCCATAATTACACTACTATATACCACAAAAGTCTAAAAAGACAAAAGCCTGAGAGCACTAGCGGAAATGCTTGTATGGATCTTTGTGAAGAACAATTCATACAGCAGGATAATGGCCCAAAACACATCAAAGAAGATCAAGAAGCAGTGACTGTAATGGACCTTCCTCCATAGTCACCTGACCTAAACCCCATCAAGCATTTATTGGAGCACTTGGACACAGAAAGCCAAGTATTCAGTAACATCACAAGATGTTCTTTGGGATATTGTGAAATCATCCTGAGATAAAATGGATCATCAAAGTTTGCACAAAATTGTGAGGTCCATGCCAGGTTCGAGTGTATTTTGTCAAATGGCAAAATGGAGAACACACCAACTACTAACACTCTAATTTATCATTTCCCAAAGGTTCAACTTTTCACTCAAATTATGCTGTTTGTGATTTGTAATGAAAAGCACACAAATTAAAAAATAAAAAATAGAATCATTTTCTCTAGTGGTCTCAGACTTTTGTATCACCACTGTAGTTCTACGTCATTGACAACAATTATAGGATATATTAGCTGTTTCCACCAGTCTTAATGTGACATCACTTTAAGCCACTGCGGCCATTTTAATAATGCCTCCAAACATAAAAAGGTGGTTAGTCATATTTAGCCAAATAAGCCAGACACAAACTAAGTATGTTGCCCTCTGCAAGAGCAATTCGTATCCGGTTATATAAGCGGCCAGTGCATGGGCGTCACTAGAGAGTTATGAATAGGGTGACTTTTAACTATGAGGTCTAGAGGTAAGCCCCCTAGGACAATAAAATAAATTACCCAAAATACCTGCATTATGAATCTAGCATAAAATTAAAAACTATTTGGAGAAACGGCATCATAGCAGCAAATTCTTTGAAGAGACATGTCATTCAAAGTTTGTATTAGGTACAGATCTTAGATGACTTAACTACTATCCATCTATTAATAGTAGGTAGATATCACGCAAAGATACAAGCAATGTTACTGCAGCAGCAGGTCTTTAAATACACCACTCTGACAATATAGACTGGTACAATCAAAGGTGGTCAGTAGATGCATTCATGTTTAATAACCTGGATGACTGATTTTTTAGGAAAAAGTGATATTTGACAGCAGAATATTAATTTCTCAATTCAGTTTTTATTTATTTTCACAAAAGAAAATATTCACAAATAAAAGTTCACTTCATCCCTAGCCAGAGGACAAAATGGCTGTTGCTAAAATCCCTACAAAAAAAGGAATGAACCCACAGTGGAAGTACCAGCCACAATAGCTTTTTTAACCCAATTGTTAGCAGACTAAAGTCTGTTTTCTTAAAAATTTAAAATGGGAATATCCATCTACAGGAAGAAACTGTTTTGCTTTCAACATTCAGGTTTCAGGAGTGTTATGAGACGGTAGTGCCATTGTGAATATGGAGACAGCACAGTTGAATAAGGGAGAATAAACAAGAAAAACTATTGACAATTTAAACTAATGAAACAAGTTCATGTGTGTGTGGGAGGTAATAAATAGAGTAATACATCCTGCTATATGAATACTAATAGTAATTATTATATTTTCTTCCATTTGTCACCTGCCTGCATTTAAAACGCTATAATTTTCTAAATTTACTTTTAATTTGTAACAATGATCACCCCTTTCAGAATTTGTAATTGTTCAGTGTGGTGGTGCTAGAGAGTACTTGGTCGATTTTCATTGAAGTATCACAGAAGTCTGCAAGCTCACAAGGAAGCTTGGTTTTTACATATTCAGTTTCAAGCAAGATACAATCAAAGCCCAGTAGAGGACACGGGTCATTTGTCCATGTGGTGCAAAAGATGTTAAATCTGACTGTCAGGTTTCGTTCCTTAAAAAAACCAAACTGATATATCAGGAAAAGGAAGAACTTATCAGTGAGTTGTACTTATAGCATCCAGTAAAGGAAAATGCTATCAAAAAAAACTTTAATTAACAAAAGTACATTTTAATAGTTGTGTACGGTGAACGAGTGGTGTGGTGGCTTGGTTGGTAGCACCATCTCCTCACAGCAAGAAGGTCCTGGATTCGATCCCCAGCAACCCAGGTCCCTTCTGTGTGAAGTTTGCATGTCCTCCCCATGTACGCGTGGATTTACTGCAGGTTCTCTGGTTAACACAGTCCAAAGACATGTCTGTAAGGTTAATTGGTGTTTCTAAGGAGACCTTAGTGTATGAGTGTGTGCATTTATATGCCCTACGATGGATTGGTGCTCTGTCTAGGGTTGTTCCTCCCTTGCACCCTGTGTTGCCGGCTAGGCACCAGCTTTCTCGCGGCCCTGACCAAAGATTAGGCAAATAAGTGAATGAATAAATGAATGACTGGTGAACAGAACTGTAATGTGTGTGTTGGTCCACAACACTGAGGCAGAGAAATAGTGTTGCTACAAAAAGCATCTATAATGACTAGGCAGGTGTTATATCTTTATTCTGTCCAAACAGTTTTGGTCATTGACATACGGATAATTTTGTACACAGAGGCAAATCTATTGCCATCAGTCCACACAGAATACACTAGTGTACTGTATATACAAGAGTGGTGATATTAATGTAATATAAAATGCCATGGTTCTGGAGATCCCTCTGCAGTACAGAGATTGGGATTTTCCTTGCTCTTACAAACGTATCAAAGTATTGGCAAATACTTTTCTTGAACTGAGTAGTATTAAAGCAATTAATGCTATCATACATCTGAGTTATCCAGACTGCCTGGTGGAGAACATTATGATCCAAATAATCTAAGGAAAAAGTAAACTATATGAACAGTTAGACTATTTCTTTTACCACACAGCTTTCTTGCAGAGGCATGTTCTTTGAAGCATATTTCCAGATAACAGTCCACAACACCTATATCATAGTCCATTAACTTCTTATCTGGCAATATTCCTTTGGGGTCTCTTCTGTCCAAAACACTGGAAAAAACACAGCTTAGGGTGTCTTCTTCCCACAGTGTTTGCTGCCAAATGTGAAACTATTGCGAGGAAGTAGGTATCAACCTCCATTAAAGAATGGTAAGCGCAGCACTATGGTGCAGCAGTTAGCACGGTCGCCTCACAACTTCAGAATCCCCTGTTCAATACCAACCTCAGACTCCACCTGTCCTCCTCATGTCTGTGTGAGTTTACTCTGGGTGCTCCAGTTTCCTCCCACAGTTCAAAGACATGCGTTAGGTTACTTCATTGCACTGAATCTGATCCGATCTGACTATTTATGACTATTTATCGTTGCAGTAGTAGTTGATGCTGAAAGTGACATTAAATAAACCAAATAAAGAAACAAACAAAAGAATGGGAAAAAATCCCACAACAAACCATTCAGGTCTTTTGTGACAATACTCCATGAAAGATCATGTAATCACTCCACTCCCACAGTTATTTTTTCCCCTGCTTGCTCTCCGCTTAGAAACATTTTTTATGGAAGCAGCCGGGCTATACGGCATTTGCAGATTAACACAAAGGCGAAGAGTCTGGGCTTACATTTAAAGAACGCAATCCATTGGTGGACCAATGCCAGGCCTCAACCAGCCAGAGGTGGTGAACAAACCAGGGTGGCTAAGCATTGAGAACCACATTGGGAACTGGACTGGGTTTTAACTATCCACTGAGCAGGTTCGACCTGCATCTGACTGGATGAGGCTGAAGTTGTGAGGAGTTGCTTACCATTGAGTCTAATGGCTGATGAGAGGTCACCTATTTTTGGTCCACTGATGGATGGGTGTTATGTTCATTTAGGCTCTTGGTCTTTTATATCACCAGTAGTACAGTATGCTACAAAGGTTCAGAATGTTTGCAGACGTATCCTGACTCCAGGTGACTGTCAGGTGTTGGTTCCTGAGTCTGTTTCTCTCAGGGTGGGGGCTGTGTCAGGATTTCTCACTTCCACATGTAACCAACCAGGGTTGCACCCACATTACAAAACTAAGCACAACAAATGTCCTTTGGTTCCATGCAGGACAGACTCTAGCCTTAAGATGCTGGTGAATGCCACTTTTACCTTAAATTTCAAATGCAACATATGGGAATACCTCAGGAAGCCTGCTTCAAAAAGGCCAGTATGAACTAGGAATGTTTTATCTGAGGGTATTAATTCGACTAGCCTTTAGTGGTTAAATGTAAAGTGCTATTGATTACAATATGACAGAGGAATAAAGGAGAATATTCAGTACAGCTTTTACAGGTCATATCCTAAAAACACCAAGTGCAGGTTGGAAATACACCGAGGATTTGACGCCAGTCCACACACACATGGAGGCAGTTTAGAATGGCCAGCCAATTAAATGGAGAAAACCCAGATGGACACAGGGAGCACATGCACAGCTTCACACAGAAAATACGCAGAGTTATCATTATCATTCACAAATACTAGTGCCATTGTGCCTAATCTTTGATAAAATGTTACGAGTTGCAAGATCTGCTATCCACAATGTGCTCAAGGGAGTTTGGTAACTACAGTAAGGGGTCACACTCTCCCTTTTGATGCATGAAGTCCACAGTTGGACATTCACACAGACGCATAACAAGTCGAGTGGATAGCACTCTTCTCCAAGCCCACTGTTACACTCACTGTTGTCTCTGCATCTGATTGAAAAGCAAGTAGTCACAGATCGTTTCTAATAAGCAGTATGGAGAAATGGGAAAACTGGGTAAAACAAATCAAAAAGCATTTCTCTATAAACGATGCATTGTATAAGTAATGACTAAATTAGGGATAAAAGTAGAGTCAGCAACAGTACAGAAAAAAACACAGAAGTAAGTTTAATCATACCAACTATATCATTACAATGGTTCTTTTACTCTAATTAAGCATAAATTAATCTAATGTAGTTTTAAGGACATCTATTTTATCTATGAGGAGTCTTCATTTTGTTAAAAGAACAGGATTCTTAGCATGAACCTGATATTAGTAGCTTCACAACTGACATTGTCATATTTAAACTGACATTTATTTATAGTCAATTGTGTGAGAACCTTAAAATTTTAATTTATGTGACATATCAGCATTGGAAGACGGTTCATCCTCATCGGGTGTTTGTTACATGATTTATTTATTATGGGAAATAAGCAAGGATTACATTTCTGCAATACGAAATACAAGATGAATCCCTACACCATCATTAATGTAAAGTGCACGGTTCATTGGACTCACTAGCTACAGTAGATAATCATCTATGAACTGTCCTTCTTTTCTCTGCTGGTTCCAGCTTAATCAGTCCTCCTCCAGGCTTTTAGCAAAGTCATTTGTTTTTTTTAAACACATACCCATAAAGTGTAGAAGCAACCGATTGCAAGTGATGTGCAAAAATGGAAGTGATTTTAGACAAATAAGCTAAGACCGCTTCACAATTGTATATAATTTTAACAAGTAGAAATAGAATGAACATACTATACCCTTTATCCACCCTCCTATTCTGATTCTGTGTCTAACATAATTTAAATTTGCAAGGAATTGTACCAAAAAGGCACTCTGGTAGCTTAACTAACTGTTTTAATTCCACTGTAATAAGTCTCATTTGCACAAATAGCAAATGAAAGCTGTATTTTCAAATGTACTATGAAAATGCTTTAATGTCCAATTTTCAAATGTACATACAAAAATAAAATAAGATTGTCAATGAATAAAATTATCCAATTGAAAAAGCTCATTATCACAGCTGGGTTGCTTATTGTTAGAACTCTAAATGGCCACAAAGTTGTTTATCTCATAAGTAACTGCTTTGAATCAGATCACATAACTAAACTTCAAGACAATGGAAAATGAATACACTTTAACGAGTGCTGAAATAGAGGATGTAATAAAGAGAGAGAGATACGTGAACAAAAAAAAGCTGACAGTGTTAATGTGGAACCAAAAAACGTGGAGCACAACCTGGCATTCTCTCAAAATCTGCACCTGCACCTTAACAAATGGAGCTCTCCTGTGTGCCTCTCTGGCTTTCTCTGACTCCCACTCTCATTTCTATTCAGCAGAATCTCTCTCTCCTGCCCTGCGTCCAGGCTCCAGGCAATGCTTTTCTGGGCGTTTATTTATTTTTCCCCACTTTTCCTGCACAGCATGCTGGAAGTGCGTTAATTTGAGTCTACCTCTGGGGGAGCGGAACAATGAGGTGGACCAGTTTCAAATTGCAGCACCAAGTTTAAGGGATGACAGTGCGGGCTGGAGACACCTGGTCCACCTGAAGGCTAAGTGGAAAACTGCAACCCCCTCCCTCCCAATCTCTCTGTGAATAAACATCTGCTGATCAACTCTGTCTCACACTGGCACTACGAAAAGTTAGTTGAAGTTTCTTCAGGCTGATGTAGCTAAAATATGCTAGTGTTATTTGCCACTAGTTGTGAGTGTTACCCCTTGTGACGGACCGGTGTCCCTTAATCCATTTTAGGGTTTCAGGGGACCAGCCTAACTGGCAGCAATGTGGGAATGAACCCTAGACAGGGCATCAATCAACCACATTGCACATGCATTAGCACGCAAATTCACATGTGGACTCTTCAGCGATGGCTATTGACCTAATGCATTTCTTTGGAATGTTGCAGGATACCTGTGCAGAATAGGGAAGAACATGCAAATTCCAAATGCAACCGCAGGGCCTTATCAAGGACTGCGGTGACAAAGCGATTAAGGTACTGGACTGTGGAACTGAAGGTCCAGAGATCATATCCCGCCTCTGCCAAGCTACTACTGTTGGGTCCTTGGACAACACCCTTAACACCCACAAAACATAATGGATTTTAAGTTTTAAGTCGCTCTGGATGAGTCTGATGAAGCAGTGAATGTACAGTCTAACCTCATTCATTGCTGGCAAGACATTTGTCACATTTCAAGTATGGTGATGGCAGAGCCATGGTTGGCAGCTTTTTGAGGTAAAGTGCATTTAGGGAAATCCATCCTGCCATCACAGGTGGCAAGAGATTTTGCGAGATAATGGGGGTCAAGATAACAAGGTCAGACTGTATATCATACCTTGTCTAAAAAGCGCACTGCTTTCAGAATAACCCCATTAGTAAAAGAATGTTTTCTGTCTTAAAGTTGTTCTTGCTGATCTGATTCTGGCTTCATACCAGCATCCCACGCTGGTAACCAGCTTTACTTACTTTCACAGCATTTCATGACAATCATAGCAGTGTCCAAAACACAACATATGCTTGTCTTTGCTGTTTAAAGCATAGAATGCCACTATGGAGTGTTACCCTGTATATTCATTGTTGTACCCTTATTTTATATATTTTTCTACCATTCATGCCATAGAGCACTTTGAGCCACATTTAAACACACTGAACGTTGCTATATGTAAATTACTAGCAACAAGCAAAACCATGAGGTCAGTTTTGCAGAACATCTGCATTCACACTGTAGAGGTGAGGACTCGAGACAGACTCATAGAGAAATGTATTCTAGTTATGGCTCTTCACCAGTGCAATGCAAACATTTGAGGCAAAGTGAATCACAAAAGCCACAACACCCCTCTCAGTAATATAAAAGCTTCAAAGCAGGACCCATCTGAAAGTCGAATATTCCATCATGTCTGACATATTGCAGGATGGAAAGTTGCTGCTGAAGTGCTCGTGGGCAAAGCCAGTGACATACGGACTCAGGCACTAACACACACGCACACAACTTGGTCAGCACAGATGAGTTGTGGGAAAACAAGCAGCTGCAGGAGGAAGAATGGGCCATAAGGCTCGACCGCTTGCCAAATTTCATCATCTATTATGGATCGCCCGAGAAGCTCACTGCAGTGTGAGCGAGGCAGCCCTTCTGAATCGCATACAACTGCGAATCAATGCTCAACACCAACAAACTGGCAAAGAATATATGGTCCAAGTTTATATATGGTCCAAGTTGCTATATGAACATGAGTGATTTGCATGAATCTGCCAGGAGTTACTCTTAATAAGTCTCAGTAATCTACAACAGCTAGAATCTAACTGTACTCTGAGAGTACAGCAACTAATAAAAAGTTACATTTGCTTTACACACAAGTGGAAAATGTAATACTGATGAAGCACAAAAAACACACTCTATACAAATTGAATTTAGGTACACTTACCATTAACTTACACATATTGGCCTCTTATCAGTTACAACCAACAAACAATTGCACTTTATAGGCATACAGTTTTGTTCTCTATGGCCTAACTGTCGCTATACACAAATTATCACCCCTCTGTAAGCCATTCATCACTGGAAAGAGATAACCTCTGGATAATATAACGACATCCATGGTCTAAGCCTTTAAATGAGCAAACCACAGGCAACAGTAGAAAGGAAACGCTCACACTCACAACAAAACATTAAGCAAAACTTGGAAAAGAGGAACCCACTCACCTGAATGAGAACATGGTTACATTATTAATAATAAGGTAACTTGAACAGTAGCTGTCTTATACATCTAGAGCAAGGTATTTGGCCAGTTTACAGTTAATAGTCAGCACCCAACGTTGTGCACAAAATACTTGCTGTACCTAGACACTGAATAGTACAGCATGATATGTCCTACCTTTTTATTTGCCATATTTACTGTACATAAATGCTTCTTTAACACCTAGGTTACATGACAAAACAATTATTCATTATTTTATTAAACAATTCAACATTTTTATGTTATTAATACCGAAACAATGAACACAAAACTCAGTGATAAAGACACAAGAATATTACTTGTGGATCTTACACTATTAAAAACACCAGTAGGACATTCTACAGTGGTGCTTGAAAGTTTGTGAACCCTGTAGAATTTTCTATATTTCTGCATAAATATGACCTAAAACATCATCATATTTTCACACAAATCCTAAAAGTAGATAAAGAGAACCCAGTTAAACAAATGAAGCAAAAATATTATACTTGGTAATTTATTTATTTATTGAGGAAAATGATCCAATATTACATATTAGTGAGTGGCAAAAGTATGTGAACCTCTAGAATTAGCAGTGAATTTGAAGGTGAAATTAGAGTCAGGTGTTTTCAATCAATGGGATGTCAAGCAAATCCAGCATAAGAACCTTATCCCATCTGTGAAACATGATGGTGATAGTATTATGGTTTAGGCCTGTTTTGCATCTGGGCCAGGATGGCTTGCCATTATTGATGGAACAATGAATTTTGAATTATATCAGAGAATTCTAAAGGAAACAACAGGACATCTGTCCATGAAGTGAATCTCAGTAGAAGATTGCAGCAAGACAACGACTCTAAGCACACGAGTCGTTCTACCAAAGAATGGTTAAAGAAGAATAAAGTTCATGTTTTGGAATGGCCAAGTCAAAGTCCTGACCTTGATCCAATCGAAATGTTGTGGAAGGACCTGAAGCGAGCAGTTAATGTAACCAACAAAGATCACTCCAAGAGCAAGGCATGTAATAGTTGGCGAGGTCACAATGGACCTCAGGGTAACTTCTAAGCAACAGAAAGCCTCTCTCACATTGTCTCATGTTAATGTTCATGAGTCCACCATCAGAAGAACACTGAACAACAATGGTGTGCATGGCAGGGTTGCAAGGAGAAAGCCACTGCTCTCCAAAATGAACATTGCTGCTCATCTGCAGTTTGCTAAAGATCACATGGACAAGCCAGAAGGCTATTGGAAGAATGTTATGTGGATGGATGAGACCAAAATATACCTTTTTTGATTTAAAAGAAGAGAGTTATGTTTGGGGAAAGGAAAGCACTGCATTCCAGCATAAGAACCTTATCCCATCTGTGAAACATGGTGGTGGTAGTATATATTTACATTTACAGCATTTAGCAGACACCCTTATCCAGAGCGACTTACAACTGATACAATCTTACAATCCAAGCAATTGTGGGTTAAGGGTCTTGCTCAAGGACTCAACAGTGGCAGCTTGGCAGAGGTGGGATTTGAACCCTGGACCTTCTGGGCCAGAGTCCAGTACCTTAGTAGTATCCACCACAGTCCCACAGTGGTATCCTGGTTTGGGCCTGTTTTGCTGTATCTGGGCCAGGACGCCATTTGGGTTTTTGGAAAGGAGGTTACACACAAATAAAATTCGTTTATTAATTCTGCTCACTTACTTTATGTATAAAAACAAAGAGGTGCCAGATCCACACAAATAGGTGCCAGGCATGTGCTCCAATATGGGAGGTACCAGATCTTGTTCTGACAGGATACAGCTCAAATTAAGCACTGCCTATAACCCAAACGATATGTACTAACAATGAAGTAACTCATGGTGTCCCATTATATGTGAACAATAGAGTTTTTCTAATCATAAAGGGGTAAAATTTTGGATATTAAAACAATGATTTACAGTAAAGTTGTCCATACTGCCAACTCCAATGTTTGAAGTGTCAACTAATGGGAAATGTAGCAGCAGTATTTAACTGGAAGTTTAGATGCACTAAATGTTGGGGTGAAAATGAGTATGACAAATATACTAGCAGTTAAGATGGAGGTTCCTGCAGTTCTACAGGAAGAGAAAGAAGTACAAAAATACAGTGTTAAATATGTAGAAGCAATGCAGGCTGTGGTAAAAGAAATGGCAAAGACAACTCATTGATTGGAGGAAAACGATCTTGGGGAACACATCCAAATTTATCTGAAGCTTTTGTAATGAGTAAATTATTTATTTTAGCTTTTGTGATAGAAGTGATTGATATTACTGTGGTAATAAGTAGTAAATCTGCTAAATTGAAAATCAGTCCAGGTGACTCATGATACTATTCACACTCAATCCGCATGAGAACTCTAGCCTAATGATTTTTGTCATACAACAAGTAGCCTTATTATAAACTGATAAAAATCTTAAAGAGTTATAAATTAATTAGTACCTAAGCCAAAGATTATTTGTACTAAAGAATCACGGTTGAAATCTTAATTTTTTTTATTCTAGAGTATGTATTGTCAAGGAAAGACATTGTCAAGGGAAATGGTGGATGGGTAATTATATTCATTCAACAAGGATTGAAAACTAGGGTTCAGGAGATCACTAAAATATTCTAACAAAGAGAGTCTATTAAGAAGTTTTATTACCCATGAAGGTCTCTCAGTTAAAACTCGTTTGTGGTTCTTGGGAATAATGATATATTAGAATAAATACGGTTTGTGGAGATTTTAATGTGCAGAATAACCTGTGGGGCAATGACCACACAAACAAAAATGGGGTAATGGTAAAAGAAATGATGGAAAATCTGTAGGGCTTAAATTCAGGTCAGGGCACTAAATTCAGTGTACCTACAGTTATTTTCCTTTCTGGACTGGTTCATTCTTGGTAGGGATATATGAATGTTTTTACCTATCTACCATAGGTAGTGATCATTATCCAGTTTTTCACTCCATGTGATTTAGTAGAACAGAGGGCAAATACTTGAGTGGGTGTAAATTTGACTAATGAATACTAAATAATGAATAATGAATACTGCTATAAATATAAAAAAATCAGTAAAAGTGGACAGCATGAACACAGTTCTGTAGCTCAACTGGTAAAGATAACCCTACTGACAGTGCTTGGGATATGTGTATGAGAAAAATGGATGGGAAAGTAAAACCACCCCAGATACCTGTGCTTAACAATGAAGAACAAACAGCTGGAAAAAAGCTAACATGCCAGGAAAATACCTTGCAGTTTTTCACAAAATCCAGCTGGGGGATGAAAGTTTTAGTCGAAGATCCGCCATTTTATCTAATAATCAAAATATTTTATGTAAGAAAAGACGCACAGCTGTGTGGATGTTGATTTTAATATCAACAAGCTGAAAATGGCTATTAATAACTGTGCCAGTACTTCTCCAGGACAGGATAGATTGTGCTGTAAATGTTTAAACTACTAAATGATGAAATGTTGCATACAGTTCTTGAATAATTTAATAAAATGCAGTAACAGGGAGATATCCCTGAGGAATGGAAACAGGCCATAGTAATCCCCATAAACAAGCCATAGTCTTCCCCAAGGAGCTATCGCCCAGTAGCCCTGACCTCTACTTTCAGTTAATAGAGAGAATGATGAATTCTCTCTGTGTAAACTAAAAATGTATTAAATGCCAAAGTGGTTTAAGTATGCTACCACAGCAGTTGTGTTTTTTTAATATTGAAAAAGCATATGAGACTTTATAGTGGGAAGGGTTATTGATTAATACTTTAGAGTGGGAGAAAGGATATACAACTGGTTATTGTAGTCTTATTTAATTACAACTGGGGTAGGAGCTGGTTCTAGTACTCATAACTTTTTGGATAAGTTAACTGAATTTACCAAGGCAGTTAGACCATTACCATTCAGTATTATGATTAATTCAAAATTTTCTGATCTGGGAATGGGTATCCTATATGATCACTATATGAGGTTGATGAGGCTGTACAAAATGGTCTATAGAAACAAATTGGTTGTTGAGCAGTGGTCATTGAATTGGGGTATTGTCTCGAAGTTAAATTAGGTTGCATGTTTTTGAAAGAAATATATCAATGGCTTCACAGCTCTTGTAATGCAACCCCTGTACTTAAAGTCTTCTGTCTTCAAATACCTGCTTATGGTTTGACAGGTGATACATGTGGGAGACACACATAGCAGCACACAAGACAAAGGTTAAAAAATACTTATGGTATGCGTGCAGTAACAGGATTTATGGGGAGCAAAGAGATCATCATTAATTCAAATCTATCAAGCTGTACTTTGATCCATTCTGGATTATGGATGTTTAGTGTATGGCACTGCAGCTAAATCAATACCAAGTCATTTTGATAAGATCCAGCAGCAAGCTCTGAGGCTATGCTAGGTGCAGTAAGCCCTCTAAGTTTTTCATTAACAGCTAATGCAATACCTTCAAACTTACAGTAACATTATTGGGAATACTCTAAATAATCTGCACCAGGTGGATTGCACACAAGTTGGCAGCAAAACACCATCTTTGTGACATCATTTGTGACATCATCAGAATGATAACATCCCATTTTGGGTGAAAACAAATGCTGTAAAATTTACTCTCACTCAAATGCATTGTTGCAAATAAATTTCTTTACTTCTTCAAGGGTGGCACAGTGGCAATCCTGTCTTGGGACTCCATCTGTGTTTAGTTTGCATCTCCTCCCTGTATCTGCATATGGTTAGTTCGGTTTCCTCTAGAGATGGGCCCGAACTGACCCTATATTGGTAACGGGTCCGATATTTATGTTATTCATTCATTCGGATATCAAAGAGACAGGACCGATCCATATCCCATTCCACATCTTACCATGAGCGTGCGGCATCTTCAGTCTGCAACTGAGTGAGCAAAGAGTATTGCTGTTGGTTTAACTAAAAGCGTCATTTGTACGGGAGATTTTTTAGTCTGGAAACACAGAAAAGCGAGACAGCATGTTGTAACCTTAAACACAGTACCAACAATAATAATCATAAAATTAAAGTAAAAAAAAAACCTCCTGTATCAGAATCTGCATTGGTATCATCAGTTGTACTGGAACAGATCGGAACTTAAAAAAATGTGGATTGGCTCATCACTAGTTTCCTTCCTACTCTAAATTGAGCACAGTCTGAGTGTATCTGACTAGTATCATCATAAACTTTCCGTCATGTGCCCCTAATAGCTGTTATATAGTATAATAAAAACACAAGGCCAAGATGGACCAGCATACTTCATTCATGTCCTAAAGCAATACAGCCCACCCTTGGCACTTTATTTAGCTGAATCAAGCCTTGTATTATCCTTAGGTGGAAGCTGTTTTTTTCTTATATTCCTATATCAAACATGACATTGGAATTGTGATTTATTAGATTATATGCAAGTTGTGTATTGCTTGTGTATTTTGATTTTATTAAACATGTCTCGGTATTACAGATTTTTTAGTAGCTTTTTTTTAACGCTTTAGACTCTTTAACACTCACCGATCATGCTAGGTACACTTCCCTGTTTCTACATTTTATCACCTCCACCTACATGTAGATATAGATGCACATTGTAGTTCAATATTTAAAGACTAATAAGTTCATCTGTTACTGTAAGTACTTTGTTAGTCCCCTTTACTCTGTTCTCTAATGGTCAGGACCCCCACAGGACCAGCACAGATCAGGTACTATTTGGGTGGTGGATCATTATCAGCACTGCAGTGACAATGATGTCCAGTGAATTAGTCCACCTGTGGTAGACTAGCGGTTAAGGTACTGGACTTGAGACCAAAAGGTTCAGGGTTCAAATCCCACCTCTGTCAAGGTGTCACAGTTGGGTCCTTGAGCAAGGCTCTTGGATTGTAAGATTGTATCAGACGTGAGTCGCTCTGGATAAGTGCGTCTGCAAAAAGACATCAATGTAAATGCTATGTAAATGTAAAGTGATCGGCATGTGTACTGTACGTATAAAGCACTTTAAGGTTTTTGCATTGAAATAAAAAGTGCTGTATAAATAAATAGAACAAATAAAATCCAACCTCTATTTTAATAGAGTGCACATACAACAAATTGTCTAAATATGAAGTTCTCTAACAAGAAGAGTCTTTTAGCCTCCCTTCAAGAAACCAATAAACTGTTCTGGGTTTCAGCATCTTTTCTGGGGCCACTCTCTCATGTGCCACTGCCACCCTGCAGTCAATTGCCTTGTAAATCAGAGAGCCCAGGTAATAAAACCTGATTTGTATATCACCAGGAGTGGAGAGTGTGTCTGTCTTGTAAATTTAATTAAACAGCAGGTGCAAAATTGGGTCATATGGCTTTGATGTGCCCCATGTGAGAATGACAACCAGACAAAGATTTTAATATGGGAAGTATTAACATATTTTTGCATGGAAACTCATAAGCAGGAGGGGCCTTCACCTGGAGGAGTAAAAGAAACATAATTTAAATTAGCTGTCACCTTTAATTTTAACTGATCAGCACCAAAATAAACGTTTAGGCTCTTCAGAACAGCCGTTGCTTGCCTAATGTTGCATAAATACCCATATTAGAGGTGTCTGTCCCATACTGAGACACGCTGACTAATTTAAGATTCACTACAAGCTCATCAAAAGTGAACACTCTGTACAACATACATGCTGGAAGATAAAGACCTTGAAAATCAATAAGCAGAGCGAAATCTTAGATCAAAGCTCAAGACATGTGATTTGTATTAATACAGCCACTCCATAGAGACATGAACATCACTGGCGCTAGAAATCAGCCTTTTATTGGGTGGGTCGATCAGTGACATCAGTCCTGTCTCCTGTTGATTTAATTGTGACACAATAAAAGCTGACCTGATGGCAACACCCATTTTGCATTTTTACCATCTCAATTTGTCTGTTTGGTTTTTTCCTCCTTTCCAAGGAGGTGCTGGATAATTACCACCTAGGATGTTGCCATCTGTGCCACCCTTTCACAGACTGTTAACTTGCCTCTCAAAAAGTTTTCTGGTGACAGGGGCCATGCTTGTAAGAGGGTGCATGTTCAAGCATCATTAAATTCAGTGCTAAAGAGAATAGGCCTACTTATGACTTGAAGCAGCACGAAGAAGTGTGCCAAACCGAGCCAAAAATAGATCAATGCAAAAAATTAAGCCTACTGCAATATTACAAATTCTATGCCAGTTTGCGTGGAAATGTTTTGAATGTTGATTCCGAGGTCATGCTGGCTGTATCCTAGCCAAATAACACAACTTGCCTTTGGCAGACTGTCTTTCCAAAGTCAGGCTGACATTTCCCTCCTTATGTCCAACACGCATTTGCTTTCACAAAGTTAGGTTTTCAAGCTTTCCCATGTTAAATAGAAAAAACCCTTTGCTCTGTAGCTTGCAAACCTGCAATGAAAATTGCTGTCTTTCTTGATGAGATAATCTGCATTTGAGATGGCACCTTCTTCGTCAGCAATTTACTTTTAGAAATGCTGTTGTCAAGTAGTATGAGTTTTTAATGAGAAATGCCAACAACATGCCGACAGCTGGAGTGGCTGAGGAAGGCGAGGTACAGGTGCATGGCTGGAAGCAGTGAATGTTTGAATGCCAAGAATGAATTCATCAGTTCTCAAGACCTCTGATTATTGCCACATACCATTAAAGAAATGAATCAACTGCAATGGAGGTGAACAGTGGAGAAATGGATTATACAGTGGTGCTTGAAAATTTGTGAACCCTTTAGAATTTTCTATATTTCTGCATAAATATGACCTAAAACATCATCAGATTTTCACACAAGTCCTAAAAGTAGATAAAGAGAACCCAGTTAAACAAATGAGACAAAGATATTATACTTGGTAATTTATTTTTTGAGGAAATGATCCAATATTAGTGAGTGGCAAAAGTATGTGAACCTTTGCTTTCAGTGTCTGGTGTGGCCCCCTGTGCAGTAATAACTGCAGCTAAACGTTTCCTGTAACTGTTGATCAGTCCTGCACACCGGCTTGGAGGAATTTTAACCCATTCCTCCATACAGAACAGCTTTCCAAAACATTAACTTTATTCTTCTTTAACCATTCTTTGGTAGAACGATTTGTGTGCTTAGGGTCGTTGTCTTGCTGCATGACCACCTTCTCTTGAGATTCAGTTCATGGACAGATGTCCTGACATTTCCCTTTAGAATTTTCTGATATAATTCAGAATTCATTGTTCCATCAATGATAGCAAGCCGTCTTGGCCCAGATGCAGCAAAACAGGTCCAAACATGATACTACCACCACCATGTTTCACAGATGGGATAAGGTTCTTATGCTGGAATGCAGTGTTTTCCTTTCTCCAAACATAACACTTTTAAAACCAAAATTTTCTATTTCGGTTTTATCCGCCCACAAAATATTCCTTCCAATAGCCTTCTGGCTTGTCCACATGATCTTTAGCAAACTGCAGATGAGCAGCAATGTTCTTTTTGGAGAGCAGTGGCTTTCTCATTGCAACCCTGCCATGCACACCATTGTTGTTCAGTGTTCTTCTGATGGTGGACTCATGAACATTAACATTAGTCAATGTGAGAGAGGCCTTCAGTTGCTTAGAAGTTACCCTGGGGTCCTTTGTGACCTCGCCAACTATTACACGCCTTGCTCTTGGAGTGATCATTGTTGGTCGACCACTCCTGGGGAGGGTAACAATGGTCTTGAATTTCCTCCATTTCTACACAAGCTGTCTGACTGTGGATTGGTGGAGTCCAAACTCTTTAGAGATTGTTTTGTAACCTTTTCCAGCCTGATAAGCATCAACAACTCTTTTTCTGAGGTCCTCAGAAATCTACCTTGTTCATGCCATGATGCACTTCAAACATGTGTTGTGAAGAGCAGACTTTGATAGATTCCTGTTCTTTAAATAAAACAGGGTGCCCACTCACACCTGATTGACATCCTACTGATTGAAAACACCTGACTCTAATTTCACCTTCAAACTAACTGCTAATCCTAGAGGTTCACATACTTTTGCCAATCACTAATATGTAATATTGGATCATTTTCCTCAATGATTAAATAACCAAGTATCATATTTTTGTCTCATTTGTTTAACTGGGTTCTCTTTATCTACTTTTAGGACTTGTGTGAAGATCTGATGATGTTTTAGGGTATATTTTGGAGAAATATAGAAAATTCTAAAGGGTTCACAAACCTTCAAGCACTTCTGTAGGAATTGGACTGACTATTCAAGCTGAATATATTTCCATGAGGAAAAAAAATTGTACACTGATAGTTGTGAACTAAACATAGGTCCATAAAGTATTCAAAGATGAATAATAAAGTATTCAATGATTTCACCTATGGACATGTCTGTGAATTGGCCCATGTTATCAACACAATGCTGAATTGCATTTCATTCTCAGGGTGTTCCTCAAGACCATTTTCTCCCCTGAAGTCAGGAGGAAACCCTTCCAACATGTCCAACAGCTGTGTGAAGGGCAAAGCTGAGTAGGCTCAGGTGAAACACTTCAGGCAGCAGCAGACTTCAGCCTAGGAGGTGCTGGGCTCTCATCCAAATTTTGTAACTCCACTAAACCAGTTTAGCCCAAATCCTCTAGTAATGCATGTTTTACAGTCAGTACAGTCCTGTTCTATCATCACTACTCTGGTTACCAGTTAAATTCCGCATTGACTACAAAATACTTCTTGTAACATATAAAGTTCTACAAGGCCTGGCCCCATAGTATCTGAATGAACTCTTAGAGTCTAACAATAAGCTTGTCAGCTTCGTTCACAGGGTGCAGGACTTCTTTTAGTTCCTAGAATTAAAAAAGTCACAGCAGGGGGAAAGCATTTTTCATACATGGCCCCCCCAACTATGGAATAAACTTCCCACTTTAGTTTGAGACTCAGACACACTCCAAATTTTTAAGTCTAGTCTAAAGACATACTTATTTGCGCAGGCTTTTGACTAGACTTACATGGGGATGCATGGCTAGGGTTACTGGCGCTGGAGTTTGGAGTCATGTCAGACCTGCCTGCCTTGTCATGCCTTGTCCTTTAGCCGGGAGTGTCTGGTGGGTGGTTTGGCTGGGCTGGGCTTCGGTGCTCTTGATCTTGACTTGTGCATCCTTGCCTTAGACTACGGGCAGAGCTGGAGTTTCATAGTCAAAGAGTTTTCTGGGACGTGGGGTTGCTGACATCTCATGTGATCCCTCTTGGCTGTGTTATCTTCTTGTTCTCCTCTTTCTAGCTATGCTGCTATAGCTAATGCTGCCGGGGTCTCATGCTACACATGGCATCAGTGATTATTTATAGACACTGTGCTCTTAATCAATAACTAATCTACATTTTCTGTTTTCTCTCCGAGCTGTACCGGTACCAGTTCCAGCCCCACACATGAAGATGCTCATCCGCTTCAGCTCCACTCATTATTTTATTTGAACTATCACTATAAGACTTATTTGTTTAGATAAATTGGTCTCATTCTTACATTTATCATCTATGTCACCCAAGGAGGATGGGTCCCTTTTTGAGTCTTGGTCCTCCCAAGGTTTATTCCTCGTAACGTCTAGAGAGTTTTTCCTTGCCACTCTCGCCCTAGGCTTGCTCAATGTGGGATTGGCATAGATATTAGAAGATAAAACAAAATTGTGAAGTTGCTTTGAGACAATACTCCATTTAAAAAGTGCTATATAAAGAAATCTGACTTGACTTGACTTGTTTGCATCAAATAATCTGTCCCTCACAGGATTAAAGTACTAGTAGTGCATGTTAAGGCAAACAATTCACCATGGTTGGAAAGAGGCTGACAAAAGATAAAGTGTAAGGGCACAATTTAGGAAACGGAAACGAAAAGTTGGGCCATCCAACCAAACTAGATGACTGAACAAGGAGGATACTAATCTGGGAAGCTACAAATATATCAGTAGCAACTTTGAAGTTAAGTTTCTTTATTGCTTAGATTGTTTTTTTATGTGTGTGATACAACAGTCTCACAAGATTTACATAAAGCTGGCCTGTATGACAAAAAAGAAGCCTCTTCTTAAAAAGTGCCATAATTAATCTGTTTTTTTGAGGTTTTTTTGTGGCAAAAAGATTTATGGTCATATATGGTCATATAAATATGGCATCCTTTTTGATGCCAGAGGTCAGAGGGGAATGGACTGGCAACAGTTACTCAACCACTTGTTTCAACCAGGTTACGCAGAAGAGCATCTTTGAATGCACAACACATTGAACCTTGAAGCAGATGGCTACCGCAGCAGAACTCTTGTTTCAGGCTACAGTTTGTCCAGGCTCACGAGAATTGTACACGAGAAGACTGGAAAAATATTGCCTGGTCTGATGAGTTTCAATTTCTGCGGTCAGAAATTGGTGTAAACAACATGAAAGCATGGATCCATGCTGCGTTGTATCATTGGTTCAGGCTCCTGGTGGTGCTTAGTTAAATCCACGTGGTGACTTTTTTTTGGCCAAGCAGTATGTATGTAAAAAAAAAATACATATATATATATATATATATATATATATATATATATATATATATATATATATATATATATATATAAAGCCTCTGAGATATTTTAGATGGTAAGTAAACAGTCGATTCTTACAGATGACATGTTGGACCTGAGAGAAATTTTCAGGAGAAAAGACCTGAGCGATTATAACGAGTAACAAATCTGTACGGCCTGGAGACATTAGGTTAGTACTGACCACCTGAATGCATTAGATTATAAATTTGTAATTCAATTCTTAATATCACTGTCCTGTTTTCACATTGCAGAATAACAATGACCCATGTGTAATGCTAAAATCCATCAAGACTGGTCGATCAGAATAAAAACAAGCAACTTCCATGGAATGGTGGCTCAGTGATTAGGAATCTGGGCTACCGATTGAAGGTTAAGTGGTTTCCTTGCAAGCTCTGACAAGCTGCTACTGTTCAGGATTGAGCAGGGCCCTTAACCCCTTTCTTCTCAAGAAGTATTATGACTGAGCTCAATTTGATAGCAAAATTTAAAAATATATTTTTTATAGATGTCTTGGTTTGAGGCCCTCTACCAGTATGGAGTTTGCATGTTCTCCCTCTGTCTGTGTGGGTTTCCTCTTGGTACACCAGTTTCCTCCAACATTCCACAGATGTGTTAGGTCAATTGCTGTTTATAAAGTGTGTGTGCATGTGTCTTTGTGTGTATTTGTACTTCAGTCCCACCTTGCTCCCTGTGCTACTGAATAGGCTGTGGCCCCCACCCTGACAATTAGAAGATATAAATTTTGAATGAACTGACTTTACAGATAGAATATATAATGAGAAAAGGATTTTTTTCTGCAAATTTTTTTTCCTGAATCACCACACCTGAACAGGAAGCTGAGCAAAGCCTGAGAAGAATCTTTACCCTTGGAATATTTTCCACTTCCACCAGAATGGTGCAACATCCCACTACAAAGTATTCAATAATGATTAAAGCTGTCCTGGAGGCAAAGGTTGGTAACACGCCTGATGTCTTTCATGTTACTAAATTGTCAGTAAGGCTGTCAAAATTAACACATTAATAACCCATTAACTGTGATGATGTTTTTAATGCTGTTCATTGTATTTTCACCACTTGAAACATGTGAGGAACCCATGCTTGATTCATTCTACTGTATGTTCTACATAATATATAGCACCGTTGGCCTATAGCAAACAAATTTGTTAGTGATTTGGAACACTTTCTTATTGAGCGATAGCAAATTCCCTCACATAATCGCACAAGAGTTCAGTATAATCGCATGAAAATCTGGCACACCAGAAAATTATTCTCTATTATTTCTGTTTTTCTGTCTTATTTTCTAATGAGTAGAAAATAAAGACTTCAACACATTGCATTAAAAAGATCTCTTTATAAAGATATTCTGTTGACGCTTATATTGTTCACTCTCATAGCTATGACTTATCTCACTGCAGGCTCAGCTCCTCTTTCCATTTCTCAATGTATGTCTTTGTAAATAGTTTGCCGGGACCTAACCAGCAGCACAGAGCACAGGAGGGAAACCAGCCCTGGACAGGGCACCAGTCTAACACAGAGAACATTCACATTTATTCAGACATTTTAGAGAGCTCAGCTGATCTAATGCATGTGTTTGGAATCTCGAGTACCCAGAGTAAATCAATGCAGGCATGAGGAGAACATGCAAAAATCTACACACAGCAGCTGGGCCAGGACTTAAACCCAGGTCTCTGGAACTGTGAGCTCATGGTTTCAGTCATGCCATCATCCTGTGCCATGGAAAGCATTATAATTAGAATTATATTACATTGTTTTAGAGCTTGATGCCAAACCAGATCAAGAAAGTTACATCTTAATTTCATAGAAGCTGAAGACACTGTAACTTATTTTCTTTCAATTAAGGACAAACTTATAGGGTCCTTCTGCCAGATCAAAATTAGGCTTGAAATAACTAGTTATTCAATAACACACTTTGTGTGGCTGATGAATAACTGTATAGGTAACCCATTGTAACTATGCAGCGTTTAACATTTTTGGTTTACAATTTATAGTGTTACATGATGCAGTCTGAGCAACTGAGTGTAATGGACCTTTTTAAAGGTCCATTGTTAAGGGTTTAACAGTGGCAGCATACTGGTCAGTAGCCCAGTACTTTAACCACTAAGTCACCAGAACATTGGTGCATATACTCTAATAATATGGAATAAAAGTGAAAAGGATCTTAGTTGCAGGTAAAGTGTACTTTTCTTGTGGTGCTTGAGTTCCCTCATCTGACCATTCCTTGAACTGCAAATAGCAAAGAATTACCAAGAGATAACCTCACTTTATTGTGAAATCCTTATTAAGTTTTAAAGGAAAGCGAATGAGTCATGACTTTGAGGTGGTTTCCAGCACTTGGTAAGTAGTACCCAGCTTGAAACCCATGTTCAGTTCAGCAAAGATGAAGGTATAACATGTTTTACAGTATAACAGTTTAGAATAACAGGCATGTTCGTAAGACTTGAGGGTCTATAAAGGATGTTTTATTTGCATAACCACTGTATACATTGTCTCAATAATTTGTTGTCACCCAGTGAGTGCAGCAGTGACAAGAAATTTTGAATGGAGCATATCATAGTCTACACAAAAGCTTGTAAGCACATTTTTAACCTCCCATATTTTTACTTACAATGTCTGGTTCTTAACGTAATGTTCACAAGGTCTAGTCTCATTAACTGGTCATTGTTTTGATATATTAGGTTCACCACCACCACTACTGTATAAGGACTGCATATCTTTCCAAATTACCAGGTAAACAGCCAAGGTAACAATATACTTGTGGATAGACAAAACGAGATAGTACTAGTCCAATAGTAATAAATATTATTGCCATGTGGGCTTATCACAGAGTGTAGGATTGTAGTTTGATTTGCTATGACTGACATTTGCATCTGTGCAGTCCTTGTCTAGTCCAGAGACGTGTTGTTAACAAGGTCATCAAACCAAACCAATGAATCAAAACGAAAACATGAGAACAAGCAATGCTAATCTCATGGGCTGACCTAAATGTTGAGCTGGTTTGTTTGGATGTTCAAAGAATAGTTGCACGATTTTGGCCTCGCATGTATTTGAAAGCCTGTAGCGCCATCTGTAGACTCAGCGTGTAAGGATTTTACTAGGTGCAGATTAAGGCCTGCTTTAGAGAACTCGACACTCACAAGGGGGCATAGAGTATGCACTTTTGGTAAAGAAAACTTGTAATGAAACCAGTGGTATCCATTGGTATTAGCGGTCTTCAGTGGTACATGGTATTCAGACTTGTTTATATATATCGAATCTGTTGTACAGCAGAGCAGGAATATGGATCAGATTGAGGAAACACCAATCTTTAGCCTGAGTTTCCAATTAATGAAATTTGAATTTTATAGTTTTAAGAAAGTGCTATACCGTCTGTCTGCATCAGTATTAGTCCAAGAACGGTCATATGATTGTGTTTTGGCCAGTCCGTCGTCTTAACATGCTGATGTATTCTGTCTAAACTGTATAACATTTCGGCATCTACCAAGGAGAAGTGAAGGTACAGCTTATATCTGATCCCCTCTCCACTCAAATAGCCTCCGCCATACATATTAAAGGGCTGTTGCTTTATCGCCCTACTTTCTCTGTCCATGCTACTACATAAATAACTGTACATCACTCAGTAAATGACATCTAGGCTACAATGCCGAATAGTTTTGCTTAAAGAGAATGAGATCTAAAAATCTACTAGAGACAACATACAGAAAGAGAAGATCCAGTGTACTGTATGAGTGCAAACAAATACAAAAAGGGCAAGGGCACGAGCCTAACGGTGAATTCAAATCCCTCAATTGGCAATGCATTAAGAACCATCATTCATCAGTAGCTTACTTTGGCAAACCTTGGTCAAGCACTATAATATGGACTTACATTAACACATGCCACTTAAAACTTCAATATTCAAAGATGCATCTGGGATGGACCATCACACAGTACGAAACGTACTTTTTTGAAGATATGGATGCCATGTGCTACGAATCAAAGATGAAAAGGACCATCCAGAATTTTATCAGCAACAAGTCCAAAAACCAGGGACTGTCATGGTATGGTATCAGTGCCCTTGCCAAATGTAATTTACACTTCTCTAATGGCAGCATTAATTCAGTAATGTGCATTGAGATTTTAGAGCAACATACGCTTCCTTCAAGACGACATCTTACGGACATCTTCAGGATGACACCTGAAGCACTTCATTGTTTGGTATACTCAGTGCTAAAATGTTTTTTTATTTGTTGTGAAAAGGAATGGCAACATTACAAAGTGGTAAATGCCTTACTGTCCCAACTTTTTTTAATGTGTTGCAGACCTGAAATGGATGTATATTAACAAATGAAATGAAGTTGACCAGACAAGACATTAATTATCTTGTATTCATACTGTCTGCAATGAAATAAAAACCAAAGTAAATGAAACAAAACACTGAAGGGTTTTTTGTTTGTTTGTTTGTTTGGTTGGTTATGCATTTTTACTGTCCCAACATTTTCTGATTTGGAGTTGTAATTTAACTATCATTTAACTATTTACTGGGGGTTCAGTCTTTTGTATCACTGGATCAAATGTTTAATATGTGTTGACAAATATTTATGTTGAGGTGCTATGAAATGAGTACCACTCGGCCAAATTCATGGAAATTACAGTCCCACAATTAAAAAAACAAAAAAAACAATTAAATATTCAGACCATATATATTTACAAATATTATGTAATGATATATTTAACCTCAATACAGTAACTGTGATAGTAATACAGAAAATATATGAAAAATCATTAATAGGCTACATTCTATTAGAAGGCCACTGTCTCAAACATTAATCCCTAAATTTTAATGTACAACAATACTTAAAAGTAAAGTTACTAAATTTACCTAATTAAATTTTAATCTATAGTGATGTTTTTAAAAGATATTTTGAAAATATCTTTATTAAATATTGAGTTTAATTAAAAAATAAATCATTAAAACTGTCCTACATGTCTATACGTGGCTAACATGAAGCATTAATTTAGCCACACCCTAAATTTGACTGCACCCCTGTTCTTCAGGGCCACATGCTGAGTAGTAAGCCATTTTTCCTAAGTGCGTCCAAAAGTCTGAAAAATCAATAATACTTGTCAGTACTGAACAGATTTTTTTGCAATTAAGCATTTTTTAATTAGTTTAAAAAACATTATTATTTTGTGTCTACAACTTTTCAAAGCTGTGTTTGATAAAGGTGTAAATTCGTCAAAATTAGCTAAAGTTGCCGCAAAAGTGCAGCATACCTCTTAAGCTCAGAAACTTCCAATGCGTGAGATATTGCAAAACTTAATGGAAATGGCTACAAAACTGAAATAAAATAGCTGTACTGAAATATCTATCTAAAAAATACCTGAATGCCATCACGCTTCGCCTTGACCGCACAATCAAAGACAAAATCACAGTGTGTTCTGTTGCAACGCATTATGAAGTAGGACCAGCATATGACAACAAGACATCCCTCATATGGCACAGTGTACAGTTACAGAAGCCATCAGCACATATCAATGGCTAATCTAAGTAGTTCATTTGTTATCATCGCAGCAACAAACAAAATACACTCAAAGCAAAAAAAAGAAACCTTGCCTACACTGGTTGTTATGGCAAAGCTGTTTTGTGATACATGGGATATGAAGGTTTTGTTCACAAGCCTCTGAGATGTGGCACCACTTCAGAAGTCTCATCACTGCAGAAGTGAGACTTGAGAGGTATGGTGCAGTTCTAACCAAAACAATATAACTGAATTATCAAATACAATTTTATATAATAACAACAACAGGTCAAATATACAGAGGACACCAAACATCTGAAACTACTAGTGAAAAATGTACATGAATTTTCAGAATGTATTAGTATTTGCCACTACTGAAAAGCAAGTAAACACATTTGTGAAATTGACCATGTCAGTTCCTTTGTACAAAAGGTCAGATTCCTTGAGGCTTATCCTTTCCAAAGAAGCACATGATCAGGCAATACTCAGGTAGATCTGATCTGCTCATCAGAAGCTTGTTTAGTTTGCAGCCATTCTTCACATATTATAAAAATAGCAATGCTTCAGGTTTTCACCAGAACATTTCATACATTGAGTGAATGTGAATGTGTTTTAAGCAAAGGAGAGCTTTCTCAGCATCTCAGCATGGCTAAACTGAATATTTCTAAAGGGCCGGTGCTGGGCACTCTATAAGACTTTACCAAATCTGATTCTTTTGTATCCAAACTGCTGTCTAGCAGACCAAAATTTACCACATCATCAGAAGACCAATACACAAACTTTGTTCACTGAGAGACAGAACAACAACTTCTGCACAGATACAGAGTGTATTGAATGAAGAACAAGCAATTCGAATCTGCAAAATTAGAGTGAAAAGAAGGCTATGTAGCAGTGGTCTCAAGGACAAGTAGCAGTCTCAAAACCACTCTCAGGAAGGTAAACAGGGCATAATGCTTGCCATGGACTAACCAATACAAACATTTCACAGTCCTTTTTACTGATGAATCCAAGTTTGAGATTCATGGCAGTCAAAAACAGGGTTTATGTAATGACACGAACAATAGAGATTGACATCACAGAGTATCAAACCAACAGTAAAGCATGCTGGTGCAAATATTCATGTCTGTTTTGCCTACTCTGGAATTGGGCACCTGCACAGAATCAACTACACCACAAGAAATAAGTACTACCCCATTATTCAGAGACCTGCTATAACCTCTGGATTGGTTCTTTGTGGAGAATGACTCATACTACAGCATAACAATGGCCCAAAACACAACTAAAACTTTGCAACAACTACTTGAAGACCAACGTAAACCAAGGAGTGCTGACTGTTATGGAATTTCCTCTTCAGTCACTTGACCATAGGAATACTGAGCATTAATTGGGCCACTGAAAGACACAGATAGCTAAGAATTTTGTAACATCACAAGATGATTTTTACTGAGAAATCATGCTAGGATAAGATCAGATTTTGCCCATACTTGTCAAGCCTATGCCAGAAAAATGGGACATACAAAATTATACTAATAAATTCTGATTTTGTTTTCTCTCAAATATTATGCAGATTATATGATTTGTAATGGAAAAAACTGTATTAAATATGAGAAATAAAAAGCCAAATGGAAGCATTTTCACTAATGTCCTTATACATTTTAGAAGGTATGACATTCTGGGTGCTCCACAGGATGCACTGCAGGTCTGCTGGTTATAATAACTGATTTTATATTTATAATATAAAATATACAGTATGTTTATAGTTTTCTGGGTTACACACACTTATTACTGGTGTCTTACAAGTTTCTGCAGTTAAAATAAGTTTATGGCATTTACTTACTGTCAAGAAGAACCTTATGTCTGGGTAGCACCCTAAACTGCCCTAACCTAGGCACTGTTTACAAGTCTTATGAGAGCTGTTTCTCATACTTTTGGGCTGTTATTGAAAGAAGCTTTTATAAACAATTTTCCTGATGTGTCTTCGTTTTTTTGACTCTACAGTATATTCAACTTCTTTAATATCCAAAGCACACCAATGCCTGCACTCTTTGTTCTCCAGGGACAGGTGCTGGAGCTCCTGCAACCCTGACCAGAAAACAGCGGAGTTAAAACAGTGAAATGTGAAAGAACATTCAGAAAGTATAGTTATTTCATATTAACCACTCCATCGTTCAGACTGAGCAGTTTTTAGGCAAATGAAGAGAAAGATAAGAATTGTTTGTGTCATACTTTAACTTTTCATAGACCATTCTTTAGACCGGCTAGATCCAGATCCACTGAGTTCCCGATCTCCTTGCCTGGTTTTCTGAGCGTCCTATTAAACGCGACTTAGGAGCGAGTTTTCCACAAAAGTCTCCAGAATGGCAAGCTCGCATCATTTGAATAATGTGGCGGGACGTAAGTATGATCTCAAAAAGTACCTTGGAAAAGTAACTTGCAGAACATCGTCTGGCAACTTTCAGGCGCTAAACGCGTTACTTTAAAGGATTTACTGCAGGGGATTTTGTAGACATGCCTTTCCATAAGCGCATCGTACAGCCTCAGCGCCTGTGCAGGTTAAATCGTGAACGGTTTGTATCGGGTGCAGAACAGTCTCACCTGCAGATAGACTGGCCTTTGTGGAACTCCCTGACCGACGTGAGCGGTAAAAGTCTGGGTAGCATTCTGCAGCAGCTCTCCGAACTGTCCCGCCATGCCTGCAGCATCTTCCTGGAGATCCAGAGCGAAGCGGCTTCGGTTCTTCACAGGAGCGCGGATCTGCAGAGGAGGCTGGATACTGTACAGGAGAAAGTGAAGAAGCTCGATCACAAGAAGATACAAATCCGTAAGTGCTTCATTCTGTGTCCATGTCGGTGCCCATGCTGGTACAGATCAAAAAGTGGAGTACTATCGACTGTTAATCATAAATGTAGGCTACTAAAAAGTGTAGCTATGCCAAACTGAATGATGGATGTCTTGGTGGATGTTTGGAATTGTATTGTACTGTTTGCAGGCTTTGAAATTTATGCTTTGTTATTTTTGTGACTGTCTGTGATTTCTGTAGGTACTTGTTATTGCAATGTGGAGAATGAAAACATGGATGGATTTATGTATTTGTTACAGGTAGTGGTGTTTCCCAGCCTGTGTAGCTTGTTTTTATTTAGCTGGAGAAAGACATTGTGCTTGTAAATATCATTTGATTGTCTATGATTTCTTAAAACATTTTATAAATGGACATTTACTTGCTGTTTATGTTGGCTGATTATGAAGTGGTCCAATCTGGCAAACAGGGGTGGAAGGATTGGTTAAAAATGGCTGAATTGGAAGATGGGTGGATGGATGGTTGGATGGTTGGATGGATGGATAGATGGATGGGCAGTGGGTGAATAGATGGATAGACTTGGATATTAGTGGATTAATATGTATAGATTGACAATGGCTGGCAGGTTGAGTGGATGGATGGATGAAAGCAATGCTGGATAATGCCTGAAAGGTTGTTGGGTAGACAGTAGATTATTGGATAGATGGAGGAGTCCAAGGCTAGGCAATGACTGAATGGATGACTGGCTGGTTGGCTGAATAGATAATGTCTGAACTGATGTATTAATGGATTTTTTAAATAAATTGTGGATGGAAAGATGGAGGAATGAAAGGCAGTGCAATGGAAGTTGGATACTCAGCGCCTGAATTGGTGGATGGATGAGTAGTTAGAAAGACAGTGAGTGACTGGAGGATGAACAGGTGAATGGATGAATTGATGTTGGATAGGTAATGCCTGGATATATGGATTGTCATGGAGTGGCATGAAAGGCTAGACAATGGAGGTTCAATACCTAAAAGAGTAGGTGGTTGAATGAATGGTAGATAGGTGAAAGGTTGGATTAATGATGAACAACTATTATATGCTTTAGGTAGATGATATGTGAAATGTTATGTCAAGATTTTAGAACCAGAGGTAGGTTATATGTGAAATGTGCTGTATGTTATGATATCTTCACAATACACAATATGTGTCCCAATGTGTCTTCGTCTTGGCTATGCTATACCATTGTCCCACATCCCAAAGACATGCGTTTAGGTCAGATTATCTCTCTAAAGTGCTCCAATGTGAGTGCTCAGCCACTGGATTTAGTACCTGTCCCAGACCCGGATAAAATGTGAGGGTTGGAGAGGGAAGGCTATCCTCCGTAAAACCTGAGCCAGGTTTAATATGCGGATCAGATCACCTGTGGCCAACCCTAACGACAGCAACCACAGGAAGAAGTATATGGACATATATAGGCACAGACACCTGAACATTCACACCCAGGATAGTGTATAATTATATTAATACAATGCAATATGTCCTGTAAAATACATTTTCCTGCTTTTGATACTTTCTAAATTCAGTTCACCTTCTGCTAACATTGCTACAATTTTGATCTACATTCATATGCTAACAAAGATATCACTCCTGATAGTCAGAGTTAATGGTCCTAATGTGTCTTTTATTATTTATATATACAATCACCCTCGTATTAAGTAACAAAGTGTCCTTCATGCTCTTTACATGACAAGATACCAGATCATTCCTTCCTATTCCTTGTGCGGTGCTTCCTGTCACATTATCCTTTTTTGATGGTGCTTGTCTCAGCTATCTTCTTCCTCTCTAAGGAGGAAGAACAAAAGGTTTACTTGGGATGCTACTGTATAGAAATTACTGGGTTACATCACCGGAGCAGTGATGAGGATGCTTGTGTGAGTGTCCGGATAAGTTGCACTTCTGTTCTGCAATCCAGTCGTCTTGCACTTGTGCTCTGCAATCCATTCCTCTTAAGCACAAATGTATGTGAACTGACTGTATGAGGCGCAACGCTCAAAGTATTTTTATTATAAGTGCAATATGAACTACAAGGAAACATTTCATTGTAATTGTTTTGTTCCATATTAATATGTGGGGCTGTAACGATACACTCTGGTCACGAATCGATTCGATTTACGATACTGAGTTCACGATTTGATTTTCTCACAATTACTGTTTAACATTTGACAAAAGCATTTATTTTGTAAGGTCCTGTAGTGTAAACAATGAAAACAATGCAGTTTTTTTTAACAATAAAACTTTAGGCCCTTGCAATTAAAAGAATTATTAACATTAGGATTATTGTAAACAAAATGCTCCATTCAATCAGTGCAACATATCTGTACAATATTTCTTATATTCAAGATTTATTTTTGTTCTATCAGTGCAATACTAATCTTGAAGTGCAAAGTTTTTGTGTGTGTTAATCTGTCTGTATGACTTGTCTTATTCTGTTTTTGTATAGATTTGCACTGTTCTGTAGCAGCAATCCTAATTTCATTGTATAAATGTAGAATGACAATTCGCCATATATTAAACAGCTGGAGGAAAAGATTGCTATTTATTACTGAAGAAGAGTGTTCAGGGTCTAGGGATGGGCTGGAGCCAATTCACTACAAACTTTAGAGCAAACTTTAACACTTAATGGTTCTGCAGAGGCTGCAGCCTCATTGAAAGACCTCTATACTTATTTAAATGTTTTGGTGATGATTTTTTCTATATAATCACATACCTAAGCCAGTAGGCCTTTATGTGCCTGTATGTGTGTAAGTCAGTGTGTTTTCCATTATTTCTCACTACAATGAAAAACATTTAAATTCTTTTTAAGTCTTAATCGCCCATTTACTGTAGATGGAGGGTGTGGAGTTTAGGCTTAAAAAGATGTTACCCTTGTGTTATCTTTCATCTGTCTTCAGAGATATCAACCTTGGTGACATGAGTAGACCCTGCTTGCTTTGATCCTGAAATAATTCTAAGTACATATACAACAAATGAGTGAAAAAATGTACATACATTATCTCTATATCAAGAGCATTTGTGTTGGGTTACTGATATCAGCATGGTAAACCGAAAAGACATTTTTAATGCCAGGTTTTTCTAACTTTCCTTCAAGTAATTTATAACTCTAGAAATAGTTTACCTTTTCCCCTGACTTAGTTGCAGTGTGTTTGCTGTATATTCATTCTCTGCTCCTGCTTTCCGCAGTGCTTCTTAAGAAAACAAGGGGTGTTTTCACTGCTCTTGCCTGCAGTGCTTAATCCAGAGAAAGGTGAGCACAGGGCAGGAAACGGACAATAAGTGAACCCATGTGCACTCCTGTGCATTAGTAAAACAAGGCGCAAGGACAGAGAACAACGCTTCGTTCTCTGCACAGGATGGTATTAACGATATAAAGAAAGTTTGTTTGCACAAGAAATCGTGGAATAATTTTGCACTGTGCAGAAAATTATTAATTATTATTTGAACAGTCAATGCTATTAGTTAAAATATCCATATAATTTAACTCATTGTCAAATGGGGGTAATGGGGGTACTATGATTAGTTGTTAGAAGATTACTTGTCTCTGGTTGATAAGTCTAAAATGGAAATATGCAGTTATTTCACTGATATTATACCAGCATTTGACAAAAAGCACCATAGTTACTTGCTCAAACACTACTTACTAAATTGTTTTAACCACATGACAAAGCTGACGTGTGCCACCACCAGCTATAGTTAATATTGCTTCTTTGTTGGGCATAACCTTAGGATTAAATCTCAAATCACTTAAAATCCTTTAACTTTCTCAAAAATCTACAGTGCGCCTTAAAATGCGGTGCGTCTAATGTATGAATTAATTCTTGTTGTGCTTTCTGACCTAGAACCGGTTGTAGATGGTACACAGCGCTCATAAATCTGTCAAAATGTTTTAGCACGGCCTTGGTAGGTTACGAAGCTTACGGCCACCGTAGTGTGCAGCATAAGGGAGTAATACGGTATGTGCTTCAGCATTAGGGTACGTGCATTCATTCATTCATTTTCGAAGCGGATTTCAAACTCAACGCTATCAGTCACGCAGTACAACATGGACATAGAGCAGCTGTGAGAGAATTCAACATTAACGAATCAATGGTACGGAAGTGGAGGAAGCAAGAAGACGCCCTGAGCCAGGTAAAGACCAAACTGAGCTTCCGAAGGGAACTTAAGAGTTTTGTTTCATTTCATGCGCCTTATAACCTTTATGTATGAAAATAGACTCGTTAGAAGTCGATCATTGATCATCGCCTTATAACCCGGTGCGCTTTATAGCCCGAAAAATACGGTACTCTGAGCATGTTTTACTAGCTAATAGAGTAAAATACAGCAAAGTCTATTTTTAAAACGTGTGTGTAGTTTGTGTGTGGGTAGTTTGAACAACTGATTTGTTGTTGAATGAATGGTTGACTAGTCTTGCAAGTCTCTGGTTAATTCCATGATTTGAAAAAAAAGCTTAAAAGTGACATTAGCTACAGTACTGATGCCAACTACAGTCATTAATGTTCAGTTATGTTCACATTGACATAAGGCATCAGTGGTAAATGTCGTTAGGCTACATTACTGCAATGTATGCTGTGTTAAGCTCTGTAAGTTTTAATGATGCAGTGATTTGTTTAATATTTTGATGGGCCACTATTGGTCTTCTAGTTAAAGGTTAATTACTGACTCAAAATGATCCGTCATAATTCTTAGCTATAAAACATGTGGCAAATGCTTCAGTTTCCTCAATATACTGTACACAGTAGTTCACTTACTGTGCTCAAGTGCATAAAAGTGCCATTTTGATGAGCCATTTGTCATTTTTGTTACGTAAAATAACCAAAATCTAATAGGTTATTGCAAAGGTTATTGTCTTGTAGTGCCTGAATATATGGCACTATATTAGAGATGCACCCATCGATCAGACAGTGACTTGACTGATTTTCATATAGCAAAATCGGCCAGTCGTATGTTTAAAAAACTGTCTCTGGTTGACCAGATAAGCATTTGGCTAGACAGTAAGTATAAATACCTGCCTGTACTGTACTGATATGTCTTGCAGAAGGTAAGCTAATCTCCACTAACATATGCATGTACAGTAGTGCTTGAAAGTTTGTCAACCCTTTAGAATTTCAATATTTCTGCATAAATATGACCTAAAACATCATCAGATTTTCACACAAGTCCTAAAAGTGGATAAAGAGAACCCAGTTAAAATAATGAGACAAAAATATTATACTTTCTCATTTATTTATTGAGGAAGATGATCCAATATTACATATTAGTGAGTGGCAAAAGTATGTGAACTTTTGCTTTCAGTATCTGGTGTGACAGCAATGTTTTTTTTCTGGAAAGCAGTGGCTTTCTCCTTGCAACCCTGCCATGCACATCATTGTTGTTCAGTGTTCTTCTGATGGTGGACTCATGAACATTAACATTAGCCAATGAGAGAGAGGCCTTCAGTTGCTTAGAAGTTACCCTGGGGTCCTTTGTGACCTTGCCAACTATTACATGCCTTGCTCTTGGAGTGAGTTTTGTTGGTCGACCACTCCTGGGGAGGGTAACAATGGTCTTGAATTTCCTCCATTTGTACACAATCTGCCTGACTGTGGATTGGTGGAGTCCAAACTTTTTAGAGATGGTTTTGTAACCTTTTCCAGAGTGATGAGCATCAACAACTCTTTTTCTGAGGTCTTCAGAAATCTCCTTTGTTTGTGCCATGATACACTTCCACAAATGTGCTGTGAAGAGCAGACTTTGATAGATCCCTGTTCTTTAAATAAAACAGGGTGCCCACTCACACCTGATTGTCATCCCATTGATTGAAAACACCTGAATCTAATTTCACCTTAAAATTAACTGCTAATCCTAGAGGTTCACATACTTTTGCCACTCACTAATATGTAATATTGGATCATTTTCCTCTATAAATAAATGAGGATCTGGGTTCTCTTTATCCACTTTTTAGGACTTGTGTGAAAATCTGAAGATGTTTTAGGTCAAATTGATACAGAAATATAGAAAATTCTAAAGGGTTCACAAACTTTCAAGCAGCACTGTACATCATTCCACATAATCACTCTAAATCAAACTTTGTTGTGCCAAAGGTTCCATCCTATCTTTGAAGATTTTGTCCTCAGTTTTTTTGCACATGTTCTAGACACAAAACCTGCATGAGACAGCCTTCTGCTAATTGTTTTTCTTGGAAGAATGTTGTTGTCCGAGGCCATTTTAGGCCTGGCCTAGTTTTTTGCCCTTTATAATACATGTGGTTACAATTTTAACAGGATACAATGCAGATACACGACTCATTGTGTGGCCAGGTGTAAACAGGGTCTAAGATTGACATAAGGTTGTTCAGGTCTTTAAAATGTGACTGCAATCTCATTAAAGAGAAATATAGATTTCTGCAGTTTATAAAGAACCATTACAATTGTGAGACTTTGTAAACAACACTAACAGATCATCTGGAAAGTTCTCCAATCTTTTGCACACTGCTCACATTTTTTCCAATACGTTTAAACAATTATGGATTAGAGTGTGCAGAATTATGTCATGTTTAAGTTTACTATGCAAAGGTTGTGTAGACATGTTCTTGTCATCTGTATGTTTTCATTTTTTTCTTTTTAAAAATGGAATATGTAGAGAATGCGTAGTTTTTAGGTCTGATCTAAGTACCTTAAAACATTTATCTTGAAATCTATCCAAGAGTGGGATTATATCCAGTAATATTTGTTTTTTATTGTAGTGGGATTGTCTAAAAATAGCGAAATGGACTCAATGTATCAGGACTGTGCAGCACTGCTTTTATTTAGAGCAAGCTGTTTCTCTGTTCACTTCATAACTTGCATTTTACATTGGTTGCTAAACAATAATGGGGTTTGTTTAAAAGAACAGCCATGACTTGTAATGCAAAACAGTTGGTGTTGAATTAGAATATTAAGACTCAGTCATCCCAAGGTTTATTAGTATAAACAAACCATTTGGCTTCACATTGCACCACATTTTTGCCGTATTTGTTTCTGCTGAGATTTTAATCACATTACACATAGTCCATGATTCCTCACTGAAAGTCAACAGACACTGTATGAACTCCAGCTGTTTTTTCTTCTCTTTTCCACTCTCTACAGTGTGCTTTTCTAGCTCATTCCTAAGCCATCCTCTGCAGGGGGAGAACGCGTCAAAACCAGATGTGCCTCCAGCCCTTCTGAAGGCTTTGCCTGACACTGCTTTATTATAGCCAGCTGTACACAGATACACCCATTTTCTTTTTTTTCATCCCTACTCCTCTTTCAGCTTGATACATGTGTGTTTGTCATTATTTCACCATTTTTTTATTTCATTTCTCTTACTTGCTGTCTCTTCTCATCATTTCTCCAGCTCCAGGTGGAATAGTTTGCGTATGGTCTTCCAGAAGGAATATGGGTGGAAAGTTTTGAAAGTGTATTGCAGGCCGTTTAAGTCCAAAATCCCAGAAAAGCAGTTATCTGTTTAGAGCTCCTCTGAGGTTCACGGTGAAGAGAATACAAGCAAACACATTCTGTGGTTTGAAATCTGGTCTCCTGATGGTAGAGTCTGATGGGAAATCTCATTCCTAGAGAGAAACAAAGGACAATCAGAGGTGAGGCATGATATGTTGCAACGCCCATGCTCAACACTGAACATTTCGGACCCAGTGTAACTAAGGCCTGAAATGTGCCTAAATGAGCTCATAAGCACTAAAGGTATTACATTTCAACTTTTACATTTCACTTGTTATTTGTAAGAGGTTTGGACCAATAGAATTCATGGAACATTTTCAGATCTGAATGTGAAATCTACTTGTTATGGCTTCAGATGTTGAACTTTCATTAAAGTTGTAATTGCTAATCAAGACAAGTTAGTGCAACAGTAAAACAATGTCCTGCCATTGGAAGATTGCAAGCTCAATCCAGCAATCTCATATTGGTGCACAACAGTGTTTCATTCAGTGATGGATCTGCCATATTAGATTTTGTTTACATCTCACTTCATATTTCAAGTTAGTACGTACTGAAGTTGTTTAGAAGTTGCGTTTTTATAGATGTTACTATAAATGTTAATTGGATAGCTGAAAACTTCCAAAGAATGGAATATTCTGATCCTGACCTGCTGCAACACACATTCATGGATATTTACATTTACAGCATTTAGCAGACACCCTTATCCAGAGCGACTTACAATTGACACAGTCTTACAATTGCCATTGTGGGTTAAGGGCCTTGCTCAAGGACCCAACAGTGGTAGCTTGGCAGAGGTGGGATTTGTACCCTGGACCTTCTGCTCCAGAGCACCTTTGTCATTTCTATTAATTATTCAAGTGTAGAGGTAGTTTGTGAGTGGATGTTACAAGAGACACTGCAATCAGATTCATAAGCTAGTCCACTCTACATTAGTCATCAAAGAAAGTATTTAACTTCACATCAAGCTTAACATGTTTACTTTGTCTTAGTGTCTCTTACTTTATGTTGTCCATATTGAAAGTGGATGGATAATTAGTGTTACACTTACTGCTGTAACTGAAATATAAATGTAATATTACTTTCATTTGACTTTGATTGTATCGGTGTTATTTGGAGATTGCTTAGGATAAATGTAGTACAGAACTTGAGTAGATTGAAGATCACTACACTGTGTTGCTGAAGTATCAGAAGTCTTATACAATTTGCAAAATTAAACTAGAAAACACTAACATGGTAGTCCATTGATTATAGTTTTGTCCCAATCATGAGAATGGCTTTGGCACCTAAGCAGATAATAATCACTTTCAAACATTAAATTGTACAAGCTAGAAAATGAATGCTTTTTAAGTACTTGCAACACTACTGTGCAAAAGAGAGAGCACCCTATCATTCATTTCCAGTCAAAATTGTCATTATGTATATGAAGGTATTCATTTGTCAGTGTCAGGAACAAATGAAATGTGTAGTTAACAGAAAATTATAATTATTTTATGGGTACATTTATGTTCCCTACTGCCACTTTGGAGTTTATTGTGGAGTCCAAAAAATTATCCAATTATACAGAGAAAATGGGAATTCTAACAACCATTCAAGTTCCTCCAGTCCTTCCCCTGACACTGACAAAATGACAACATAATATGTGGGTCTGAAAGTGTGTGTGTAGCTGTAAATAGGCAATTATTGAGAAGAGTAAAGAAAGTACCATGAATCAGGCATAAAGGAAATACTGTAAAATAAAAACTAATTTTGATACATGCGGTACTATCTTGAAAACACGGGTGAGAAGACATTAATTTTACAGTTAGATAATTACCCAAAAACATGTTTAAGAAGATAAGATGTGTGTGTGTATATATGTATATATATATATATATATATAGAGAGAGAGAGAGAGAGAGAGAGAGAGAGAGAGAGAGAGAGAGAGAGAGAGAGGAAAGAAGCTGATGGTCTTCTCAGGACAATGTACTGCACACCCCCAAACCGAGATCTCTACATCACTGATTAAGATGACAATCAACTTGATCAACTGAATTTTTGAAGAACCATGTAAAATATCCAGTCTGATAACTTTGAGAAACTGAATGAATGTGTCCCAAAAAGAATGGAAGTGGGTTTAAACGCATTTCTGTTAAACATGTTTTTTACTTTTTCCTTGACCTTGAAAAATAAAGAAATTTAAGGCTTCTCTGAATGGTGGTACAGTATATAATTATTTGGAAGGTGATTTTTCCATATGGTGGACAACTGGGGCCTGAGATTTCATTCTCAAGCCCTACTGAGTCTGCTTTCTGGCCTGTCAATCAAGGTAACACTGGCCAATTCTAGATGCAAATGACTGGCTTCAAATGTCCAATAGAAGGCGAGTATTGTGTGATTTCTATACCTAAGTTTGTAAACCTTTTCAAAACATGAAATATTGCTGAAACATTGCCTGTCATCTTACTGTTCTTTAAAGTCTTACTTCTTACGTTTTGTAATACTGAGCCTGAAAAATAATTAAATAGTATACAGTTGAATTGATGTCTTAATTACAACAGTCATTGATTTCCTACATTCAATCATCTTTTTTTTATTTTTCTTCCAAAATAAGACATTTTGGTGCGTTAGTCAACATTTCTGATATAAAATCAAACCTAATACAGTACCGTATTTTTCGGGCTATAAAGCGCACCGGATTATACGGCGCGATATCAATGATTGACTTCTAATGGGTCTATTTTCATACATAAAGCGCACCGGGTTATAAGGCGCATGAAAAAAACAAAACTCTTAAGTTCCCTCGGAAGCTCAGTTTGGTCTTTACCTGGCGCAGGGCGTCTTCTTGCTTCCTCCACTTCCGTATCATTGATTCGTTAATGTTGAATTCTCTCACAGCTGCTCTATGACCATGTTGTACTGCGTGACTGATAGCGTTGTGTTTGAAATCCGCTTCGAAAATAAATGAATGCATGCACGTACCCTAATGCTGAAGCACATACCGTATTACTCCGCGATGCTGCGCACTACGGATGCCGTAAGCTTCGTAACTTTACCAAGGCCATGCTAAAACATTTTGACAGATTTATGAGCACCGTGTACCATCTAATCTACAATCGGTTCTAGGTCAGAAAGCACAGCCAGAATTAATTCATACATTAGACGCACCGCATTTTAAGGCGCACTGTCTATTTTTGAGAAAATTAAAGGATTTTAAGTGCGCCTTATGGTCCGAAAAATATGGTACTGCTTTCATATTGACCTGCTACACTTTACACTATTTGCTTGAGCAGCTTATTACAGGACCTGAGTGCTGTCTAACCTAAAGGAAAGTTCTCCTACCTAAATTTGACCTCTGCACTGGAGAAGATATTTAGCAATGACCTGTTACACCTAACTTGCAATGCATTTTTGAATAAGAAAAATATGATTTGTCCTAAAACAAGAAATGGCATAAAAACGAAATAGTAAAAGTGTCACAGAGAACATGACATTTTATTTTCTGATACATGTAGACAATCTGTTACGACACCAATTTCATGTTTTAAAAAGAAATGAGTTAACTGTCTGCGTTTCTTGAAAACCATTGCTTCTTTTTTATGTTTTGCTAGATAGATTCTTATAATTCCAAGGAGAAAGTGAGTTCTTAGGATCAGAAGGTTCCATCTACATTTAACCTATCTAACTTGTTCCACATATCAGTTTTGCAATTTAGAATGCAAAATCTTTGAAGCTCAATATCTCAAAACTACTGGTACTCAGAACACAGATAGAACCTTATTACTGCAAGGAGACCACATGCGCACCACTAGATGAAGCTTAACTCAAGCTCTCTGCGTGTGTTATTATTTCTCACCAGTATTTTGAGGGGATTGTCTGAAATGTAAATATAACAAACAATTTAAAATCTTCATAAAGATTATGTTTTGTGCTCGTTACAGCATTATGACAAATTAAATTTTTCATGGCTCTAAAACTTTTCAAACTCAAACACTGGTTTTACCAAAATAAAGGCACGACAATCTATAAAAAGTTGAACACTATAAATATCAGGATTTACAGGCAACTATTGAGTAGTTTAGTTAGACAGAGTTGGTGTCAGTACTCATCATTTGCCAATACTTGAATTCCATGCATCGGTATCAGTACTGGAAGGAAAGAAGTGGCATCGGTGCATACCTAATTTAATTTTTTTAATTCATTTCCAGATATCTGCCTCAGTTCTAAGTCAAGTCTCAAGTCATGAATACCAAGTCAAAGTCAAGTCGAGTCTGTTATCAATGTTAAAAGTTTCTTAAATTTGTGACTTGAGTCCACCAACTCTACTTTAAGCTCCCCACATGGATTGCTGTTATAATTATGACTCAGCTAGTGAGTGGGATGTGGTTATGGCTAAATAGGAAGAAAATTTAACAATAATCTAAATAAACAATTTAATTATATAAACTAGATGTATCATAAAAATGGACTGAACTAAACAGAAAGCTTTTACACCTCCTCTACCAGGACATAATTTTTAACACAGAGCCTTAAATCTTATGGAAAATTATCAATAATAGCATGTGCATACAGTCACTGACTCAACTGGGAGAGATTTGCACCTTGGACTTCATTTCATAGTGATATCATGTTTACATCTGGGGTTTTTCAGTTGTGTTTTCATACTTTTTTCAGATTTTGGTCACAAAAATATTCAGTCATTTTGGCTGGTCATGCACCAGTTGTACTGGTCTTGCTGTGCATGTGAAAATATTTATTTTGGCAAGACAGTGGTAGGTGAAAGCTAAAATTCCAGGACTTGTACGCTGACTGGTCTCTGAAAAACTAATATACCTTATAGTAATCATGTTACTTGCATGAAGCACATGTTTTATTGATGCAGGAATATACCCTTTAATGCAACTAACCCTAAACATATCCTAACCCAAACCCCTAACCTGAAAAGAACGTCGTAACAAAGTGGTATTCAGTGATGTTGTATGAGTATGAATGGGACTAGCTCAGGGGAACAGCAGAAGTAGCAACATGGGCTAGTAGAAAACACAAAATATGAGTATCCTAAAGTTTAACTTAATTTTACCCTTAACTTTAACTGTAACCCAAACCATAACATTACCATTGTAAATAATGTACTATTTAGAGCAGAGTTATTCATTCATTCATTTTCTGAAGTACATAATCCTGATAAGGTTTACACAGGGTGCAAGGCAGGAACAACCCAAGACATGGTGCCAGTACATTGTAGGGCACACACACTCACACACTTGAGGCACTTTAAAGACACCAATTAGCCTAACACGCATGTCCTTGGACTGTTGAAGGAACCGGAGTACCCGGGGTAAACCCATGCAGACACAGGGGGGCGGGGCATGCAGACTCCAGGAACCCTGCACCTGAGATTGAACCCAGACGGCAATGCTACCCACCAAGCCACTGTGCCGCCCTAAAACAGAGTTAATGAGGTTTTAGTAGATTTATTCCATCAGGGAATTGGCAAAAGTAACAGTGCAGGCTAGTAGAGGACAATGAGATCCCAGAAACTAATCTAACCTTACTAACTGTATCCAGTGCTTAATGTGTGCCGGATTCTGCCAGAACAAAATGTGGTAGTTCTCGTATTTGGAGCGCATACGTTCCAGCACTTCTGCATTGTTATACATACATTAAACTGCAAATAAGCAATATTAAAAAACAAAATTTTAGTTAAATCATACTGATTTGTGTGTAACCTCGTTCATTTTCTTTGATGGTAACTGCAGACCTAGCATATTTACATCATCAGTCAAATTTTGTGTGCTCACGTGTCAGGAATGTTAGCATATGGTGATCTTTGGAAATGCCGAAAGACAACAGATAGTTAGAAAAGTGAACAAGTAAGTATTTTTCATGAATATAGATGTTATATGTTGAAGGCTATTAGGCTATTAGGTGGAGCACTTAACGTTTTGGGACCTTTACACTCCCTGCCCACTTGCCAGATCACGGCACGCTTGGTGTTCCATTACCTCATGTTTTACACATTAAGCATGGACTGTAACCCAAACCTAAATCCTAATGTTAACTATAACCAGACATTGTAATGAAGCAGTATTGAGAAGGCAGCTGTTCTAATTAATGTTTATAAGGATCATTCTGTGGGGAAAAGGCAGATGTAGTAGCGCTGGCTAGTATTGAATGGCATCACCCTGGCACTGATACTTGCTTGCATGTATATGTATTTAGCAGCTTTGATTACAGAAATATCAACTTATTTATTATAGGCAAGGACAAATCACAAATTGTCTCCTGATTGTGCTTTTACTTATATATGCTTGTAAAACAAAGATCAGTGTAAATATTTATGGTGAACCAGTGTTTCCTCTAGGCTTATTTCAGCAGGGGTGGGAGCCACCGCCAATCCCTTATCGTGCTTGGTTGTAACATTAGCCAAATTAACTTGACCTTAAGCATTTGTTTATAGAAAAGACTGTCTGCCTTTCTCTGGGTAAATTTTGTCTCGTGATCTACTGTGGCTTTCTGTGGTCTCAGTTATTAATTTAATTTAATGTTGTACTGCCAAAATGAGACGCGGTGATTAAGTGCAGGTGTATGCGTGCCCCGCGAATGTGTTTGATTTCGTTACGTTACATTGCGAATGCACTTATCAACTGTAAAATTTATCTTACTTAAAGTTGGTCTACCTTCCTCTGTTATCTCCTCTACCGGTCTTCCTTTCCCTTGGGCATAAATGCTCTCCACATTTGTTTCGCTCACCATTTGTCGTTTCAAATTAAAAGCCCCCTAAAGCAGGGGCGGCAATAATTTTAAGGCCGCCACTACAAAATGTATTTAGTGGAAGCAATCATGAACTGTTAAGAAGTGTCACATATTTTTATTGTTGATGAATTATACTGTTTCAGTGTGCTGACAGTTGTACCTTGTGGGTACTGTGACTCTTTGTAGATGTCTCTAATTGAATTGTTTTATTCTGGATGCTTCCCTGACAAAACACTAGCCTGAATTTTTCAAATGTTGTATTTGTTTCTCTGAATCAATCTGACATTACCTACATTTCAGGTGAACTAGTCAGTCTTCAAATGGAGGAGTCAGTGTGTTCTGAACAGTACAGGTGACAACAGCTAAAAGAAACAAAAGGAAATGAAGGGAAAATCCAAAATGAAGTGTGTGCATGCATGTGCCCTGTGATGGACTGGCACTCTGTCTTGTACCATGTACTGCCGTTTAGGTCCCGGCTAGCCATGATCCTGAACATGATTAAGTAGATATTAAATAGACTGAATTAATGAACTGTTCATGTCCATGTTTCATGTGCTAAATGCCATTTTAGCTGCACTTTTTGCAAAACTGCTAACATGTCAGAAAACAATAACATCAAAAATTAAGTTACACCAGAAAACAAGTCTTTTGTGTATCAGTATTTTAAATGGCTTACAGCTCTGTGTCAAGTCAAGTCAGATCTATTTATATAGCGCTTTTTACAATGGAGCATCAACATCATGTGTGGGGCTGGAACTGGCACCGGAACACAGCTCGGAGAGAAAACAGAAAATGTAATTAGTTATTGATTAAGAGCACAGTGTCTATTAACAATCACTGATGCCATGTGTAGCATGAGACCCCGGCAGCATTAGCTACAGTCATATGAAAAAGTTTGGGCACCCCTGATAATTTTCATGATTTTTCTTTATAAATCATTGGTTGTCCAGCTCAGCAATTTCAGGTAAATATATCATATAGCAGATGAACACCGTGATATTTGAGAAGTGAAATTAAGTTTATAGGTTTTACAGAAAGTGTGCAGTAATTATTCAAACAAAATTAGGTAGGTGCATAAATTTGGGCACCTTTGTCATTTGAATACCTTTAGCACTAATTATTGGAACACAAAATTTGTTTTGTAAGCTCATTGACCCTTGATCTACATACACAAGTGAATCCAACTATGAGAAAGTGTTAAGGTGGCCAATTGGAAGTTTTTCTCCTCTTTGCATCTTCTCTGAAGAGTGGTAACATGGGAGCCTCAAAACAACTCTCAAATGGCCTGAAAACAAAGGTTGTTCAACATCATGGTTCAGGGAAAGGGAAAGGCTCTCTCAGAGATTTCAGCTGTCAGTTTCCACTGTGAGGAACATAGTGAGGCAATGGAAGACCACGGCACAGTTCTAGTTTAAGGAACTCCCGAAGTGGCAGACCAAGAAAAATCTCAGATAGGCAGAGGCGAAGGATGGTGAGAACAGTCATAGTCAAGCCACAGACCACCTCCAAAGACCTACAACCTCATCTTGCTGCAGATGGTGTCACTGTTCATCGTTCAACTATACAGTGCACTTTGCACAAGGAGAGGCCTGTATGGGAGAGTAATGCAGAAGAAGCCTTTTCTGCAGACACGCCACAAACAGAGTCACTTGAGGTGTGCTACAGCACATTTGGACAATCCAGCTTCATTTTGGAATAAAGTGCTGTGTACTACTGATGAAACTAAAATTGAGTTATTTAGACATAACAAGGAGCGGAAAAAGGAACACAGCATCCCAAGACAAACACTTGCTACCCACAGTAACGGTTTCCATCATGCTGTGGGGACTGTGTGGCCAGTGCAGGTACTAGGAATCTTGTTAAAGTTGAGGGTCGCATGGATTCCAGTTAAGAGAACAATGTTCAAGAATCAGTGACAAAGTTGCACAGAGGCCAACGACCCCAAACCCTGCTCAAAATCTACTAGGCATTCATTCAGAGGAACCAGTACAACGTTCTGGAATGGCCATCTCAGTCCCCAGACATGAATATTACTGAAAATGTGGGCTGTCCATGCTCGGAAACCATCAAACCTGACTGAACTGGAGATGTTTTCTAAAGAAGAATGGTCCAAAGCACCTTCAACCAGAATCCAGACTGGACGCTGTAGGAAGCGTTTAGCGGCTGTTATTTCTACAAAAGGAGGATCTACTAAATATTGATGTAATTTTTCTGTTGGGGTGCCCACATTTATGCACCTGCCTAATTTTGTTTGAATAATTACTGCACACTTTCTGTAAATCCTATAAACTTCATTTCACTTCTAAAATATCACTGTGTTCATCTGCTATATGATATATTTAACTCAAGTTGCTGATCTGAACAACCAATGATTTATAAACTAAAATCATGAAAATTATCAGGGGTGCCCAAACTTTTTCATACGACTGTATAGCAGCATAGCTGGAAAGAGGAGAACTGATAGGTAACACAGCCAAGAGGGATCACATGAGACATTGGCAACCCCAGTGTGTGTATGGAGTTAAATGATGGTGTTTTATTCCACTGAGGACACTGAATTGTTGCTACAGGCTAAGCTGCTTGGTCCAGTATTTACACGTTCGTTGATAACAAGGAGTTTAAGTCTTTGCACTTTTTTAAAACATGTATTGTTTCAGTGATCTACACATTGACAGATAGGTTTACAGACACAGTTTTAGTCTGGGACTAGATGTGGAATTTGTTATGGAATCGTTTTAGCTAAGGCACTTTAGGGTGTTAGTATATTATCTATGATCATTTTATGAGGGACTGGCCTTAGAATGAAATGCAGAAACCAAGGCTAAATGTCTTTTTCTTTTGGTGTTTACACTCTCCCTGTGTGGTGATTTGCATTGAATGACATCTACTCTCCCACACTCTATGGTGTAGACTTGTTATATTTGGCTCTGGTCCAAGTAACGATGGAATAATGTTCCGGTTGTAGTCTGCTATCAACACTAACTGCTCATTTGGGGAATCTAATTCATTTCTAGGTTGACTTTTCTCTGTGTTCTCCTGATGGATGTGGCACTGTTATCATACAGGATGAATACCGCCTGCACAGTTGTAACTATACACTGGGGGGATTTAAAAATCATGACATATTGTAACTGCCCAACCTAACATTTCAGTGTTTGTTATAATGCTCATGTTTTAACAAAGGATTTGGTGGGATTTATGTTACATCAGCCCTTAAGATGTTATGTGGAACCACTATACTTTAAGGAACTCATTTAAAGACAACGGTTTTTGCACAGTTACAAGCCACCATGTACTCTCACATTTTACAAATTCATTTGTGAAATGTGCTAGGCTTTCACCCTTTAAATGTTCCTAACAAAGGGAAAGCATTAAGGTCTTATCTGTTCACTGCAGTGTGACATAGGGGTGGGTAATGCAAAGGATTTACAATTGGAAAGGACACGAGACGCAGCACGATACGATTATATCACGATACATTGCAATATGATGCATATTGTGATATATTGCGATATTCCACATAGTTCACTGAAAATATAAAAACAGCTGAAATGCAAGTTACAGTGTACAGTCCGAATTGTCTTAATACATCACATCACGTTGATAGCTCAGCAGACGAATTGAGTCAAAACACTGTGCTGTGACATCTACAGTAGCGGAGACAGTCATTTACACCCCATTTAAAACGTGTTTTCTTTTCAAAATATTCGAGATGAAAATCGATGTATATTGCGAAAATAAATATTGCGATATATTGCTGGATCGATTTTTCAGCACAGCCCTAGTGTAACAGTAAAAAACTTCCTGAGTCTGAGTTATGTATTACTGTACTTATCACAAAAGTACATAATGCCTATATCAGCAATACATACTGTAATGTTTTTTCCATTTATAGCGAAAAAGGCTTGTGAAGTATCCAGATATCTCCAGAAAGACATCACTTCTTTGTTTTGAAGGGAGTTAGTCTCTCTGCTATCGTCTTAGTAGTCATTATAAACCCTTTGTGTGGATTCCCCTTCAGCTTGCCCTTCATTGCACACTAATTAAACATCTCGCAGGGGATAAGGAGGCAAGAAGTGGGTCAGTATGGAATAGATATTTGGGCTGAGAGTGAAATATGATTTCAGGGAGCTGGAAAAAGCTGGCGCATTCTTGACTCTAAGCGTGCGCCAGTGCATTCGCACCTGGAGCCCTGGAATGCAAGAAACGATCTGAATCCTCCGTAGAGTCTGAAATTATTGTTTTTGGTCCACACATTCATGCACATGTGAGTAGACACACAATATACATCTCTTTATGAGGTTAGATTTTCGTCTATCATCCTTCATCATCATTTACCATACCAAGAGTATTTCTGAAGTTCAACATCCACCCAAAATAATAATTTTCCACATTTTCTGGGCACACCTTATGCTTTATGAGATGACTGGCTTATGTTTCTTTTCTCTTAACAGGAATGAAAATTTGCAGAAGTGTTATAGGCAGCTTGTTTAGTCACCACTTTAGTCATTTGTAAAAAAGACACACAAATACACAGTGAGGATAAGTAGACAGTGGGTATTATTTGAAATCCCACTGATCAGCCTGCACTTCATAGCCTATTCTTTGATCTTTTCTCACACTATATTGTAATAATGACTAGACCTATTCAGTCTGCTGTTAAAGCTTCTTACTGTCAGCCCAGGGTAAATCAAAGCCTGGTATATTTAATGGCACACACTGCAGATAGTGCTTTGCTGTTTCTGTTAGTTGCATATTTAGATGAGTTTACTAGTTCCTACAGGTTTTCATCTACCACAAAAGAAAAAAATATATATATCACATACTAAAGCCAGGGGAAAAAAATGAAACTAGAAAGGAACACCTATGTTTTATCCAAAAATTGAGCATGTCTAACAGTGTCTAAAGACGAGATGTAAATATGACTGATCGAAAAAGAGCTTCTTTACAAGTCATTAAATGCACGGCCAACCATGTTCTAATAATCACAGCAACATTTCTTCACATCAACAGAAATACTGTTCTGCGTTGTTTAGCATTGTATTTGATTCTTGCATTTTACAGAGTTTGGTAGTGTGGGTGATCTGATGAAAATATCATAGCACAATGTTTTTTTAGACTGGATCATGTTCCACAATACTTATCACAATATTTGTCATGTTGGTTTTAAAGACTGTATAGCAAACTAACACTGAAACCAAGCTTATTTATATATTAATAAAAATATATTACAACACAAAATAACAGAAATAACAGCACTTACAACTGTACAAAATGTTCAGTTTCAAATACCACAATCATGTTCTAGATATCCACAAATAATACATACAACCCCTGGCAAAAAGTATGGAATCACCAGTCTTGGATGAGCACTCATTCAGACATTTTATTCTGTAAAACAAACTCAGATCAAAAACATGATACAATAATAAGGTCATTCCAAAGTGCAACTTATTGGCTTTCAGGAACACTCAAAGAAATGAAGAGAAAACATTATGGAAGCAGTGAATGTTACTTTTATTGACCAAGCACAGGGGAAAAAAATATGGAACCACTCAATTCTGAGGAAAAAAGTATGGAATCATGAAAAACAGATAAACAAAAGACCATTCAAAATAAATCACTAGTATTTAGTTGCACCACCTTTGGCTTTTATAACGGCTTTCAGTCTCTGACGCATGGACTTGATGAGTGACAAACAGTATTCTGCATCAATTTGGTGCCAACTCTCTTTGATAACAGTTGCCAGATCAGCTTTGCAGGTCGGAGCCTTCTTGTGGACCATTTTTTTCAATTTCCACCACAGGTTTTTAATTGGGTTGAGATCTGGACTATTTGCAGGCCATGACATCGACTGAATGTGTCTTTCTCCAAGGAATGCCTTCACTGTTTTTTGCCCTATGGCACGATGCATTGTCATCTTGGAAAATTATTTCATCACCTCCAAACATCTGTTCAACTGAAGGGATGAGAAAACTGTCCAAAATCTCAATGTAAACTTACGCATCGATAGAAGAATTAACCACAGTCATCTCCCCAGTGCCTTTGCCTGACATACAGCCCCATATCATCAAGGACTGTCGAAATTTGGTTGTTTCTTCAGGCAGGCCTCTTCATAAATCTCACTGGAACGGCACCAAACAAAAGTTCCAGCATCATCACCTTGTCCAATGCAGATTCTTGACTCATCACTGAAGATAACTTTCATCCAGTCATCCACAGTCCATGATTGCCTCTCCTTAGCCCATTGCAGTCTTGTTCTTTTATGTTTAGGTATCAATGATTGTTTTCTTTTAGCTTTTCTGTATTGAAATCCCATTTCCTTTAGGCGCTTTCTAACAGTTCGGTCACATACATTGGCTCCAGCTTCCTCCCATTTATGCTTCATCTGTGTAGTACTTTTTCGGTTTTCAAGACAAATGGCCTTAAGTTGTTTGTCTTGACGCTTTGATGTCTTTCTTGGTCTACCAGTACGCTTGGCTTTAACAACCATTCCATGCTGTTTATATTTGGTCCATATCTTGGATACAGCTGACTGTGAACAGCCCACATCTTTAGCAACCATGCGTGAAGATTTACCTTCTTCAAGAAGTTTCACAATCCTCTTTTGTTTCAAGAGACATTTCTCTTGTTGGAGCCATGGTTCTTGCCACTCCACTTCGTCCAGCACCCTCCAAGGTGTCATGACTGCAGGTGTTTTTAACTTGCAGACTAACAAGCAGATCTACTCTGAGGCAGGTGTCCATTTAGGGAAAGGAAATCGACTGGGTGTGTCCTTATTTTTCTACCCTCCAATTTTGAGTGATTCCATACTTTTTTTCCTCAGAATTGAGTGATTCCATATTTTTTTCCCTGTGCTTGGTCAATAAAAGTAACATTCACTGACTTCCACAATGTTTTCTCTTCATTTCTTTGAGTGTTCCTGAAAGCCAACAAGTTGCACTTTGGAATGACCTTATTATTGTATCATGTTTTTGATCTGAGTTTGTTTTACAGAATGAAATGTCTGATTGAGTGCTCATCCAAGACTGGTGATTCCATACTTTTTGCCAAGGGTTGTATATATAGTGGCAAAAGTCCAGATGCTAACTTTGGATTCAATCGTCTCTTTGCATTTTGTGTATATCAGATGAATTTAGGTATTAGAAATATGTTTGTGACTTGGTAAGTAGTAACAAGGTTCAGCTACATAGAAGTTGCTTTAAAATGCTCTTTTTCTACCATTTCGTTTGGTATCATATCCTTGGCCAGGTGTGGTGTCACGGCATCAGGGATGTCTTTCGAATGCATTTGTTACTGTAGTTTTATTCAGTGGTGTGTCCGGCTGTTACTCCCACGATAAAAGTGATCCCTGCACTCTCTTTGTTTGTAGGGGGTTGAGATAACGTTAACATCTTGTCTTCATTAATGGGGAAGTGTTAGAAGTACTCAATTTTTGGATAAACCCAAGGGGTTTCCAGCGATGTCCTTACAAATTTTAACAAGGCAATGCAAAACCAATGTGATATGCATCACGATACATGGGTCACGATTAGTGTTGCACAGTATATGATACTAGAAAAGTATCATGATACCTCATTTTTATGCGAGTGGCGTTGATGTGCCACAGGGTGGCAGTATGTGTGCCCAGCACTCTGCTTCCTCTCCCTGCAGGTAAACATGGTGAATCAGAAGAGAAAACAGAGTTAATGGCTCCTAATACGAGCGCTTTTGCCAATCATCCACGGCTTGTAGAGAAAGAACACGCAAGAACTGAAAAATAGATTTATTTTAAGCCCATGAACACAACAAAACCAGTCTGCAAAAGATGTTTTAAACCTACAAAGACGAAGGAACACAACACTTCCACCTTACATGTACTAAGAGCTCACAGAGTGGCAGGTTAGCGAATAGGATCACTAACATAATTACATCATGCTATATATTAAATATAAATCAGACGAATGAGATACATTATGTGACGAGCAATATTTTTAACCATTTAACTTCGATAAGGAAGTTAAGGTCAATAATAACTGTTTAACTGGCTTCATCTTATTAATGAACTTACCAATGTGATAAACATCTCTGTACATGTTCACACTGGTAACGTTAAGTCTATCATAACTTCCTAAACATAACTGCTAAAAATCGGGCGTTCACAATCACTGCTCACTGTGTAAAAGCCTCAATAACAATGTGACCTTTGTAATCAAATTATTATCAATAAGCAAATTATTAATGGTATAAATTACCTAATAAATTGACAAAATGTATTTTTGCGCTTTTTTATTGTTAAATAATAAATAAAAAACTAAGAATTTTTAATTCCATGTTCTACCATCTATTATTCCATTACTTTTACTGATTTTTTTGCCATGGTATTGTTTCAGATACTTTAGGCAGGTATCGCTTCAAAGTCATAATTTTGGTATTGTGACAACACTAGTCACGATACGATTATTTCATGGTACATTGCGATACAATGCATATTGCGATACAGTATATTGCGATATTCCACGTAGTTTGCTGAAAATGTATTTGTTGTCTGGAAGTAACAACTGTGAAATTTTAGCTCTAGTTAATAACAGGGGTAACTTATGACTAGGCTGAACAGCAAGCTGGACTGAACCCAAGCTCAACTCATCTTTGGGAATTCACTCTCTGGCCATTTTGTACTGATGAAGACCAGTCACGCAGCTTCAAATAGCTATTAAACTGAATACTGAATGCTGCTGAAGCGTGAACACTGATCTTAGCAGATTTTTTACCCTCACACTGCCCCTCCTTTTTACTACAGACGTCTCTAGTAATTGACAATACGACTGTGTTCAGACAGGCAGCTCAGATTGGATTTAAGCTTAAATGTGACTTGAGCTAGACAGATTTTGTGGAGTCTGAAAGGCTTAAAATCAGAAAGATTTTCCCATATAAGATTCAATTAACATTGCATGTGGTTTCTGACCAGAAGATCAGAATTGATTTGTTTTTACATCGTTACCACACATTACCAACATGACCAATACTTTTTTCACTTATACACAGTATAACAACACACTAGACCCAGAAAAAGCAGACAAAAAAATCAAGTCCAGTGTTTTCTTTACTCAAAACCAGAAACTCTTATAATAAAGTGATATGTAAACACAGAAACTGACCTGTACATTTACTCTATACAGGCGCTCCCCAGATTGTGATGGATTGGTTTCCGATTTTTTACTTTAGCTTTACAATGGGAATCCGATAATACATATAAATACACATTTAGCATAAACTGAATCTAGAATTTTCCCTAGGTAAGCGATACAGAGTACAATTGAGTACGATCTGCAGATGCTGGATATCCGGGTAGCAGCCAGATGACTGAACTGACCAGCAGCGCCCTCAGTCCACTAGTGGACTAACCATTATGTTCTGTGAAACAGGTCACTGATCGAAAGGTCATTGACTGGACATTACCATAATCACATATTCTTTTCATGCTACTGTAATGTAAATATAAACTGTATTTTCACAAGAAAACTGTGGGCAAATGATACATAAATGGGTGAGAATTACCCCTGAAAACACAAGTGGAACGCTACCATCTACACAGCGTCCAAAGCCTAAACTCACAGTCATACATCAGTGTATGGCACAAATAACATTCATGGAGTTCCAAAACTGTTGGACCAGCTGTTTATGGCTGCAAAATTAGAAAACTAAAAAAAACAACACCACCACCTTGGTTTATGATACATTCAACTTACGATGGGTTTATCAGAATGTAACCCCATCATAAATCGGGGAGCACTTGTATTCATTATGTTGCCTATCAAGCCTATCAACACCAAACAAGAAACAAATTTGAAACCAAGTCGCTTACAATATACTGTGCTTTTTTTTTATTATTGTGACTTGATAACTAAAATACATCTGTCTGTTTATTATTTATGATTTTGGGATGTATTACTGTGCCCATATAATATGTCATTATGACATTATGCTGGTATGCATCCCATCCCCATCGGGCAGCACGGTGGCTCGGTGGGTAGCATCGCCGCCTCTCCCAGGGTGGAGTGGCCTAGGTCCTTTCTGTGTGGAGTCTGCATGTCCTCCCCTTGTTCGCGTGGGTTTACTCCGGGTACTCCGGTTTCCTCCCACAGTCCAAAGACATGCATGTTAAGTTAATTGACTACACTAAATTGCCATTGACTTGAGTGTATGAGTGACTTGTCTTGAGATAACCTTGTGTATGGATGTAACCTTGTGTGTCGCCGAACATGGCCACTGATGCTGATAGTCACGTTACATAAATGGATAAACGTAAACCCAACACTATTACAGTTCACGTGTCTGATTCTACTGTGGAGACTTTATCTGAACTGGATGGAAATCAAGTCAGGACCCCAGGTTGCAAATCTCTTCCATTGAGACCTCTACTGTAGGGAGGCTTAGGCAAGAAGGGGGTTGGGAGGGAGTGATTCATTTGTTCTGCATATGATGCTGAAATGTATAGTCTGTTGTTGCTGGTATGGAGGCCAGAATAGGTGCTGTTCTTTATAATATGTCTGCATGCTTTTGGCCACCCAGGCAAATATGCCATTGTTTGCAAGCACAAAGACTTTTTTTCCACAAACTCAAACATCAAACCATTATTTGAGAGCAATTCTTCTAGTATTTGCGCAAAACAGGCAAAATGCCTTCCACGTGGTGATTTAAGTAAATTACACCTCTGTAGTGGAAAGTCATGGAGTTGACAGCACGGGTTAAAAGGGGCAACGTGAGGGTGAAAGGTCAGCTATGGTCACTGTTTATTTCAGTCTCAGTTTTCAGAGCCCTGTTAGCAGTGAGGCCACATGATTGAATGAGTAAAATATGGCACTGTGGTGCTTAATCCTATTTATTATTGAGGTGTGTATGGAGCAATGAAAGTACGTGCTCTGGCAACGTGTTTTGAGGTGCATAAACACAAATGTAGATAAAGGGTGAACTGGGTATTTTTTCAGTATAAACAAGTCAGTTGCGGTATATTGGATCAAATGATTCTGTTTTAGGATTCCCATGAGAGACATGAGAAAGCAAAGATCTCGGCTAAAATCCTGGCTGCTTAATTTCCTCTGAAAAGAGCCTGCGCTGTCTTAAACCACTGCAGGAAATTCAGGGGCTTTCCCTTTTGATCCTTAAAGGAAACAAGTGACTCAATGAAACTCAGGAAGAGAACACTACTAGCGCTGGATATATATCCGAGAAGGATGGCGACGGAGTGGTTTTAAGCTTTTGTCTCTTTTGCCAGTTGATCCGTTACTACTTTATTTAAGAAGGCTGCAAATTATTGATAAAAATCTGGCTAAAGAAAGCAACTTTGGTGCATACGAAAATCATTACGGGGTGTTTTCAAGTTATTGTGAGAGTTTTGTTTTGCATTTTCAGCATATAATTACATTTGGCTCTGGAGTGCCATCTTGTGGAGAAAATGTTATCACACGATGGCGCTGCATTATCAACGATTTGCACTTTTCCCTTTTTTATGTGTCTTCATGTAAAGTAAACATGCACACAGGGAATTCCAATTTTAGCCATATTTTTAGGTGGTGTTTTACTAAATACCAATTCACATACAGTGAGGGCTAAAAGTCTGAGACCACGCTTCTATTTTTCATTTTTATTGAATCTTTTACTGAATGTCTTTATTAGTAGTCAGCATACCATATATATATATATATATATATATATATATATATATATATATATATATATATATATATATATATATATATATATATATATATACACGTACATACATACATATGGATTGTAGGAGTGTGTGTGTGTGTGTCCCATATGTATGTATGTACGTATATCAATAATAATCCATATGTATGTATGTACGTGTATATATATATATATATATATATATATATAGTATATATATATATGTATATATATGTATGTGTGTATGTGTATGTATATATACATACATATATATATATATATATATATATATATATATATATATATATATATATATATATATATATCTCTATCCGCATGTGTAGTTAGTTGCTTGACTTGATTACAGAACTGTATGTGTGTCTGATTTACATACAGAATAAGAAACACATACACACTTGTTGAAAGCATTGTGTAGGCTGAGCTGAGGTCAGACAGCTGTTGCTTGGTTTAAGAACATAATGACCTAATAGCATAATAGTTTCATGGACTCAGAGAAAGTATATTTTTAATCATTGTAATGGAACAACAGTGCTGACAGACACCCATATGAAACCAGACACTGTGGTGACTTTTTGTTTGCTCAAATTCAAGGTCAAAGTCAAATTGATTTCTATAGTAAATTAGTATATCTAAAATGTATATTTTATATCTAAAATGTATATCTCCTATACAGTTATCCCTTCAACATCACAGTTTCGATATATCGCAGCTTGGCATAAGAAATCAAATGAGAATTTTTTAGGAGTTTTGCAGAAGCCGAAGATGACACCTAAAAAGCTTAGACACTCAGACACTCAGTAAGTGTTAGACGTTTACTGGTTTTTGTAACTAACAGTAATCCAGTTCATTGCACAAACAGGCACACCGAGCAGATGCTTTTTGACTGGCTGTTTTCTGAGTGTGTTTAGGTTTTACAGTCCCTTCCTCCTTTTTATCCTGGCTTTGGGGACTGGCACCTGTTGAGGCAGGTGGCAGAGGATTTTGGTGTGAACCCAAACCAGGATCCAAACCCAGGCACCTTGACACTGCTGTTTCCAGCAGCTGGCTATTACCATTGATCCACTGGGCAGACAGTACATAAGACAGAAAAAAGAGGTTTAATCACATGTTATTCATTTACCCACCTGCCATTTGGAAAATTTTAATTTATTGTTGTGTATTGTCTTTTTAAAATATATTCAAACATGAACATTAATGGTGGTTTTGAAGCATTAACAATGAAAACAATGTCGGAATACACCCTAGGCAGGGTGCCACTCCATGGCTTCATTATGAAAATTTGGCTGATGGATAATTGTGATGAACATAATTGTGGTTAATGATTAAATTGTCTTTTCTGTTTGCTTCAATAAAGAGCAGTAGTGTAATCATGCAATTTTAAGTGTATGTTACCCGAGAATAACTATTTAGATACGAGGTTGCAGGCTTTGATATAAAGTACATAAGATACTTCAGAATGAACCACATTGTGGCTTTCTTCCCAGATCCTGAAAACAGACAATACACCTGGAGAACTTCTTTTTTCTTTTATTAGGGATGGATAGTTGGGGCAAACAGTTTAAGACTTAAGCAGTCTAATGAATGCACTTCTTTTTGTTTATTTGTTTTATATTTTTATACAAGGCTTTCATTACAACTCTTATACTCCGCATAAGCATTTGAGTGAAAAGTTGAATTTCTAAAAATAATAAATTACATAAATTTAAGATTGTATTAGTTTTTGGTATGCTGGTCTCTTTTGCTGTTCCCCCTAAGCTACTGCACAATTTTGTGCAAACTCTGATGATCCATTTTATCCAAGCATGAGTTCACTACATTCCAAAGAGCATCTTGTGATGTTACTGAATGCTTGGCTTTATCTGGCTTCAAGTGCCCATATAAATGCTCAGTGTAGTTTAGGTCTGGTCACTGAGGAGGAAAGTCGATTTATTCAAATTGGCATGCTGAATACAAGAATTTTAATAAAAGGCACTGTATTAAAATTGAAAAATGTAAAATAAAAGCATTTTACTACTGGTCTCAGACTTTTGACCCTCACTGTATGTTTGTGGATAACGTAAACTACCAGTTAATTAATCGTTCTCAAATCAACCCTACTCAATTAACATTATGAACAAAGGCAAGGTTATAAGCAGAGTGTTAAGTCCTGAACCAGTCATATGTACTACCTTGTATTAATAAGCACCCTCACTCACTTTCCATACCTGCTCAATCCAGTTTGGAGCAGAGGGGCATTGATAGGGCACAAGGTGGGAACCAGCCCTAGACAGGGCACTAGTCCACAGCTAGCACCCGCTAACTCATTCACACTGGGACACTTTAGAGGTGCTAACTGACCTAAAACATGTCTTTGGAACGTGGGTGGAAACTCTCACAGACACATGTGGAAACTACTCAGACAGCAGCCGGGTCGGGACTCAAACATGGGTCTCTGGATTTGTGAGGCAAAAGCGCTAAGCACTGCTTTGTCCTTATTTGAGTTTTAATTAATCCAGTGCTGTTGAGTATCACTGTTATAAGGTCCTGCTCACAGTATCAATTGTTTCTTAAATTTCATTGGAACTTGGTGTATTTAAAGATTTAAATTCCAGCATATAATTAACAGTACACTAAAGATGCATAATTAAATATGACAAAGTGCTAAAAATGAAGTACAAGCATGTGTACCTTTCCCAGTCCCAGTCATTATTAATTCAGTCTGACATGATTTATCTATTTATAGCGTGCACAGGGGCCTTGATGAATTCTAACCTTTTTAAGACAGGAGAAAAAAAAGGAAATTGGATCTGTGTCATGCTGTGTTGCCACAACCTTCCTCTCTTTTGAAAATTTGCTTCCTGTTTAGAGGAAGCTGTGTGATCAGTTATGGCTGAAGATTGAATTGTATTTCAAGCAAGGACAAGGCTCTCTCTCTCTCTCTCTCTCTCGCTCTCTCTCTCATATATATAGGGTGCTTCAAAGTCTGTGAACCCTTTAGAATTTCTATATTTCTGCATAAATATGACCTGAAACATCATCAGATTTTCACACAAGTCAATGGGATGACAATCAGGTGTGAGTGGGCACCGTTTTATTTAAAGAACAGGGATCTATCAAAGTCTGCTTTTCATAAGACGTTTGTGGAAGTGTATCATGGCACGAAAAAAGGAGATTTCTGAGAACTTCAGAAAAAGAGTTGTTGATGCTCATCAGGCTGGAAAAGGTTACAAAACCATTTCTAAAGAGTTTGATCTCCACCAATCCACAGTCAGACAGATTGTGTACAAATGGAGAAAATTCAAGACCATTGTTACCCTCCCCAGGAGTGGCCGCCCAACAAACAAGGCGTGTCATAGTTGGCAAGGTCACAAAGGACCCCAGGGTAACTTCCAAGCAACTGAAGGCCTCTCTCACATTGGCTAATGTTCATGAGTCCACCATCAGAAGAAAACTGAACAACAATGGTGTGCATGGCAGAGTTGTAAGGAGAAAGCCACTTCTCTCCAAAAAGAACATTGCTGCTCGTCTGCAGTTTGCTAAAGATCACGTGGACAAGCCAGAAGGCTATTGGAAGAATGTTTTGTGGACGGATGAGACCAAAATAGAACTTTTTGGTTTAAAAGAAAAGCGTTATGTTTGGAGAAAGGAAAACACTGCATTCCAGCATAAGAACATTGATGGAACAATGAATTCTGAATTATATCAGAGAATGCTAAAGGAAAACGTCAGAACATCTGTCCATGAACTGAATCTCAAGAGAAGGTGGGTCATGCAGCAAGACAACAACCCTAAGCACTTTGTTGTTAGTTAAAGAAGAATATTTTGGAAGTCAATGTTTTGGAATGGCCAAGTCAAAGTCCTGACTTTAAAAAAATCAAAATGGAAGGACCTGAAGCGAGCAGTTAATGTGAGGAAACCCACCAACATCCTGGAGCTGAAGCTGTTCTGTATGGAGGAATGGGCTAAAATTCCTCCAAGCCGGTGTGCAGGACTGATCAACAGTTACAGGAACGTTTAGTTGCAGTTATTGCTGCACAGGGGGGTCACATCAGATACTGAAAGCAAAGGTTCACATACTTTTACCACTCACTAATATGTAATATATACACATACATTCATACACACACATACAATGGGGCAAATATATTTATAATATATACACACACACACACACATATATATACACATATATATATATATATATATATATATATATATATATATATATATATATATATATATATATACACATACATATACATATATGGACACCTGTTAGGAGAGGAAGAAGGTAAGGAAAGCAGTTTTTAGACAAGCTGTTTGAGGACCTACAATATAGGCTGCTATAAAGTAAGAAAGGAATGACTATGCCTGACAGTTCTTCCAACCAGATTTCCATGCAAGTCCCCAGCGAATTTAGCAAAATCTACAGAGATATTTGAAATTGAATCCCTTTGAACCCTTTTGTCTAACATAAGAGACATCTGCAAAGTCCAGCACCTGCTTGTTCTTTGACGTTTACTGACCTAATATAATCCTTATGGATCCTTGTTGAGCTCTTGAAGAAATGTTGACAAGTCAGAGAAAGGCTGACGGGTCAGATAAGTGCTCTTGACTGCTTGACTTGATGTCAAGCTCACTTAGGTTTTGGGCAAAAGTGAAAATCCTCTGTCCCTCAGCCCTGAAGCCTTTGGATTCCGAGACTCTCTCTGTCCTAATGTTCCGGACAACACTCTAGAGATGTGTTAAATACAGACCAGAGATTTGATGGGTAAATATACACCCCTTGTTGGGTAAAACTTTATTTTAAGTCACAATTATCCAAACCTTGTTGGCTAAAACAAGGTTTGGATAATTGTGACTTATCCAAACCATAGACATTAAAAGTTTAATTTACCGTATTTTTTGGACCATAAGGCGCACTTAAAATCCTTTAACTTTCTCAAAGATCGACAGTGCGCCTTAAAATGCGGTGCGTCTAATGTATGAATTAATTCTGGTTGTGCTTTCTGACCTAGAACCGATTGTAGATGGTACACGGCGCTCATAGATCTGTCGAAATATTTTAGCACGGCCTTGGTAAGTTACGAAGCTTATGGCAACCGTAGTGCGCAGCATCGTGGGGTAATACGGTATGTGCTTCAGCATTAGGGTACGTGCATTCATTCATTTATTTTCGAAGCGGATTTCAAACTCAACGCTATCAGTCACGCAGTACAACATGGACATAGAGCAGCTGTGAGAGAATTCAACAATAACTAATCAATGGTACGGAAGTGGAGGAAGCAAGAAGACGCCCTGCGCCAGGTAAAGACCAAACTGGGAACTTAAGAGTTTTGTTTCATTTCATGCGTCTTATAACCCGGTGCACTTTATCTATGAAAATATATCCGTTAGCAGTCGATCATTGATATTGCGCCTTATAATCCGGTGCGCTTTATGGTCCGGAAAATACGGTATGTTTAGTCATTTCCACTAAAGTCCTGAATTTGACAAAACGTATAGAAGATTAATCTGTTGAATCGCAGAAAAGCTTGATAAGCCAAGTCAGCAAGAGCATTTCTGAAGTAGGCTGCAGATGGCCAGTATTATACTGTGTTACCCCAAGATAGGGGTGTCCGATTTGGGGTGAACTATAAAAAGTGGGAATCTGACAATAAATTCCATTGTCTTTTTGACTCTACTAGAATTGTAGATTCCCAATATTTAGCAGTATGAAGCACTAACTGTAGGAGAAACTGTCAAAATGTATTTAACTGTATTCTACTAGGTCTAAGTCTAGCCAGCGTATATTTCTATGTGAAAAGCAAATATGTCATACTTCAGCAAAAAATGTGTTCCCTGATGTCTTTAATTCTTACATGGGACTGTGGTAGCCTAGCGGGTAAGGTACTGGACTATGGACCAGAAGGTCCAGGGTTCAAATCCCACCTCTGCCAAGCTGCCGCTGTTGGGTCCTTGAGCAAGGCCCTTTACCCACAATTGCTTGGATTGTAAGACTGTATCAATTGTAAGTCGCTCTGGATAAGGGCGTCTGCTAAATGCTGTAAATGTAAATGTACATGTCTATCCCACTACAACTGGAACCTATATATATTGTTTACTGTTATGCAAGTCATAAGTCTGCAGGATTAGATTACCACCTGCTAGGATTTAAGAGGTGTGAATCTCTCCCTTTTAGAAGTTATGATACATAGTTAACTGTACGATACAAAAACAACACAGTTTAGCAGGTAATGATTTGATGCACATATGCGATATGATTCGGTTCAGCATTGTTACAATTCAATTCAGATCTGGTCCAGTATGTTTTAACTAAGTTAAATTCTACATAATGTGTCACAGTTTCAACTGAGCATGGAATAGCAGTTTCAAAACATCTTCACTGACTTCGTCTGTCAGCAGGTACATGAATTCTCTCCACAAATCTTCTCCCAAAGAAATATAATGTGCTGTGATTGTAATATAAAACTCTGTTGTACACAACATTCACTCATCGGCTGTTAAGGCTACTTGTTCAACACATGACAGAAACTCATCACATTTTTCTCTTCATTTTTTGTACAGTACAGGGTTGCAAATTGCACTGAAATGCTGCAGCTCGGCAGTATTATCTAGGTTCTGGTGTAGATATCAGATGTCTGAATCAACAACAAATGCTCTGGCATACGAAGTAACTGAGCTACACTTATTGCCTTTAACTGACTAGAATTTGTTGATAGTGAGTGCAATGAGCAGCTTGATTTGAGGCCTTTTTCTTTATTTAGCCTTGCTATCAGCATCAGTGGCGATTTCAGTGATACGCACACAAAAGGTTACATGTACACACAAGTTTACATCAAGATTAGTCATATACACACTCAAGTCAATGGCAACTCGGAGTAATCAATTATGTCTTTGGACTATGGGAGGAAACCCACGCGGACACGGTTAGGGCATGAAGACTCCACACAGAAAGGACCCAGGCCGCGCCATCTTGGGATTTAACCCAGGACCTTCTTGCTGTGAGGCGGCAGTGCTACCCAGTGAGCCACTGTGCCGTCCATTTGAGGCATTTTAAATCTATAAATAGAGTAAGATGTGGCTCCAAACAATAAATAAAATAAATAAATTATTTTTCTTACTGATTTTTTTTGTAAACATGTACACATACGTAGATCTGTTGTATGTTAAGATATCAAAGCACATACAACAGTCACATTTTAACTATGGGTTAACTGTAGAAGTTTTAAATGTGATTCCTTACTGTTGCAGGATTTTACTTTTCCGCTGTGATTTTCTTTTTTGATATCAAATATTATCCACATTTGCAGCGTTAAAACAATACATTTTCAACCCTTATACTCCACCTCATGTGTAATGTATGAGCTCTTATCATAAACAATACGTTTGAAATGTTTGCCTGCGCAGAAAAGAACAAACTCAAAAACAATGAACTGAGTAAAGATAGTGCTGAAAAATAGGTACTTCAAAATATTCATTAGCCAAAGGTTTGCAGACACCCTTAACCTGCATTAAATAATAGGCTTATATGGTATTATTATTGCTACCTCAACTGCCTTCAATATTCTGAGAAGGCTTTCCACTAGATTTTGCAACATGGCTGTGTGGTTTGGAATTGATTTGGGGTGATAAACACTGGCTCACACTTAGCATTCCAGATAATCTCAAAGGTACCTGATGGAGTTATGGTCAGTTCTCTGTGTAAGCCAGTCATGTTGTCCATCAAAGTTGGCAAACCACTTTTATGGACTTTGTTTTTAGAGGACAGAGCAGGTAGTTAATCAATTGACTCGTTGGGGAAGTGGGGTGTTATACAGAGTGAGACTGATGTGTTTAGTACAACTCAGTCTATGTCCCCTGTTTGTCTATTTACATTCCATGTAGGGATGGGCAATATGACAATATTTTTATCGCACTGTGATCGTGACACTTAAAAAACTGCATGTTTCATTATAAAGAGTGTAACTAGTCTGTTTAATTGGATGAAGTGCAGCTTCATTTGGATAAACAATATTTTACTAAGTATGGGATAATATTTGAATAGTAGGCTACCTTTTAAGAATGTGTCACTGCAGATTAGTTTTGTCTGAAAGCACATGGATTGTGATAAATATCATGTAACATGAAAATGTCTTTAAATATTATGATATCTTTACGCTATTGGCCACCCCTAATTCCATGATTGTATGCTTCAGTGCTAGCAGTGTGTGTGGCTGACAGCTCACCCAGAAGGGGTGTCTACATATTTCCCATAGGGAGAGTTACAAACATCACTAATATGTAATGGGAATTTAAACCTAAATACAATAAAATTATAACGTTAGGGACTTTCAGGATGAGACATAACAGAACGACTTACTGAAACGGTTCTCATTTTGTTTTATCCAACTTTTACAAACTGAAGCAAAAAGTCAAGGTGCATGTGCTTGTTTAAGGATATGTGTTATCTGTGTGTGATCAGACCCACTCAGCAGCAGTGGTACTGTATAACCACACATTCTTCACTGTGAAAAGTATGTTCATCTCTGAATGGAACCAATGATTTGGAGAAGAAGAAGAATTTAACACGGGATTATACTGAAATGTTTACTGCCTTCCTAAACTCCGGCCCATAAACTTCCATTCTAACTTATTTTAGATGATAGGTATATGTAGGGGTTGCTGATATGGTAAAAATATTATATCATAATATTTAAAGAGTACTTATATTTATTTTCACTATACACGATATTTATCACGGTACATAGAAAAAAAAAGACTCAGCAGCGACAGATTCTTAAAACTACTATTCAAATATTATCCCATACTTACTAAAGTGATTTACATTCAAATTATGCTGCACTTCATCCAATTAAACAGGACTAATTACACTCTTTATAATGAAACATGCAGTTGGTCAGTGTTCTTTAAGCACCGACGATATGCTCAGAAAAGCATATTGTCGATGACGATAACAAAGTGTATCACAATACGATAAAAAAAATAGTCATATTGCCCACCCCTAGGTATATGTATAGGTCATTGTATGGAGCGTTCTGCCCACAGTAATCTCCCACAGACGTTAAAATATCACTTATTTGCATCTACACACAAATGTTGAAGGCATAGGAGAGGTCACACAGGGTCGTTTTTGTTTTTGAAACAATTGGATCTAGAGGGATTTGGCCATTTTTATTGTTTTCTGTACCCAAACTCTGCAAATGCTGACAGACGAGTAGAGAACAATCAGTCTAGCATGAAGTTGAGAGAGAAAACTCTGACCATGCCTTTCTCTTCACATTTGTTCTGGAGAGACTGACTCTGTATAACCACAGTAGTATGTTTGTCAAGTTTGAATTATACTTTTCCATAGCACATGAGCTGGCAAGCTGCCTCACTGGGAGTGAGCAGCAGCATTTATGTGAAAGAGCAAGAGAGAAAACGAGGGAGGGGGTTAAAGCCTGGATCTATGAACCTGTGAGTGTGTGCTGGGACAAGGGAGAGTTACTGGATTCGGGACTGTGTGAGGACAGCTCTGGCATACTTAAAAATTACTCACACACCCAGACAAGACCATGTTCTGCCTGAGAGGTAAGACTAATGCATTTGGAACTAAACGAGAGAGAGCAAAATAGAGCTGGACACGAGTGCTGAATTTACTGATGAAAACTGAGGGTAGGAGGACAAAAGAAAAGTTTGTTAGCTGAAGTGTTTGGTTTCAGAAGGCTCTCTGCTCCGTTCTTCACTGCTTTCTTTGTTTTCTCGGGAGGAAACAGAGCTAACGGGCTACTAGGGGAGTCATGGGTGAGTCAAAATAGTTCAGGCAACCATGCCAAAGTTTCCTCCAGCTGTTTAAAGATGGGTATTGGCCTCTTTTCTTTTTGCTCGTCTCAGCATTGTGCAGTTGCTGTGGATGTCATTGCTGGCTGGCTGTAAGTTCAGATTGCTAAGGAATGTGAAGTCATTGATGCCATTTGCAGCACACACTTATTGCATTGGATATGTTCTGTTACTGTCTTGGTTTTGACACGCTGAAGTTTATAAAAGGACTTTTATCAACTAAACTTTGTGGAAGGACTTGAACCGTTTTTGTATTAGAGATATGACATGATAAGGTCAGGTGGCTTTTGTTTGTATTCTCTCACTTTCTTGTACTATCTCTGTTTCTCACTGTGTTACTCCACCCCCTTTTTCAGATATCTAGTGACCTTTTCACTGTGCACCGTATACTCTCTCATGTCAGGTAGAAGTAGTCTGCTCAGCACCGCAACCTAGATTTTTGGAGATTACTCAACTTTTTTATTGATTTAGTAACCTGAAGATCACATTCATGAAGTAGTGTTGGCATGTAATTGATTTCCAATTGATTCCAACCGAAACTTTTAGACACTGAATATTCAACTACCGTCAACATATGGTCATGATTTGTATATAATGCATTGACAGACAGCATTTTGCTTATCGACTTTGAACCCTGTCTCATTTTTTTGGTATTCAGGTTTGTTTTGAAGCACTTCATTTTTTTAAAAACATTGGTTCTTATTTTTTTTTATCAGCTGGGTTACACCAGTGGCTAAGAGAAGATTTCAAAGACCACATACACTTAACCATAACTTTATTCACTTTATTTTAGGTACTCCTCCGTTCTAAACACACTGTCCATTTTATCAGTTCCACTTACAATACAGATGCACTCTGTAGTTTAACAATTACAGACTGTAGTCCATCTACATACTTTGTTATTCCCCTTTACTCTGATCTCTAATGGTCAGGACCACCACAGATCAGGTACTATTTGGACGATGGATCATCATCAGCCCTGCAGTGACACTGACGTAGTGGAAGTGCGTTAGTGTGTGTTGAGCTAGTATGAATGGATCAGACAACACAGTGCTGCTTTTTTTTTTAGTTTTTAAGCACTGTGGTCACTCACTGTGTACTCTATTAGATCTACCATTTTGTTCCACCTTGGACATGTAAAGTCAGAGACAGTAGCTCATCAGTTGTTGCACAGTTTGTTAGTCTAATCCTTCATCAGTGCTCACAGGATGCTTCCTACAGGATGCTGGTGCACTATTTTCAGTTCAGCACTGACCCTGAGGTGTTTAAAAACTCCAGCAGCACTGCTGTGTCTAATCCAATTGTACCAGCACAACACACACACTAACACACCACCAACACGTCAGTGGTGATCCTGACCATTACAGAATAAAAGGTAATGACAAAGTATGCAGACTACAAAGTGCATCTATGTGGATCTGTTACTTATGTGTGTAAGATGACGAATTAGCAGTATGTGACTGAAGATTGTCTGTTAAGATATTTAGCAGCAGTCCAGGGTCTTTGTATGTTACAATGCAGTGGCTCAATGTGCTGTACAGGTTGAGACAGGCTTTAAAGGGAAGCTTCAAAACAAGATCATCATAAGAAAGCCCCCTCTCCAACCACCACCACAACCACATTAGACCTCCTCCACTAAAAATAGCTAGGTTTTGAGATGCTGTTATCAACTCACAAAAAAAATCCAAATAAGTGAATTGGTTCAGTGCAGATGACTATTTCCATAATGTTTGTTTTGAGAATGAGGCCTGTTGTCAGTCGGTTGCTACAAATGTGCACAGTGACCCACAGGCCCCAACCCGAGTTGCATCCTTGGAGACTGATGCTTGGAAAAGGGGGGAGTTGTCAAGGACAAACAGGTCTGTAATGAGCAGAAAGCTGGATCTGTTTGTCAGCTAGCCTTATTCCTATCGTTTTATTTTACTTTACGATTTACTCTAAAAGGTTACACTGTCCTTTGTGTGTTCTTAGTAAATGAAACTTCTGTGACCTAGAAAATGCAAGCGAGCAACCACCAACCCAGAAGACTGGTGAAAACCACTTGATGGGTCTCGCTTCAATAGGCCATTCATTTATCACTTAGCATCATTGCCAGACCTGACAGAAACTTAGGGGCTTTCTAGGTTGTGAGGTTGCAGTAACTGATTTTTGTTTAAGTGTTTAAGAAATCCCTCGAGTGTGTATTCTGTATTAATATAAGGTTTATATTCAGGTTTACTACTTGCATTGTTTCTTTCAGTACCACAAGACTCCAAACACATGCTTAAGTACAATTTCTTAAAGGAATAATTTGACAAACAATAAAAATATGACAAATAGTTAATAAATCCTTGTAAAACACATTATTTTTATATTTTAAAGAACCGTTCCTTTATGCATACTAGAATATGGTTGCGCAATATGGACAAAAATAGAATACTGTGACTATATTGTGTCATACTGTAATATATAAAACAGAGAAGTCTGCGATTTTTCGTCATGCATCAGCCTGCATTTAACTAACCATTTCAAAAATTACTGTTTTGTATGTTTGTGGTGACCATCAAACTCACCCACAGTAACATCCCATGCTGCTAACCAGTATACTCTCTGTACCAGCTTCCGATACATGTGAGCAGCATATTCGCTATCTTAGTGTCCCATACTGGTGACCATTACACTCAGCCCACAGCAGTTGTGTTTTGCACTCCAGTATGCTGGTTAACCGGCATTACCAGCAAGATCATTCAAGATCACCAGCTAAGCCATCACCAGATCAGCACAAAACACACTAGGACAAGTATAGAACATGGAATTCGTATGGTCTTGTTAATTGATCAGCATACCAGCATCCAGAAAACAAGATAAGCTAGTCTTTGCAATTCTTCAGCAGGGGGAACAGAGGTACAGGTTGAGTGAATAGAGTTGTTAGCTGATAGCAAGATGATGCTAGTTCATTTTGCCCTTTCGTTCTTTTTTTTTTTTTTACTTGGTGGCATCATTTACCTAGCAAGCTAAGTCTAAGATATTATTTTTGAAGCATTGGCCTCTTTCAGCAGGAAAATGCATCCTGCCACACAGCAAACATTGTTCAGGAATGGTTTGAAGGCCATGACAGAGTTCAAGGTGTTGACTTGGCTTCCAGTTTCCTCAGAGCCCAATCCGATCGAGCATCTGTGGGACGTGTTAAACAAACAAGTCCATACCATGGAGGCCGCACTGTATAATTTCTTAAGGGATCTGCTGCTAAAGTCTACTTCTAGTCTTGCTGCCAGATACCACAGGGCACCTTCAGTGGTCTTATGGACTCTATGCATCGATGTGTCAGAACTTTGGTGGCACAAGGGGGACCTACACAATATTTGATAGTTGGTTTTAATGTTATGACTGATCGGTGTACATATACAAATACAGTGCCTATAGAAAATCGTCATACACTGCCAAAATCCTTGCCCTTTGTCACAATATACCTGAAATTTTAAATAAATGATATACCCTTTTACCAGCTGTATTCATTTATACATTTAACCCTCAAGATCAAGTGATTTCATCTTCTAGGTCACACACCAGGCTATTTGGCCCCAAAATGACATCAAGGGTCTGTCTGAAAACCTAGTGAGCTGCCTATGTAGGCACCTACTACATAGGAGGTACTCTAACAGACATCCATCCTCATATAACAGATTACTGGGATGCTCTATTTACAGAGCGATTTCTTCAAGGCTTGTTCCCGCCCACTGCACGCGGCCGGTGTTTACTTACTTTAGCTGGTAGCATCGCCTCAGCGTTTCAGCACTATGGATCCTTCTCGTTCCGTTTTTATCGCAATTTTAAGTGTTTTTGCTCTGAGAAGTAGAATAACTTGCATTTGAAAATAACGCAGCTCGTAGCTCCGCGTTATTTTGTAAAGCGTTCGATACTAAAGTAAAGTGTCTTAGTAGGCAGCATTTTTATCTAAGGTATGTAATCATTCGGATGAGGTAAAATGCTGTCTATGTAGGCAGCTCACTCTGTTTTCATACAGACCCCAAGTGTAGTGCGCCTGGATTAAACCAGCTGCCCCTGAGGATGCCATTACTAGTAGTGAATGGTAACTCAAAGAACTCACCATGGTTGGAAAAATGCTTTCAAAAGGGCTCCAGGATAAGGTTGTGGAAAGGCACAAGATAGAAGAAGGATGTGAACAATATGTCAGAGGCTTTAACTATACCTTTGAATACTGCTCAGAGCACTGAAAGTGGAAATTGTATAGCACCACCATGCCTTGCCCAAGTTGGGCCATTCCTCCAAAACTGGATTACTGAGCAAGCTGATACATCATACCTACTGTGAAAAATGATGGTGGCAGCAACATTATGTTGTGGGTATGCTGTTATTGAGATAGCATATTGATTTGAAAGCAAAATGGATGCACCCAAATTCTTGCAACCCTACAGTGGAGAGGTAGTATACCTTCCAGCATGACAACAACTCTATAAACAATGCCTAAGAAAGCCTCCCCCAAGAAGCAATGCAGCAGCTTAAGGAAGGTGAAAGCACTTCAGTCAAAGCCCTGAACATATAAGAAAACAAAAACATAAAACATTACCACCTTTCCAACATTTACATTTACAGCGATTAGCAGACGCCCTTAACCAGAGCGACTTACAATTACAATCCAGAGCGATACAGTCTTACAATCCAAGCAGTTTTGGGGTAAGGGCCTTGCTCAAGGACCCAACAGTGGCAGCTTGGCAGAGGTGGGATTTGAACCCTGGACCTTCTGATCCATAGTCCAGTACCTTACCCAACAGCCAGTTTAACTCCAGCATACACGTGATCATATACAAATGCACATACTCTTATCAGCTGCAAGGCGTGTGTCGATCCTCCCTAGCATTACTGGAATTCTGTGTGTGACCCCACTGGTCATCCTGATGTTAAGACATTGAACTTAACTTTCACACATCACCAGGGATCAATTAGAAAACAAAGGATAGCTGTTCATCTACTTTTAAAAAATATAAAATTACAAGGCGGGAACCGTTAAGGGAGTAATGAAGCATGTTTTGTCAAGACCTTGTAGTATACTTCTACTAATACACTAAAGGGATTGGCTTTAGGAATTTGGCTAAATGGTCTGATTGTGAGAATCTATCAGCATCATTCTTTAATATGAAAATGATACATTTCTGTTCTTATGAAATGTGAAATCATTTGTTTAAGCTAAGCAGAGTATAATTTATTTACTTCTGACTTCTTGTATGTCTTTTTGCCAGTTTGAAGGCTAATATAATTTTGGCCAGTATGTCTTTCAGGAATACCACAACCTTGTCTTTAGTGATACAGTGCATCCATTGTTTAATGTTAAAGTCCAAGCCCCCATTACACACCACATACATAAATCAGTGTTTGCTGAGCTGGAGAGCAGTTGTTTCCTAATTATCAAGTCATCTAGACGAGTGCTTCTCAATACTTATGGAAAAACAAAAGACTTTTATGAGAAATTATTTATTATTAGAAAAAAATGTAATTTCATTCATTGTAAACTCAATTATTAATTTTATGTAAACCCCAAATTTAAAATATATAGCCCTAGCCATGCCACTTTAAAGGAATCCAGATATGTTTGATACAGACCTGACGCCAGAACTAGGTAACGAGGGGAGTGTGTGGGGACATCGTATTCAGCTAATGGAATGGGGCTGCCAGAAAGTTGGCGGTTTAAGGCAAATTTTTGAAAACAGCTATACCATCAAATGGTTGGAAAACAAATCTAGCCTCATTATGTTTGTTTGCTTAAATCACTGCATGAGCTGCCCCAAATAAAGCTGAATGTCATTGTCACAAACCGCCTGAACACAGCATCCCTCCACTTGTTCCTAAATTTTATATGTACATTTAATGGGGTATGATGAATGGTAGGTGGGGAATTGCTCCGCTGAACAACCCCATGACATCAGGCCTGGTTTGATAACCTCTGATTTAGGCACTAGTGTTGAGATGACGGCAATCTTTGAGGTGGTCTTAGTACTGGAATCATAAGAATGCAGCATTTGGCTTTAAGCTGAGGTTCGATCCTATAATAAGGCTTATTACATAGCAATGCCCATTCCACCAGCAGAACATTTATGTTGGTATGTAGCCTTATGGTATGGTTATATATAAACACATATCTTCATGGGATGCACACGGTAATGTTAGAATATAGCCAGTGTTAATGTTGTTAATACAGCTGTTTGTCACCCTGTTTGGCAATTAGAATGTAACGCGTCAGAGTCAGTTATTTCTATTGGCATGCAAGAGTATTTAAAAATGTATTTTCTAGATAGTGAAGACACTGTCTTCTAATGTTGAACTAATACAACCCCAAATCAGAAAAGGTAGGGACAGTATGGAAAATGTAAATAAAAAATATATGCCGTGTTCTTTAAATTTCCGTTGACTTTTATTGCCTTGTAGACAGTATGAACCCAAGTTATTTCAGGTTAACATCCATTCCTGCATTTCAGGCCAGCAACACATTCCAGAAAAAGTTGGGTCAGGGGCAATTTTGGACTAGTATGAAGTAAAAAAAAAAAAAAAAAAACCTAAATGATTATGTGATTTCAAACAGCATCCATGAAAGGCTATGTCTTTGAGGAGTAAAGATGGGCAGATGGTCTACAGTTTATCAACAAATGTGTAATTATTGAAATGTTTGAAAACAATGTTCCTCAAAGAAAGGCTGGAAGGGATTTACATATTTCTCCCTCTACAGTGCATAATATCATTAAACAATTCAAGGAATTGGGAGGAATTTCAGTTTGTAAAGGGCAGGGGCACAAGCCTAAACTGAAGAGGCATGATCTTCGATTCCTCAGACGGCACCAAGAACCATCATTCTTCAATAGCTGATATAATCACATAGGCAAGGGATTATTTTTTCAACCTTTATCAAGCACTAGAATATGGAGTTACATTCACAAATGCCACTTTACTATGCAAGAAAGAAGCCTTATGTTAACCATGTCCAGAAGCCGCATCGACTTCTCTGAGCTCAGAGGCATCTTGGATGGACCATCACACAGTGGAAACATGTACTGTGATCAGACCATCAGTATTACAGATTTTTTTGGGGAAAAAATGGAAGTTGTGTACTCCAGACCAAAGATAAAAAGGACCTTCCAGACTGTTATATGCAACAAGTCAAAAAAAACAGGCTAAATCAAAAAAGCAAAAAAAGCCAAATCAGAAAAAGGTAGGAGTGAAATATGTAAATCGCTTTCAGTCTTTCTTTAAGGAACATTGTTTTTCATTAATAATTGTTATAATAAGTTAATTTCATTAATTTTCTTACACATTTGTCGATAAACTGGACATGATCTGCCCATCTTTACTCCTCAAAACACCTTTCGTGTATACTGCTTTTGTACCAAATCATGATTATAATCACATCATTATTTAGTTTTTTCCCTCATTTCTGATTTGGGGTTGTAGAAGAGAAGCATTCATAACCACAGGTTTTTCACAGTGTAAGGTCAGACAAAGCTAGTCACAGTTGGATGACAGCAGCAATGGACCCAGCAGAAATTAGACATTCGAGTTTGGTCCCACAGATGACTGCCACACGGAGGCCCTTTGCATATGTGGAAGCCATTGTTGCTCACTCACTATCCTCCATCCTGAGAGTACAGCAGATTCGCTCCAGTATGCACACACAACAGCCCGGCTGGAGAGAAGGGCCTCTGGTGACATTGTGGCCCTGGTGCAACCTCACACCTTGTGGGAGTGTCTCATTTCTATTCAGAGTTACTGAGTTGTCTTATCTAGTGGCAGGGAAGCTGAATTTATCTTATGCTGACCATGGGAGAAACCCGTAAGACAAGACCATTTAGTAAAGCTGTTAGGTGCTGAGTGTAGAGTATACTTCCCAGATTTTTGTTTTCTTTCTCAAGACCTTCAGTCAGTGTAAATTACACGACTCATCCAGAAATGCCTACCATTACTACACAAACTAACATTAAAGGCATTTAATTGTCATCATCAGATGTGTAGACTAGCGGCTTGTAGATGGTCTTCTCAGGAAAGTATTGTCTATGTTACTCACTCAGTGGTGTTGAAGAGTCACTTCTTGGAATGGTGCAACTTAATGGTTACTGCTTATGGAGACTGGAAATGAGCTGACATGAAGAGAAGGATAACTTTCCAAACAATGTTTCTCTCTTTGGATCAGTGCTGCATGACAAATCTCTCAATGAAGCCACATCACATAGTGGGCTTCCACAAACTGCACTTGGACTCTTTAAAATGAAAACATTTGAAGAGAGAAGCAATAACCCAAGCCTGCAGTCAAATAGAAGCTAAGATTTTGTTTGATATTTGATTCAGATGCAACAAGCTATTTAAATCCCTGTCTGAAGTGGAACTGTTTCATGTTAGCAAAGTTGCAAAGATTGCATTTTTCTTGAAGTGGGTGAAAAATAAGTGCATTTGTTTCCGTTTGTGAGTTGTTGGTGTATGTGGTACAAATATTACCAGATCATTACCAGTATTCTAAGCTGTGCAGTGAACAGAAAGCTACAGTCGTGCTTGAATATATATACAGTAAGTCCTCGACTTACGACGCAGATCCGTTCCTAGGTGGCGTCGTAAACCGATTTTCGGTGCAAGTCGGAACATACGTACATACTGTAAGTAAATAACATACTGTAAGCACTTATCCTATCCTAACACCTATCCTAACACGGTAATTATCAAAAAACGAGCCGCGTAACCGTGTATTCATCCGCCGCGCACACCAAACACGAAGTTCGCGTTATGACGTTTACAACGAAAAACCACTTAAGTGCGAAACAAGGCTTTATACAGTAAATGGGAGATGTGTCGTAACCACGAAACGTCATAACTCGAGGACTACCTATATATATATATACATACACACATACCGTATTTTTCGGACCATAAGGCGCACTTAAAATCCTTTAATTTTCTCAAAAATCGACAGTGCGCCTTTAAATGTGGTGCGTCTAATGTATGAATTAATTCTGGTTGAGCCTTCTGACCTAGAACCGATTGTAGATGGTACAAGGTGCTCATAAATCTGTCAAAATGTTTTAGCACGGTCTTTGGTAAGTTACGAAGCTTATGGCAACCGTAGTCAGGAAACATAGCAGAGTAATACGGTATGTGCTTCAGCATTAGGGTACGTGCATTCATTCATTTATTTTCGAAGCGGATTTCAAACACAGCGCTATCAGTCACGCAGTACAACATGGTCATAGAGCAGCTGTGAGAGAATTCAACATTAACGAATCAATGGTACGGAAGTGGAGGAAGCAAGAAGACGCCCTGCGCCAGGTAAAGACCAAACTGAGCTTCTGACGGAACTTAATGGTCCGAAAAATACGGTATATGTATATATATATATATATATATTTTTTTTTTTTTTTTTTTTTACACATCACTAGCCCTAAATTGCCCCATTCCAACTTTAGAATGGAATGGATGTTTAGTAACAAATGTACATGTAAGGAACACTGCATTTTTTTTAATTTACATTTTCTATACAGTCCCAGCTTTTTCTGATTTGGAGTTGTTATTAAAACAGAATTATAGTGGAGTGTCATGAGCGAGGCATGACTAATGGGCTGTAAAGCTTTAGCTGCGGAAGCAGTGGGAGATGAAGTCCATTGGTTCAAGATAGGCTGTGTATAAGCATAGACGAAGCTAAACACTGGGATTTTCAGAAGTACAGATGGTGCCAATACACAATGTCACTGCACTCAGAAGAGACAATGGAGAGACAATTGCAATGCACCAGTGACCCAAGCCCTGTTTTGTGGGCTATAAAACATTTATTTAGGTGGAGTAGCATACTCTAATTTCCACAAAGCTAGAAATCGTGTGCTTGGGGTTGGGATTAGTTAGAACGTATGCAGTGTGAAGAAATGGCTGATTATGTTCTGTTTGGCCACCATGTGTAAAAGTGATGCCATAAACTTTGAGTGTAGTGATTGTGTTGTTTTGCATACACTCACTGGCCATTTTATTACTTACACCTGTTCAACTGCTTGTTCTATCATATCTTATCAGCCAATCACATGGCAGCAACTCAATACATTTAGGCATGTAGACATCGTCAGGAAAGCCTGCTGAAGTTAAAACCAAGCATGAGAATGGGGAAGAAAGATTATTTACGTGACTTTGAATATGGCATGGTTGTTGGTTCTAGACAGGCTGATCTGAGCATTTCAGAAACTATGGCAGTTTTCTGGGTGAAAATGCCTTGTTGATGCCAGAGGTCAAAGGAGAATGGCCAGAGGGGTTCGAGCTGATAGAAAGGCAACAGTTGTAACCACTTACAACCAAGGCAGAAGAGCATCTATGAATGCACAACTCATTCGCACGGGCTCACCAAAATTGGTCAATAGAAGATTGGAAATACGTTTGGTCTGGTCTAATGAGTCTTGATTTCTGCCTTGATATTCGGATGGTAGGGTCAGAATTAGGTGCAAACAACATGAAAGCATGGACCCATCCTGCCTGGTTCAGGCTGCTAGTAGTGGTGTAATGGTGTAAGGGATATTTTCTTGGCACAGTTTGGGCCCCTTTAATACCAACTGAGCATCGTTTAAATGCTACATCCTACCTGAGTATTACTGCTAACCATGTTCCTTCCTTTATGACCACAGTGTACCATCTTCTGATGGCTACTTCTAGCAGGATAACGCACCATGTTACATAGCTCAAATCATCTCAAAATGGTTTCTTGGTCATGGTAATGAGTTCACTGTACTCAAATTGCCTCTACAGTCATACAGGAGATTCGCATCATGGATGTGCAGCTGACAAATCTGCAGCAACTACGTGACGCTGCCATGCCAATATGGACCAAAATATTTGAGGAATATTTCCAGCACCTTGTTGAATCTATGGGACAAAGAATTAAGGCAGCTTTCAGGTTTGGATGAAAAACCTCTTGCCAAATTGAAGTACCATAGCAGTACAGTACTCTAGTTCTCGCTTTTTGTGTGTGCTGAGGATCCCAAGGCTATTCATTGGTAAACTGTCACCAGTAGATGGAGCACATGCTCATTCTTTCCTCATACCAGGGTGCATTAACATTTTAGGACTAAGCTCTAATGAAATTGTGAATGGCTTGTGTCCAGCCCATCATTTGTATTTGAAAGTGTGCTTAACTGAGCATAAGCTTTACTTTAAAATGTTTTTTTCTGTTGGGGCAGAGCGTCCATCTAAAACAAATACCTGGTCCTTTCCTTAGAATAAAAAATAAGGAGCATAAAACAGTTGCAAAGCTTAATCAACCTTTCCAGGTTGACCATCTGCAGTGCAGGAGCCTGTCTTAGATACCATGTGATAATCCAGTTTTACAGATTAGCTGCATAAGACAAGCAAGCTGTGTAAGGCACTCTGTCGACGTGGATACACACAGAGCTCAGTGCCGTAAACATTACCTGGACTTTTTATTTCATTATCTCTTTTTTTTGAGCATGTGAATTCATTAGTAAGGGTGATTAGGGTGTTATTGTGCTTCATTAAGAGCTCAAATCATCTGGGATGGTTTTGCTGGTGCTTCCCTAAAAGACAAAGTGAGAAGTTGTGCTCTAATTTTGAAGACTTTTTAGTACATGCTAAAGCCTCACTCTCGTGAAAGAAGAATGAGATCAGATTGAGGGTGAGAGGCAAAAAACTCAATCTCAAGGTAGCATGCCCTGTACTGGAATTCCTAAGTTGAGGAACTGATGTTAAACCCAGAATGATTGCATACGTAGACTGCCTTTCTACCCAGCCAGCTGTAAACTGCTGGAACTGGACCTATTACGAAGATCAGGAAGAGCTCCTTCCTCTCTACACCCCAAAACTGAGCAACCTCCAGCCCAAAAATGGAGGTAGCCTCCGACGCAGACTCCTCATCTCCAAGATCCAGCAGCAGCAGGGTGCTTTGTGGCGTCCCAGACACTGTGATGGTCCTACAGCATCGAAAGGCAGTCAGAAGCAACAGAGCAGCACCTTCAGATCCACAAGCCAGGAGTGTAGAGGTAGACCAGTTTCAGATGGAGGACATCCAACACAGAATCATGTATTCATCACAGGTATTGCTTGAGCTTATCTTTAGTTTTTGGCTGAAATAATGTTTTTATACAGTAATACGAATTGTGTTGTCTTATGGTATTAGCAGGTGTTGAAACAGTATGAACAGGCTCAGAGGCTGTGAAGTTTTTGTGGGCTTTTTGGATTTACTCTGGGTAGCAGTTTGTGGGTGGTGGTCACTTCAGCGTGTAATTTGGTGCCCAGGCTGGTTACTAAAATTCGAGGTCTGTACACAGCATTAGGCAGGCCGAGACAAGATAGCTCTTAAGGCAGTCATGTAGAAAAGCGATTACGATGAGAATCTGACATGAGTTTGCTATTAGTGAAGCTCACTAAATCTATTAGTGGTCTTGAACGGTGTTATCTTAAAACATTTCTATTTTCCTTGCTTAAATCTTAAACGGCATAAAAGTCTTTTTGGCTAGGCTTCTTAAGAATTTGCTGAAAATTGAGCTGAAATATATAAATATACTTAATGCAGGGGAGTGCAGATTGGCCAGAAATGCATTTCGTAATTTATTGTGAAACATTCTATTAGTGTAAAAGCAAATAAAATCCTGTTATGTTTGTGTGTGAAAACCCCAAATAGTAAAACGCATTGAATGGTGCTCTGGGGTTAAGAGTTTACATGAATTACCTAAAGAGAATTTAACTTTTGACATTGCTAGGATATCACTTGGGTACAGTGGTTGCATTATTTTCTTTTTTTTTTAAATAATTTAATCAAGGACAAATGTGACTTCTTTTACCATCTGTGCACATTGGAAATCCAGTGCACCTCCAGTGTATAAACTTGGCAGGTGTTCTCGTTTCAGCACAATCAAATTTTCCTTCGGGACATCATTAACCTAGCAGTCAGGTTGTAGTCACTGTCTATGGTAAAGCTTATTAAATGAGTTTGGACTATGGCCAGCCTTATTAAGCTTCCAGATCCTTAACAGGTGTCAGAGATGATCACCTCAGGCTAAAAGCTCATTCCTCTGAGCCAAGCTGTCCCTTGTATCTTCTGAGAGACAGGTGTCTCTCAAAGGCTACACTATACAAACATGAACTATAGATATTATTTGAACTAACTTGTAAAACTAGAGACCTGAATATTGAGGACACACAAAGACTGTGATTCATTTACATTAAACAAAGAGAAATCAATAATCTATAAGAGTTCTTAATGGAAATGTTCAATATTTGTGTGTGAGGTCTTCTCCCAGGTATGTGCAAATGCAAAGCACCTTGCCAAACTGGTAGAGGTGTAAACATTACACACCCTACTGTTCTGCAGTCTGTCTAGTATATTTAAGTTTGAAATGCTCTGTTTTTCAAACCACTGTTAATGACAAAGTAGTGTAAACGATAATATGATAACGCAGGCTTGTTTTCCTTAAATTCAGCTTTCTTCCACCAGATGGCACCAGATAAATCCTCTTTCACATCCTTTGCGATATCAGTGGAAAATGTTACTATGGCAAAAGATACAGCAGGAGTAAAAAATCTGAGACTAGTGAAAATGCTTCTATTTAGCACTTTTTCGTCGATTCAATTGCAAATGATATGATCAGCATTGCTAAAAGAGGGAATCTGACTGTCATGGACTGTCATCCTCAGTCACCTGACCTAAACCCCACCAGGAGCATTCAGTAGCATTACACCATGCTCTTTGAAATATTTTCAAATCATGCTAGGATATCATGGATCATCTTTTTTTCTGTTATTGCAGCAAAAGAGGGAATTTAGCAAATGCTCAGCTTTTCTAAAGATTATTTTTTATGTATGATGTGCAATGGATAACAGATTATTACATTTAATAAATTCATTTTCATTAGTGGTTTGACACTGGGTGAAGACAGAGTCTAGATATGGACCTTAGAAGTCTTGGTCTTGGGATGGCAAATAGTTAAAAAGAGTCATGAGCTTTTAAAGTGATCAGTAGCAGCCAGATGCACAAAGATTAGATCTTATTATTAGACAGCTGCAAGAAAATGCCACGCTTAAACCAAGGTGTTATAATATTGCACCTTGCAGAATAACAGTTGCCATTTTACCACATTTGAACAGCCACAGCATTCATACCGAAGAGTTAAAGGAATATGTATTTATTTATTTTCACATTTGCTGTACCTCCCATAAAGATCTGATTCAGTAGTATATCACAGACTATGCAATCCTATCACTTTATGAATAATTGCTCTGACTCAGGATCCTTAAATGTGGTGATGCATCAGTACACAGCATGGGGAAACCAGAACCCAAAATGATTGGCTGCATTTCTTTCTCTTCTGTTGTCACCTAGACAATGAAGTCTGCCTAAATTGCAGAGGCTCTTATAATCACAAACTGAGAGTCTGTATTCTGAGCTGATTTGCTTTCCAGTAAATGTGCTGCTTTTTTGTTTTGTGTTGTCTGCTTGAAGATTAGTTGTTTGAATATCTATTTCCTGTCAAAGCATACTCTGATTTTCCTGTGAAATCACAATCATTGGCACCCCTGGTGAAGATGGCCTTATGCTCAGTTAGTTTAATCACACTCTGGCAAGTTGAAAAAAGTCCAGCCTTTAACTGAAGAACATTTAGTCTGAGAAATGGGAAATAAGTGTTGTTTCCCATTCATATTTTACTTTTTAAGTTGACCAGAGTCGCTAGGAAGTTTCAAACAGTAATCCATGGTGTTCTATTTTACTGGGCTGTCAATATGAGCTGACACAGAGGTCACAGTCATTATTCAATATGGAAAAGACAAGACGACAGAATTTAAATAAGAGAAAAGTCGAATAATGTTATAGAACAAGCGGTACTTGCCTGGAAAAAAAAAAGTTAATAATTAAAAAGGTCCAGTCAGATGGAACTGTTACAAACTTGCCTGGAAGATGACCCATGTTTATTCTTCCTCTATGCAAAGTGAGGCAGATGGTAAGAGAGGGGAAGAACATCCCCAAGGATCACTTTGGGAGAGTTACAGAGAAAGCAGCATCTTGGGTCCACCATTTCTCTAAAACTACCATCAGACCGCATCTCCATGCCAGCAGATTATTTAAGTCTTGCTAGGAATAAGCCACAAACCACTAACATACGTGGTTATGCTTGCCTGGAGTCTGGAGTGTTTTTAATGCTACTGGGACTTTGTTTGGAAGTGTTCTATGGTCAGATGAAATTCAATTTTTGCTTTATGGCAACAAACACTCAAGATGTGTTTGGCGTAAATAGAAGGACTACACTGAAAAGAACCTGATGCAAACTGTTAAGTATGGTGGATGATCTGTGATGTTTTGGGTCTGTTTTTCCCCCAAAGGCAAAACTTTGTCTGCATCTGAAAAGAAACCAAGAAACTAAAAATGGGTCATGACTGGATCTTTTAGTACAGTGATCCAAACCATATGTCCAGATTAACAGATTATGAAACTTCTGCCATGACCACCTCAGTCCCCTGATCTAAACCCTATAGTAAAGCTGTGTGAAGAACAAATAGGAGAGTGCTGAAGAGAGGACCCAGAACCTTGGGAACCTCTTGAGAGATTCTATAAAGAAGAATGGTCTCAGATTCCATGCTCTTTATGCTCAAAACATATAGGATATTATAGGAAAAGACTGTGCTGTTTTATTGGCAAAGGGAGGCTTTATAAAATATTTAAATGCAGAGTTGGCAATTATTGTGGCATGTGGTTTTGTTAAAATAATTATTTCCTGATGTGGATTTTTTCTCAGACTATTTTTTACTTACCAAAACTCACCAAAACATGAATTTCTTCAACACTTTTTACTCATATATGCCAGGGGTGCAATAATTGTAGAGTGGATTGTATATACAACACACCAGTGTGTTTTTTTAATCAAGGCCTTTCTTATTTGATCTCAGGCTTGACTCAGTCTCAACCTCTACATGAACTTAGACAAACGCAATCCTGACTGCAGCCCTGTTTTTACAAATATCTACACAAAGCCCTCACCTCTGCTTGGATCGCTCAGTGAAGTCATGTAACAGATAACATCAGAAATCCCAAAAAGGCTCTAGTATTCTCTGCTGATTTACTGTAGGAGGTCAGATTTCCCATTTAGCTGGAGCTGGCCCAGATTGTGACACAGATATTGGCACACTTTTCGATCTACCACAAGGCAGACATTTCACAGATCAATAAAGTGCATATGCACAGGCATACAGAGTAAAGACAGGCTCCTTTATTATTTATGTGTTCTGTCTCCGGGTATGTCTAACGTAACGCAAAATATACAAAGCAGAATTGTTTAAAGTGGCATTTTTATATGGCCTAGTTGTATTGTTCTGTGTTTTATATGCACAAGGCATAGGAATGTACATTAACATTTACATTTATAGCATCTAGCAGGCACCTTTATCCAGAGACTTACAAGTGATGCAGCCTTTCAATTGTGGGTTATGGCAGCTTGACAGTGCCTGGAATTGTGACCTTGGACCTGCTGCTACTTAGTCTTTCACCAAGACCATTTTCTGCTTACACAACTGTGCTAATGTGTGAGACAAGCAAATACATTGGTGCTTGAACGTTTGTGAACCCTTTAGAATGTTCTGTATTTCTGCATAAGTATGACCTGAAACATCATCAGATTTTCACACAAGTCCTAAAAGTAGATATAAAGAACCCAGTTAAACGAATGAGACAAAAATATTATACTTGGTCATTTATTTATTGCAGAAAATTATCCAATGTTACATATTAGTGAGTGGCAAAAGTATGTGAACCTCTAGGATTAGCAGTTACTTTGAAGTTGAAATTAGAGTCAGGTGTTTTCAATCAATGGGATGACAATCAATGTGAGTGGGCACCCTGCTTTATTTAAACATCAGGGATCTATCAAAGTCTGCTCTTCAAGTGTATCATGGCACAAACAAAGGAGATTTCTGAGGACCTCAAAAAGAGAGTTGTTGATGCTCATCAGGCTGGAAAAAGGTTACAAATCTACCTCTAAAGAGTTTGGACTCCACCAATCCACAGTCAGACCGATTGTGTACAAATGGAGGAAATTCAAGACCATTGTTACCCTCCCCAGGAGTGGTCGACCAACAAAGATCACTCCAATAGCAAGGCGTGTAATAGTTGGCGAGGTCACAAAGGACCCCAGAGTAACTTCTAAGCAACTGAAGGCCTCTCTTTCACATTGGCTAATGTTAATGTTCATGAGTCCACCATCAGAAGAACACTGAACAAAAATGGTGTGCATGGCAGGGTTGCAAGGAGAAAGCCACTGCTCTCCAAAAAGAACATTGCTGCTCATCTGCAGTTTGCTAAAGATCACAATGGACAAGCCAGAAGGCTATTGGAAGAATGTTTTGTGGAGGAATGACACCAAAATAGAATTTTTTGGTTTAAAAGAAAACTGTTATGTTGGACAAAGGAAAACACTACATTCCAGCATAAGAACCGTATCCCATCTGTGAAACATGGTGGTGGTAGTATCATGGTTTGGACCTGTTTTGCTGCATCTGGGCCAGGACGGCTTGCCATCACTGATGGAACAATGGATTCTAAATTATATCAGAGAATTCTAAAGGAAAATGTCAGGACATCTGTCCATGAACTGAATCTCAAGAGAAGGTGGGTCATGCAGCAAGGCAACGACCCTAAGCACACAAGTTGTTCTACTAAAGAATGGTTAAAGAAGAATAAAGTTAATGTTTTGGAATGGCCAAGTTAAAGTCCTGACCTTAATCCAATCAAAATGTTGTGGAAGGACCTGAAGTGAGCAGTTAATGTGAGGAAACCCACCAACATCCCAGAGTTGAAGCTGTTCTGTACGGAGGAATGGGTTAAAATTCCTCCAAGCCGGTGTGCAGGACTGATCAACAGTTACAGGAAACATTTAGTTGCAGTTATTGCTGCACAGGGGGGTCACACCAGATACTGAATGCTGAAAGGTTCACATACTTTTGCCACTCACTATGTAATATTGGATGATTTTCCTCAATAAATAAATGAGCAAGTATAATATTTCTGTCTCATTTGTTTAACCGGGTTCTCTTGATCTACTTTTAGGACTTGTGTGAAAATCTGATGATGTTTTAGGTCATATTTATGCAGAAATACAGAAAATTCTAAAGGGTTCACAAACTTTCAAGCACCACTGTATATGTCACTGAGTAAAAAATAGAATATTAATATTTATAAGTGAATGTATGTTCGTATGTAGCTTTGTAAGCGAGATTATGAATATGAACAATGGCATGAGTAAAAGTGCTATACAGGTATGCATTGTTTAATGACTGCATCACGTTCTATGGAACAGGACGTCAACCACACAGTACCATAGCCACACAGTCCTTCTATGCTGCTGTAATGTAAATATAAACGGGATTTTCACAAGAAAACAGATACTGCTGAAAACACGAGTGGAACACTACCACCTACACAGCATCTCTAATGGCACCGCATTTTTTCATTTTTCATCAAAATTCACAATAATTAGAGAAAATACGGTAAAGCACTGTTATGACCCTGTCTAGGGGAAAGCCGTAAGAGGATAGTATGATGGAGTGAATGTGATATAATTGTAGGTGAGAAAAAACATAAAGGACAGGCACATACTCTTACGATTGCTATTTATATATTGTTACAAATAAGTAAGTCATACAAACAGCATGAGTAACGTGCACAAAAAGGTCTCTACAAATCAGCCAAGTTAAACAGTTTCTACAGGTAGTCCAATGAACTGCTGCGCCACCACAGTCCACAGTGCATGTACAGTTTGCTTCTTAATGCAATGTGCATTCTTGATTGTATGACTGTACATTATAACATCAGATTAGTCTGGAACATATTATGTGTCACAATATACAAGTGAACCCAAAGCAGTAGTGCATACAAACATAATAATCTGTTAGAAGGCTTAATTTCACAGCACCTTATCCTGATGTAAATTCTGAAAACAAAACATTATGCATTAGAGATGCATAAATTGCAATTTCCTAGACCATTTCCAATTGCCAAGTTGTTTAACATATAAACGGCTGATTCCAATTTTCAACAATTCATATTTTTTTTCTTTATAAGAATTTAAACTGACAGCATACAGAAACATTTTTGTTTAACTTTTCTGCTAATGGAAACCTCATTGCTAGAGATGGATGGCCGGGCTGCTGGCTTGTGCCTGGCTCTGCACTAGCACTAGCTTTAGTTTTAACTTCTTTGCCTTTGTTAATTTTGTCAAAATCTGCATATTCAGTGTGGCAATGCTGTTTTAAATGTCTAATTAAATTCATCGTTCCGACTGTTTTTGGAGTTGTTCCTCCATGGCTAATTTTCGGTATTTTTGTAAATTATGGCATTATGGTTTTGTACATTATGGCAAACAGCATGCTCTGCTTCCACACCGAAGACAAGGCTGTGTCTGAAATAAATCCTTACTCCCTCTTTATGTATCCCTGCTCCCTCATATAAGAGAGAGAGACCATTTGGTTGACTAAGTAGCACTCAGCTGAAAGCTAACACTTCCCAATCATCAACATGCATCACCAGTGGTCTCATAAACAAACCCATGAGCAGCTCAGCAGTGTTTAGAGCTTTGCATAGACATGAACTATATTCTCAATTAAAGTTAGAAAAAGCACTGTGCTGTTAATGTGTGGCTGAGTTCAATGTGAAGGCTACAGTTACATGAGACTGATTGGCAGATCCCCGTTTAAGGCCGAAAACCGGCTGATTCAGGTCGTCGGCTTAACGAATCGGTGCATCCCTGTTATGCATTTATACCATTTGATGTGATTTGTTGTTACCATGGATATTGTAGCAGTTCTGAAAAGACTGAATTAATCATTTCAAAACAAATAGTGATAATGCTGTGCTGTTATATTGCTGTAACAGGGAGGTAGGGAAGTGTAAAGTGGGTGTGTGCAGATCAGGCTGCAATATGGTCTGCCTCCTGTCTCCGGTGCTTTTTCTGCATTGACTTTTGCAGAGCTGCCTGTCAGTTGCAGGTGCTGCAGGAGTGGCTCTGCAGTGGCAATGCAGACTTCCCCAAACTAGCTCATTCAGGCTATCAGATGGCTACAGGCTAATCTCTCCCCTCTTTATCTCTGAGTGGCCTTGCTCTATTCCAACACCGAGGGGACACTGAAGGGAAACCATCAATAGCAGCCATCTATAGAGATAAACTGTTCTTTGCTGTAGCCCTTCCTGAGAAACCTTACTAACCATAAATGCAGTGATCAGCATGATGACCTTCTCTCTCCCTCTCCTTTGGTACACCACTTTTTTCATGACTGCATTTTGCATTTTCGTTGCATGCAATGCTATTGGTATTTAAAAGAGTTATGTACTTAAATTAGGTATGACAAAATTAATGTGAAAATTAAAGGAACTAATAGAATGTATATTTTACATAAAAAATGGTATAGTTGTAGTAATCACCATTGTGGTTTGGCATGTGTGTGTGTTCCGAACACTAACTGTGATGTAGCAAACAAGATAAGACATGATGAAAATTGTTAATAATCAGCTGTAACTAATAAATTCATTTGGTTTAAGCTTATTTTGTTCAGTTTTATGGCTATGTAGTGCTTGTGGATAAACAATTACTTTACTGTAAAACACAATCAATCAAAAAATAAGTAACTAAATGTTTTAATCACATGACAGCACTAATGTAAATATGTTATGTGCCCCATTTGAGCCTCAAGGTTCCCTTCAGGGTTTTTCCTTGCTACAATCTCCCCTTGCTTGCTCATTTGGGGTCTTAGCACTTGTTAAATAGATGGAGATGAACCTTTATAGAAAATTACATAAAAAATGGTCACACTTATTTATTTAATTATGCAGTGGTACCTCAGTTCTTGACCACCCCATCCACTGACTTCGGTTCTCGACCCATTTTGACTAGAAAAATTTGTCTCGGTTCTCGTCGTTTGCTCGGTTCTCGGCGCACTTGCTTAAACTTGCGACTCACAACTCGTTCCAGTCGAAACTTGATTCACAAATCATTATTCACGATTCATGATTCAGTGATTAAGATTCACAATAGCTCTTGCTTAGTGCAGAGTCTCCTCTCAGTTTCTTGCTTTTCTTTATTTTTACATCTACACTACTGTATTCTTAGTGCAAAAAAGTCTTCATGGGTCCTAAAATGGTTACTGATTACAGCCAACCGAAAGGAACTGAATTCTCTGGACTACAGGCTGCCGTTAGCATTATCTGTTATGCTGGCACTCTGCATTCACCAATACAGCAAGTGTTTTGCTTTCACTTTCAGTTCATTTCTCACCAAATTACCGTATTTTCCGGACCATAAAGCACACTGGATTATAAGACGCAATATCAACGATCGGCTGCTAACGGGTATATTTTCATACATAAAGCGCACCGGGTTATAAGACGCATGAAATGAAACAAAACTCTTAAGTTCCGTCGGAAGCTCAGTTTGATCTTTTACCTGGCGCAGGGGGTCTTCTTGCTTCCTCCACTTCCGTACCATTGATTCGTTAATGTTGAATTCTCTCGCAGCTGCTCTATGTTCCATGTTGTACTGCGTGACTGATAGCGTTGTGTTGAAATCCGCTTCAAAAATGTATGAATGAATTGCACGTACCCTAATGCTGAAGCACATACCGTATTACTCCGCGATGTTTTTCTGACTACGGTTGCCATAAGCTTCGTAACCTACCAAGACCGTGCTAAAAACATTTTGACAGATGTATGAGCGCCGTGTACCATCTACAATTGGTTGTAGGTCAGAAGGCTCAACCAGAATTAATTCATACATTAGACGCACCGCATTTTAAGGCGCACTGTCGATTTTTGAGAAAATTAAAGGATTTTAAGTGCGCCTTATGGTCCGAAAAATACTGTACATTAGATTTTTCAACACTGTATTATAAAATAATGCAGCCAAGGCCAATTCATACCACACTAAAGTCTGAAGTGTTTGGAATAAAGCCATGGTTGCCATGAGACTGTCAATTAAGTATTGTTTCAGTCACATTTTTTTTAGAAAAACTCATTCATTGTGATGAGGTATGAGAATTAATTCTGGGTTTAGGGCTGAGTGTTATTTCATTGTTTTTTGTTTTACAAAATAATGGGTTTTCCTGAAGTCCCTAAGTTGCACACCTTTCTAGTATTTATTCTAGATTTTAGGAGTGACAGATGCAGCATGTCACTGATCACTAGCCATGTGGGCATATGTCCTTTTCCTCATTAAAACAAGGTTACTATAGCAATGACGTCTATATGCAGCATTTTGGAGACAGAGACTACAACTCTTTGTAGTGTGTAATAACCATGGAAAGAGCTAAAGCTTCCTGCTGGGTTGTCTAGGAGACTTTTGTCCATCTGGCATTCATTTTGACACCTACCATTTTAATCTTCACCACCTTGGCATGATAAATAGTTGTTCAATCAAGAGTTTGAGAGTATCTCAAAAGAGCTTCCGTTCATACATGGTTATTAATACAAGTCATTCTTTTTGCTGCAGACAGTTTATAATCGTCGGTTTTCAAGGAATGTGTTCATGTTTAGACACCACACTTGTCAGAGGAACTACTCTGACTATATTTAAGTATCTGAGCTTTTATATCTGACAGCGTACATGTCATTTTTGCCTTGTTTGAACATGGACACAAACCATATACTCTTACACACAAAGACAGTTTTATAACTACACAGAAACACTATTTGTTTTCCCAGTGTGCCCATCATTAGATTGATGAGGGGTTGTTGACCTGCAGGTGACTGATGACATTGGACCTGAATTGCTCCATTGTGCAGCAGAGGGAATGGAGGACACATGATAAGCGTTTGTTGTCCTGACATTGCTATGATTCACTTGACTGTCATCATCCATAAAAGCACCCTCTCTCCTCTCATATAAAAGACACTGTACACTTTATTTTAATCAATTTAAAATATCCTTCACTTTCTTTCTGGTGGCACTTCATGTTGATTGTAATGTGACAATATTGTTTCCCTCAAGCAGAACAACAGCTGTGAATATGTGAATATCAGATCAACTTGTCACAGTGATTTGTATCAATTCTGACTGTGAACGTGAGCATAACTATTATGAGATACATTGGTTTCTGATGTATCTTAATATGTGTTCCATTTGGCATGTTCTCCCAGTGTTTGCTTGGTCTTCTTCCATGCACTTTGTTTTACATTTACATTTACATTTATAGCATTTAGCAGACGCCCTTATACAGAGAGACTTACAATTGATACAGTCTTACAATCCAAGCAATTGTGGGTTAAGGGTCTTGCTCAAGGACCCAACAGTGGCAGCTTGGCAGAGGTGGGATTTGAACCCTTGTGGTCCAGAGTCCAGTACCTTACCCACTAGGCTACCACAGTCCCATATCCCATAAACCTCCCAAGTTGGCAAATCTAAAATGTCCCTAGGTCTGAGTTTGGAATTGTGTGCTGCCCTGTGATGTACTGACACTCTTTTATTGTCATTCACCAAGTGTTTTCAGAACAAGCACCAGACTCATTGTGACCCTGACCAAGTTGTTAATAAAATGTTAAGGCTTCTTATTTCAGATCAGTGTGTGCTGAAGGAAGAAAACAAACCAAGCTCATATCCCCATATTTGATATGCTGAGTAAATGAAGCATCATTTGGAATATCCCAAATTCCTTTTTTATTTAATAAAGTAATGGCATTCACAAAAACTTGAAAAAGCCTTTTCTTAGGCATTGTGTGCTAAAGATATGATTTCTATCAATAATTTGCAGTTGATGTAGCTTCATTTTATGAATCAGAATTAACTTAACCTATTTAATAAGTTATTTAGCAAGTCTATAGTTAAATGTTAAATGTTTTAGGGACCGTGGCAGCCTAGCGGTTAAGGTACTGGACTCTGGACCAGAAGGTCCAGGGTTCAAATCCCACATCTGCCACAGTTGGGTTCTTGAGCAAGACTCTTAACCCACAATTGCTTGGACTGTATCAATTGTAAGTCGCTCTGGATAAGGGCGTCTGCTAAATGCTGTAAATGTACTTTATTTTTTTATTTTTAGCTTGGTTTGTTTAATTACATCAGCTCACGCTGATCTGAAAGCAGAAATCCTTATTTTCAGTAAATACCTGGTGCATGGTGGCATTGCTTGTCCTACATGGTCTATATTAAAGTCAAAATATGTCTAAAGTACAGATGCACCGACATTTATAGTCCACAAACCAAATCTGTCCTTTCAGGTGAGATTGGGGGGTCAAAAATGCAATTTTTGTCTATACTCAAAACTACAGTGCTGCTATATGAGACAGTTCAGTGTTTCCTATACATTTATTTATCAACACCGACCGCCAGATATTGATTTTCTAATTTTTTGGCAAAATCTTATTTCATTGTAGAGCTGTGCATAGCACATTTGATTCGCTCAACCAGTGCCTAGTCAGCAACACAGGGTGCAAGGCAGGAACTGACCCAAACAGGGTGCCACTCCATCATAGGGCACATACTCTCACACACCAAGGGCACTTTAGAAACACCAATTAACCTAACATGCATGTCTTTGGACTGTGGGAGGAAACCGGAGTACCTAGAGTAAACCCACGTGGACGACGGGAGGACATGCAAACTCCACACAATCATCCCAAGTCAGGATCAAATTGAATTCCTGAGATGAATTATAATTGCTGATGTTTAAAATTATGGATTTTTCATTTTACACAGCAGGTTTGTAGGTGATGCTCCAATATTTTAGATTTTGTGTGCTAGAAAGAAGTTTGTGAAACATATTCTTATGTAACATACAGTATAAGGCTGGTTTATTACATGTAAAAACTCTTTTGTCTCATTTTGTATGTGTTTTCTGTCCCTTCTTTGGTGAAGTGAGAATCAGTCCTCGCTCCTCAGTATGTGGACCAGGTCAGTCTTATGATGTGATGGCAACCACAGATGCTGCCTCATTACATTTGTGATCATCTTAAAATAGGCTACCTACTAAAAGTATTTTAGCCACCTCAGTTTCCATGGAAAGTAATATTTTTCTTGACATCTTGCATTTTTTATGTGGAATTTTGCTGTCTGCCAGTTTCACACAAGCCCACACAAAGCTGAGAAAGCCAATCCACACAGGAGCTTTGCACAAAAAAGATAAAAGTCATTAAGAAGCTCTTCAATTTTTGCATGCCATCACTAATCCAGCACTGAATTTCCAACTGGCAGTCTACACTTCTGCTATCAGATCATGTTGCGTAGATTTGTGCCTTTAATTAGGTAACTCAAGTGGATCCTTCTACATTGTGTAGATTTGCCTTTTTCTAACAGCTTAAGTCATTCCATATTGTTGATGAAAAAGTCATCTCAATGCTTAGATGATTAATGAAAGCACCCCACTACCAGAGTTGTTCACCTTCTGGTTGTCATGGTGGTTCCTCAGAGCCTGTAGTATTAATGGTCTTTTCTGTCTGACCCCCTGTTGCTTTTACTCCATCAAAGTTTGCCTCTTTATTAAGTGTGTTGTCTGAGTAGGACAGTCGCCTGTCTGTTTTATAGACCAGACCAGACAGCACAATAGGGTCAGCCAGGCAGAAGCACAAGCCTTAGGGCAGCTCCATGATACACTGATTCCACTGATAGGAATTTGCCCAAACTAACTGGAAACTTTGGGTTAAAAAGCTTGGTAATCACATACTTTCATCAAATACTTTGGGGTCCTACAAATTATTACCCATAATATTTCTGCAAAACGCTGATCTCTACTATGGTCTGTTTGTAAATATAGATGTGTTATTAAATAAATTCTTGTTTTAACTTACTTTCTATCTATTGCATTTGTATTGTATGTGCAGTTCAGCATTTCCCCTCTACATTAAAATGGGCAGAATTTATAATAAAGCCTTATCTTTAATGTCATTCAAATTTCACACCAAACAACTACAGTAGAAAACAAAGGAACTATGTGTACTCTTAGGGCTCCTCGTCAAACATTGACTGCAAATTTTACATTCACCGATCACCTTTTTAGGTACACCTCCAGGCTTCTACCATTTGTCCATTTGAGCAATTCCACTTACCATACAGAAGCACTATGTAGCTCTGCAACTACAGACTGTAGTCCATCTTGTTCTCAAGTGCAGTGCTGAGAATGATCCACCACCCAAACAGTACCTGATCTGTGGTGATACTGTGGAGTCCAACAGAATAAAAGGGACTAAAAAAGTATGTAGAGAAACAGTTGAACTACAGCCTGTAATTGTATAACTACAAAGTGCATCTATATGGTAGGTGGAACTGATCAAATGAACAATGAGTGTAGAAACAAGGAGGTGTACTTAACAACGTGATCAGTGAGTGTATGATTTAAGCTTTAAACATAAACTTTGACAACATACGCTATATTGCCAAAAGTATTCGCACTTATGCCTTCACATGCAAATGAACTTGAGTGACATCCCATTCTTAATCCATAGGGTTTAGTATTATGTCAGACCACCCTTTGCAGCTATAACAGCTTCGACTCTTCTGGGAAGGCTTTCTACAAGGTTTAGGAGTGTGTTTATTTGAATATTTGACCATTCTTCTAGAAGCACATTTGTGAGGTCAGACACTGACTGACTGTCACAGTCTCCGCTATTATTCATTCCAAAGGTGTTCTATCAGGTTGAGGTCAGGACTCTGCGCAGGCCAGTCAAGTTCTTCCACAACAAACTTGTTCATCCATATCTTTATGGACCTTGCTTTGTGCACTGTTGCGCAGTCGTGTTGGAACAGGAAGGGGCCATCCCCAAACTGTTCCCACAAAGTTGGGAGCATGAAATGGTCCAAAATCTCTTGATATGCTGAAGTATTAAGAGTTCCTTTCACTGGAACTAAGGGCCGAGCCCAACTCCAGAAAAACAGCCCCACACCATAATCCCCCTCCACCAAACTTTACACTTGGCACAGACATGCAGTCAGACAAGTACCGTCCACCAGGCAACCACCAACCCAGCCTCGTTCATCAGATTGGCAGATGGAGAAGTGTGAGTTGTCACTCCAAAGAACACGTGTTCACTGCTCTAGAGTCTAGTAGTGGTATGTTTTACACCACTGCATTGCGCTTGGTGATGTAAGGCTTGGATGCAGCTGCTCGGCCATGGACACCCATTCCATGAAGCTCTCTATGCACTGTTGTTGAGCTAATCTGAAGGCCACATGATGCTTAGAGGTCTGTAGCGATTCACTCTGCAGAAAGTTGGTGACCTCTGTGCCTCAGAATCTGCTGACCCTGCTCTGTCATTTTACGTGGCCTACCACTTCGTGGCTGAGTTGCTGTCGTTCCCAATCGCTTCCACTTTGTTAGAGTACCACTGATAGTTGACTGTGAAATATTTAGTAGCAAGAAAATTGGCCATGGAAATGATTGGAACACCTGAATTCAATGATGTGGATGGGTGAGTGAATACTTCTGGAAATATAGTGTATGTACTGCAGGATTAGGTATCACATTTTCATTGTGGGTGGAACGATGGTTATTTGCATATTCTCAATGCATAAGGGTGGGTTTCCTCTTGGTACTCCTGTTTCCACCAACATCCCAAAGACACGGATAAGGTTAATTGTCATCTCTAAAGTGTCCCAGTGCTGGTGAGTGGGTAGTCGATGCCCGTACTCTTCAGATGGAACAGCTAAAGATTTATTACTGCTGCTGTAAAGCTTCATTATTTAAGATGCAATCTGGTTTTGCACGTGACAGTTTACTTGTGACAGTGAATTATTGCACTAATGAGTTGACCTTGACTCCCTTATTGCTTTCTAAACAGGAAACTACCTTCTGATGCATACACATTTTGTAGAGTTTTGCCAGAAAGCACAAATAAAAGTTCCTTTCTGTGCTAATGTTCCTTTCTTCCTTTATGAATGTGTTATGACTCTAGAAAATGGGTTTGTTTCTTACTACAAGAAAACATTACATTTATTGCAGTCCTTGCCCAAAGCCCTGAAATCGCTAATTGTTTAAGCTGTAATCTGATATTTTCACCAATGTGCTTCCACCTTGTGACAAACCCAGTTTGCATCTAATGTATGAACAATGTATATATAAGTAGAATATATAAAATATGTTATTCAGTATGAGTGTACAGAAGGAATTTACTAGTTTCATGTCTATACCCATTAAGGGAGGATGTGTCTCTCTCACATGTGAGGATAAGAAACACTCAGCCAGCACCGCTTGATTGATCATATGAACAGCATCTAAATGCTTGGCAGACCACCGCACTGAGCTACTTACATCTCCTAATTGGCTTCTCATGTGAAAATGCTGAGTGCTTTTTTCATAGAAGAGGAGAGAATAGGATGTAGGGCTGGTTTGTGTGATGAGCCACTGCAGCAGTTCTGTGTTAAACAAGCCTAGAATGGGAAAACAAGGTTCTTTTTAAACTCCACTTTTTCTTTCTAGCACAGACTAAGATAAGATTACCAAAAGGCTCGGCTATAGTAAAGAAATGGGAGTATGAATAATGCTCTGGCGCAGGACAACTCCATTGCTACAGAGTATAGGCAAGGTGAGAGAGGACACTGCTCAATCCAGCAAAGCACAAGGACTAGCCTTGGAGCTGCTCTGCGGCTAGAGACACAAGGAGAGGCGGAGAAACACAGATTGCTTGAGTGGAGGGTGTTAGAGTGGTCGAGGCAAAACTCCAGCACCAGTTGTAGATCCATGCGGGTTTGTGTGTATGAGAGAGAGAGAGAGAGAGAGACAGAGTGAAAGAGTGGGGAGGGGGAGATGAATGTAGCGTTACCAGCTAGCCTAAAGAGGACAGTGCATGTGCCGGATGGGCAGTAGCGGTGTATTGCTTTCTCTCTCCACACACACTCTTCGCGGTATCTGATAAACACACACATACTCCCACTGAAGCTCATGCTGGACTAGCGGTCGCACACGCCGTCTCTCTTGGAGGAGCCCTGTCTTTTAGGGCCAGAAGTGCAGCAATGGTCTTCATTGGCACAACTCTCAAATCTGTCATTAAGTACTTCAGGAAGAAGGGTAAGCTTCTCATGCTATCTGCAGCCAGAATGATATTGGCTCAAGGTCAGCTTGTTTTAGGATTGTGACATATTTCTATGCTACTTAATGTGTTTAATTGTGGGGTTTGTGTTTGAGACTGAAGGAGTTCAAATGAAAGCGGAAGCTGCTTCTCAGTGACCTTGCTACTCAAGGTATGAAGATGATAAAATGAGGTGATTTGCACAGTGTCAGTTAGTGATGAGGTTAACCTGGAAATATATACTACTGCTATGCAGCTTCTGTTTTTGGGTTGTGTGACTGTTGGGTTTTCATTGAAGGCTTTCCAGCTTCTATTGATACTGCTACATTGTTACTCAGCGACAAGCACGGAGAGGAATTTCTGTTTCCCTGTGAGGTATTTTGCAAACTAATCAGGATTTCTCTCCAGTGGAAATGGCCTCAACTAAACTACAGTATTACAGACATGTCACTCTAAAACAAGTAATATCTTGAAGATGGATGTTTATTGTTGTAGAGCATTTTATGTCTGAACATTTCTTTTTACCAAAATGAAAAGAAAATGATAAATGCATGATTATGAAGATGGGAAATAGCCATTATATTATCTTCTTGATAAATTTCATGGAGGCTACTAATTTTAAGATCCGGTGAAGGAATATTTTTAGGGATGTACTGATCAAAGTATCTGTATCAGTTAGAGGTGGGTAAGAAAAATGCATATATCCAAATAACAGAGTTGTAATGAAGGCTTCTGGAAGAGGAAGAAAGTGTATTTTGATATCAACTCCAGAGAGATTTTTAGAGAGTCATGGAATTCTCCCATGGAACATGGTTGGAGATTGTTGGCAAGCCTCCAAATCTAGACATTCTATCAGTAAACTAAATGGGTGTCATGTCCAAGAGAAAGTACTTTCTTTCATCTAACTACAAACATAAGTTGTTTGGAGTTCTCCATGTGCTACTGGAACTGGGTTTTATGGTCAGAAATGAACTTGTGAGTTATGAGTTTGAATAAAAAAGTCTGGTTAAAATAATGTATTCCCAACTGTTAAGTATAGTACAGGATTGGGAATATGTTGGCTTGTTTTCCCTCCAAATACCATGGAAACCTTATTAGGTTACATGCCATAATGGGCTTCATGGAGCACAAGATTTTAAATATGTCTTCCTACATCTAGGCTGTAGTTCGATTTTCCAGCAGGATAATCCAAAATGTACAAAAGCAGAGAAAATTTGGTGGTAACCAGAGACTTTTCCATCTAGTTATTTAGCAGACACTAAATAGCAGAGCAGTTTGCAACTGATACAATCTTACATTTCCAAGCAGTTGTGGCCTAAGGGCTTTGATGAAGGACCTAACAAGGGCAGATTTCAACACTGAACCTTCTGGTCCACAGTCCAGTTCCTTAACTGCCAAGCCACCACTATTGACATGAAAATGTCAAGCTTTTGAATCAAACGTTTGACTTTGTAATCTCAGCTTCCTTATTCCTTATTGGAGTGAAGTGAGTGGAGTGAGCTGAATAGGTGAGTTCACAAGAGAGCCCTAGTATGCTGAAGCATATAGAGGGCTTCTGTATTGATGGTGCTCATGTGATTGTTTGCTCTGTATTCCTGTTAGAGTAGTTAGTTACTTTGAGGATGCCAGTATCCAGGTCTAATATCATTATTATAATAAAAATGGATTACATGGGATTACAGCAATTTTTATATAAACATTAGGTCAATCCGATCAAACATGTCTACGCTGACCTGCTATAGCCAAAGTACAATAACTAGGAAAGATCAATAAACATTGACATGCCCTCAGAACATAATAATGTGTCCGGTTTGATTGTGCTCGCCCGAGCCTTGTGTCATAATTGATCATGTCATCTAGATAGCTCAGACATCAGTCAGAGCCACATAGACCCTGGATCTGGGCATTACAATGCAGAAATGTTGCTACTGTCTATGATGATTTGCTTGGGCTCTCTGGACTGGTAATATATTGTCAGACCAAATAATGTGCTATAGTATTTTTTATAGAATTTATCCCATATGCTCAGTTAAAGGAAGAGAACTGCAATACAGGTATGCATAACATTCTGTGAAACACACCCTATTCTGTGCACACAACCAAGAGGGAATGAGTCCACTTGAAGGAACCCTAATTTCCATAACAGGCAATGCAGTATCACCTTTCCAACGCTTTAAACCTTTAAGTAAGTAAAGCGCAACACTACTAGTAGAAAGTCACAGCAGTCAAATGACCGGCGCTCTATTTTTAGGTGTATGTAGGTCAATCTGGCACATCACTTGTATAATTAAGCAGTGTGCAAACTTTTCCATTTAACATCTCTTCTTGACAGAGAACGTTACAGCATGTAAAAGTGTCCATAACATAATGTAGTTAATGCAAAGTAAATCAATAGTCATGAAAATCAATAAAAATATGTACACAAAACATCATAGTATGACATACATAATATTTATGGCAGTAAAATACACATGCTTAACCTATTTCACTTTGACCAGCTGTTTACTGCTGCAATGAACAAAGTTAGAAGACAGATATTTATTTCCTATTAAAGTTTATTAAGACCTCGGATGGTCGTTAAATGTAATTCAAACCAATTTACATTATTTATTTGAGTGGTGGTCCTATGATTATTAAGCTGGTAGGGTTACTCATTAAATAGGCTGCACTTGAAAGACACACTGTCTGCTTAATAGCAATAAAACTATTGCCAAGACCATTGGGTGCAGAACACAATGAACTCAGCTGAGCAGAGGAGTTAACGAGTTGGTGCTAAGCAGGAGAATGTGAAAATGAGTGGACGGCTCAGAATAAAAATATTATTTATTGCTGTTTGCAGTCAGAGGTGTGTGAGTGGCATTCTGAAGTAACAAAGTGAGAGTGGGTTAATGGGTTAAGCGTTTCCCAGTTATGATATCACTGCCAAATACTGACAGTAGTAATGGAGCCAGCTCTCTGCATGCTTTTGTTGCTAAATTCTAAGTAGATTACATGCCTTAAGCCCACTTCTTTCTAATGATCAGTGTCATATGGCATGGCTAGAATCCAATGTTCACGGCTTAGACTGTAAAATGTGTCTGATTCATTATTTCAGACCAGTACTGTCAGTCAGTATAGCATCAGGGCATTCCTAATTAAAACTACAATCAATCTATGTTACATATTGCCAAAATGTAGCTGCTATACATCTGCTTATCATGTCTTTCAACCCTCCTGCTTATAATCAGTGACCTTGTATGAATTGTGTTGTCTCTCTGTGTTTTAGCTGTGTCCAGTCTTGATGAGGAGTGTAAGTGGTCTGTGCATTACACAGCACCATGGCATCAGCAGGAGAATGTCTTTCTGCCGGGGAGCAGGCCACCCTGTGTGGAGGAGCTGCACCACCAAGCAAAGGTCAACCTGAAAACCGTTCTCAGAGGTAAGAGAAAGAAAACTGTATTTTGGCTAAAATTTTTACAAAGGCATCTAATTATTCTTTAAACAGAACTGTGTGTTTACATTTAAATTTACAGCGGTTATCCAGTTCAACTTGCAGAAGTGCTTTATATTCTGCATTACACACATCCTCAGGATAGCATAAACAGCCTAGGGCCTAAGCATTCCATCTTACTAATACCATGTTAGGCGTTAGTGTATGTAAATGTGGTTTACTATCTCATGAATAAACAAAGGCAGAGAATTTACTGACAAGAAGCCTGAGGCAATAGGTGTTTTATTAGAGACAGACTAGAAAACAATGGAGTAAGGTAATGATGATCAGAAATAAGCAGCTTCACAATCAACACCTTGCTCAAACATGTTGGGCATGGACGCAAGTGGAGGTAATCCAGACTTGATCATGACAGAATGAATGCAAATTGAACTACTAATCCGAAGCTTGTGAGTTCAAATGAAGGTAATCCATGATGCCACAGCTGGACCCCTGAGCAAGATCTTTATCCTAGAATTACTCTTTCTTATAAGGGCGTCTGCGAAGTGACGTACAACCCCAAATCGGAAAAAGTTGGGGCAGTATGGAAACTGCAAATAAATAAAAAAATATGCAGGGTTCCTAACATTTTCTTTGACTTTTATTTCATTGCAGACAGTATGAACCCAAGACACTTCATTTATTTTCTGGTCAGCTTCATTTCTTCATTTATTTGTTAATAAACATGCATTCCTGCATTTCAGGCCTGCAACACATTCCAAACAAAAGTTGGGATGGGGTAATTTAGGGTTAGTAATGAGGTACAAAAACTAAATAATGATGTGATTTCAAACAGGTCATGTCAGGTGATTGTAATCATGATCATTGGATCATTGTGCTGGATGTTCAGGGCACTACCTCTCAAGAATAACAATTTGTCACAAATAAGGGTGAGAAACATGCTCCATAGGAAAGTTGCTTATCTATAGACTGTTTTGTTAATATGTAAAAACAGTATTTTAAGTTTTGCTCTGATTCTTGTTAAGAGATGGGCATGTTCAGTTTCTTTCAGCTACTGACTGACAAATGAAAGTGAATTCCAGTATCAACCTTAATGTCACTTTTTGTATTTGAAATTGAAATTCTAACAAAAACCACTCAGAGTACCTCGATAAACTGAAAACAAATGAGCAAATGTGTAGTATAACATTGTGATTACTTTGGACTATCCACCATCACTGCTGCTGTTCAAAATCACCGTCTAGCTATCAAATAGAATAAATCTAGAGTGGCGCTACAATGCTATGCTACATTGCTATGCAGAGTCTCGGGTGAGATGTGTGCCTCGCCTTAATAAATATCTTCAATGGAGGCCAAAACGTATGAGGACACTAATGAGAATGCAAGAAGTTGAATCTGTTCATCTGGACATAGATTTTGTTGGAGAAACGTAAAAAAGGGAACGTCCATCCCTGAACCGAGGAGGGGGCCTCAGAGTACACCTCTCACCATCTTACAACGGAGCCATCGCAGCCCTTCCCCAATCCTGTGTGAATGGCACACGTGGCCATTGTCGTTAATGGTTATGGTAATCTGCATATTAAACTGGTCACCGGTCCCATTGTTATGCAATGGTGCTGGTACCAGTCGTTATGCAAAGGTGCTGTATATAAGATTGGGGAAGTTTTCCAACTGCTGAGACTGAAGAAGTCACTTAGATGAGTGACGAAACGTTTCTCCGACAAAACCCTATGTCCAGATGAACAGATTCAACTTCTGGGATTTTCTTACCTGGATCATTGAGCATGCATCAAGACTAATGAGAATGCTTCCATTTTGTATGTTGCTTGAATTTCCATTACAAATCGTATTATCAGCATAACAATTCGAGATGAAATTCGAATCATTTGATGAATTTCAGAATTTCTTCATATTTGGTATGTTCCCATTTTTGACAGTGAAATGACAGCGGGCACAGATTTGTGCAAAATGTGATGTTCCATGTTATCCCAGATTTAGGTTAGGTGACTGAAGGAAAGTCCAGGACAGTCAGAACTCCTTTATTTTCTTTGGTCTTCATGCCGTTGTTGCAAAGCTTTAACGTGTGCTTTGGTGTCCTGTTTTGTTCTAGTATGAATTCTTCTCCATAAAAATCAAGACACGTATTTTCATTAGTACTCTCACTGTATATCACATTGCTCTGTATTTCCAGTTTTCTCAGATTTACTCGGAACAGCACAGACATTCAGTTGATGCTATGTTGTGGTGTGACGCCTAACTGACTGCAGCTTTTAACACGGGCCCGGCTTTTAGATTTTGTTATTGTTCTTTATGCTCTCTTAATACCCATACACATGCATATGGCCTTATCATGAGTAAAGTCAACATAAGTTTTTAACATTAAGACTTTACTCAACATAAGTTGACTTAGTGGCATAACAGAATTCTGCTCTCAAAGGAGCGTGTGTGTGTGTTTGTGTGTGTGTTTGTGTGTGTGTGTGTGTGTTTGTGTGTGTGTGTGTGTGTGTGTGTGTGTGTGTGTGTGAGTGTGTGAGAGAGAGAGTTGTCACAGCAGGTGGAGCAGGTCACCACCTGCACACTTTACTTTCTGTCCCTTTTCTGAGAGCTCTGGCATGTTTGTTGTAGACCGGTGAATACTAATTAGAATTTGACCCATTTTAATATAACCATCTGCTCTGTGAGAAAATTCATAAACAGCTATATAATACAGACGAAGGATAGGATTACAGAGGGGAAATGTATACTTTTTAAATGGCTATAGTCATAAAGGCACAATCATTTATATTAGCAATGTAGTGTGGTGCACACGTGTCTCTGACCATCAGGATTGTTGTAAGAACACCAGTTAAGTACCTTCTGCTCTGGGATTAATAGAAGATCCTTTACACCTGTCTGTCTGTTTCTCTCTCTCTCTCTCTCACACAGACACACACCTGTGACAGGCAAATTACTTGGACTTGTCACAAACTGCACATTACCTAACTAAGTGTTTCAAAATACAGGTACATGTCACTTAGCATCCATGATACGTTCTGTGAAATTGCTCATTATGTTAAATTGCGCTAATGTGGGACGTCTCATAGAAAGTTGATCTGTACATGCACGTTTGAAAGTAAATGTCTGACTGGACCCAAGTGTCTACTGACAAGAGTCAAACCGCTGACCTCTCCAAGCAGGATTTGATCCTAACCCATGAAGAACAAGGCATGACTGATCATGCAGCAGTGCTTTCATTGAAAATCTAGCATTACATTTTAACAAAAGAAGTGAATATATGTGGACAAAGCCAAAGCTCTCAAGTTATATATCATCAGTGTCTGATTCTATTTTGTAATATACAAGTCCTGGATATAGTTTTCGCCACTTTCCCACAGGGACTGTGTGTGAAACACAGTGTTCTGTGTTTTGAGAAAGTAGGCCAAGTGGCTCACACTTTGGTGATGTTCAGGCATGCTGAATTAGAAGGCCTGCTGAAATTTGTTATTACCCTAACATTTGGGTATATTGACAGGCTTTTCATATTTATAATTTACAAAAATGAGTGTTCCTTCCTTCACATGTTCCAGCAGTCTTACCTTTCTAGTCAGAAGATGCTATGGAGAGACCTAAACAGAGATTGTATTAGATTGTAACTGATGCTGATTCTTATAATGACTTTGTTTGTTTATTTACCATCACATCAGCCTCAATGGCTATTCGTGACAGGAGTTAAAACAGACACACTCACACTAGGAGAAATTTAGAGCAACCAGTTAACCTAACACATGCCTTTGGAATGTTGGAGGGATCCAAAGCTTATAATGAAGTATGAGCAAGAATGTCCAAGCAATTACACTTGTTAAAAAAAAAAGGGATGAGAAAGGAGTTCATCTCAGCAGGATTTTATTAAAAAAGCAGTCAGTGAATTGATGTGGCAGTAGGTGGGAGGGGAGACCCTCTGACTGTTCATAACCCTACATTTATGCATGTTTACACGGGGTACTGGGGTAATTTCCTCTTTTACATGACATACTCTGAGTTTTTTTTTATCTCCATCCACATCAGGCATGTCAGTGTTTTTCTCCCAGACAAAATCGCATACTGTTGGACGCTCGGTGGTGTAGTGGTCAAGTCAAGTCAAGTCAAGTCAGATTTATTTATAGAGCGCTTTTTACAATGGAGCATTGTCTCAAAGCAACTTTACAAGTTTAGATTATCTCCTAATAACTACGTCCAATCCCAAATTGAGCAAGCCTAGCGCGACAGTGGCAAGGAAAAACTCCCTGAGTGTTATGAGGAAGAAACCTTGGGAGGACCAAGACTCAAAAAGGGACCCAACCTCCTTGGGCGGCGTAGATGATAAATCTAAGAGCGAAACTAAAGTGATCAATCATGTTAGCCTACCACCACAGACACCCAGCTTTGGGTACCAGCAATGCCTTCTGGCCAGGCTGGGCATCACTTGCAGACACGATTGGCTGTGTCTGAGAGAGGGGAGTTCGGACGCCTACACAGTCCTGCAATTGACTGGTCTCACATCCAGGGTACATCGAATAATTCGTTTTATTGTGTTCTCTGGGGATAGGTGCCCAAGAAAATGCGACTGTGACCAGGAAAATTTAAATGTGAAAGGCAGATGTGACCTCACATTTGGGGGGGCTGATGTTCTCCACCATTTCTACTCACTGCAAGTCTTTTGGCATGCAATCAGACATCGTCTTAATCTACAAATGGAGTCTTTAGAAGAGTGTGTTTTGTTTAATTGGACTTGCTTTTGAAAGGACCTCATTCTGAGTGAAGAAAGATGAAGAAATCATAGTAATAATATGAAAAGTCTGAAACCACTGGTTGAGTAAAGGGGTGCTGCAATATTAATGCCATCTACTGCTATAAAGCATTACTTTAATATATATATAGTATATACATTTAATTCTATTGAAATAATGACCGGTTGTTAGTCAGTTACGTGTGAACATCTGGGCTCGTATGGCATATGGAGAAAAGTTTTATCACTAGAGAAGATAAGTCATAGATGCCCCGCTGATAAACTAATCCAAGCTGAATAGGGCTATAGAAAGTCTTCCATGTAGAGCTATGACAACAGGCTTTGGTCTGAAACTGACTGAAACTATGTTTTTCTGTTAAAAATGAGCTCGGCACCATCCTGTCCTATGACATACCGTGCACATGATAACAAAGCCCCATTCACCAAAGTCAAAGATCACAACACATTCCAGTGAACTTATTTTTTCCCACAGTGTGTGATTACTGTAACCTTTTGTTGACAGTGATTCATGCTACCTTGCCCTTTTGTAACATCAGTACAGAAAGCTACCAGGTGGCGTCGCTAATTTTCTGACTTAGTAACATGGCATACGTTATGCTGGTTTTAATAGATGAGACATGACAGATTTAAGTTGCTTGAAACACCCATTTTGACTGACTGATATCTCATATGACTTTTACTCAGAATGTGACAAGCTGAGGAAAGATGGCTTCAGGAGCTCCCAGTGCTACTCTCAAGGCCCCATGCTCTCCTCCCCTGTCCATGATGGGTCACAAGACCAAAAAGAGATGGAGAAGGGAAAAAAGGTAAACAAGTATAATTACACAAGTGCTTCTGTGGTGAACAGGCAGTCAAAACAACATGAGAAAACATGAACAATAGTTCATACGAGTTACGGAACCCAAACCCAGTGTCTCCTATGATTTTTTTCACTCCGTAAATGTCTTTCAGTTGGAAGTTGTGGTGTTTAACGCATTGTTAAAGCTACTAATTAAGCACACTATTGTTAAAAAGTTCATGGTTTATGTTGTACAACCTTAAAGCAACACTAACTGTAATTTACAAGTGTTTCTAAAGGTTTCATTAACTAAATCTTAATCAGCATTAATTTTGGAGAATGGTATGTAGTCCAAATCTAGTCGATGTACAATCACAATGACACAAACACTAAGCTAGACGTTCCTAGATGTTATGTGTGAGCTGTTGGCAATGTGAATTAACTTTAAATTAAAAGAAAAACAAACCAGTAAAAAGTAGTTCCATACCGTAGTGAATGTGCCAAATGTGTAACTCTCTGACAGTAATTCCAACCAATTCTTTAAAACCACGACTTCCAGTCACATGAACGCCATGTTGTTTTTTTTCTCCTTTTTACCGTGTAAAACATAGTTTATACCGCCCCCTAGTGTAACTTTGGTACTGCAACACATTGTCATGCTGTATTAGTAAAGGTTAATAATAGTATTCAGTGTTCTGATAGCATGTAGTTTATTACGTATTTGTGAGGTTTGTTTGTTGTTCATTTAATTTTCTCACTGACCACATTTATGTTTTCTTGTCATGAAGTTTTCTCGAGTGCTAGGCTACTTGTCAGAGTCATGCATCTCTCTGTGCTGTCACTTGAAACCTTGGAGGAAGAAGGTACAGCTGTTGCTGTGGGCATTAGGCTCTTTTAGCACTGTGTTTGTGCAAGAAAGGGTGGCTCCTCATCCTTTAAGCAAAAAATATAGTGTCTGCTTAGCAGCAGCAGAGCCGGCTCTACTTGAAAGAATCAACCTTGTGCTTAATTCCTTACAGCCAACATGAGAAAATGTTTCTGTTTTGCATTTTACTCAAATTTACTACAGTGGTTCCCATTACAAATCATATAACCAGCATAACAATTTGTCAGAAAAATGGAGAAACAACAACATCAATTTCAGTTCCCCCATTTGCTGCAATGACAGTGTGCACTTGAGCTGGTATGGACGTCACAAGTTTGATGATTGAAGTCTGAAGATTCATTTTATCCCAGCGTAACTGCACAATATATAAGTAGTAACAAGTAGGGCTGTCACAATTATTTAAGATAATCACAATTAATTTAAATTATCGTAATTATGTAGGACTGCAGTAGTTTTCCACAGTTGATAGATTTCTGCAGCAGGCAGAATGTGAATTGGGTGTACTGGATTGAGGCAACTAAGTTTAAATAAAAGAAAGCAGTAAATGCACTCATTGAGACATAATGGGGTTAACAAAAACAAAAAAAGCTTTAAGTGAAACATGTTTAGAGGACAGCGCTGAGTCATGTTGGTGTATGATCGTTGAGTTGTTAATCGCAATTATTATATGACAACTGATCGTCCATTAAAGTTTTATGATTGTGACAGGCCTATTCCAAAGTGCACCTCATGATATTACTGAGAGCTTGGTGATGACATGGGTTTACATCAGGAAAGTCCATGACAGACAGATTGCCTCAAATTATGCTGAAAAACATTTAAAAAATGCAAAATAGAAGCATTCTCCATAGTAGTCTCAGACTTGGAATATGCAATGGACCTCATTGTGTATTTCTCAGTGTTTCTGCTGGAAACATTTCACCCTAGCATCCCACTATGGCAAAGACAACCAACCCAACCAGTCACTTATCTAATCCATTGCCTTGATGACTTGCCCCACACTCCCCTTATAAACCTCTGATGAAATGAGCTTACTTAAGAGTTTCAAAAAAGAAAAGAAAAAAAAATGAGCTAGATAAACAGAGCAGGCATTTAGTCTGGTGGGGGTAACGATGGGCCTCTCCTCACTCTCTCTGGTCCAAGCTGGATCAGCTCAGCTGATCTAAAGTAACGTGACCGCCTCAAATGGCGTACGCTTTTCTGTGACTATGGCAATGTGCTGGTATTTTATTGATATAAACAACATTCTGTCTATTATGTGTGTGTTAGTTGTTTGTTTATCTAATTGATTTCTTTTTTAAATGGTGCTTGACTACCCCAAAAGACTAGAGCCGGCCCTGTTCAGTAGTGTAATGTCCAGTGTTTCAGTGCATATGTGTTAATTATTTTGTAGATTTTATTGACTAGTTAAACCAAGATGTGGCAACTGTTACACTGGGTTTTGTGCTTCCTACCTGCTTTAAATGACCTGAACATTACCACGTCTGTACTGTATTCTGCAACTAGTTATTAGTGGTTTTGGCATATAACAGCTAACAAGGCATATACAGGGGTTGGACAATGAAACTGAAACACCTGGTTTTAGACCACAATAATTTATTAGTATGGTGTAGGGCCTCCTTTTGCAGCCAATACAGTGTCAATTCGTCTTGGAAATGACATATACAAGTCCTGCACAGTGGTCGGAGGGATTTTAAGCCATTCTTCTTGCAGGATAGTGGCCAGGCAATGCTGGTGGAGGAAAACGTTTTCTGACTCGCTTCTCCAAAACACCCCAAAGTGGCTCAATAATATTTAGATCTGGTGACTGTGTAGGCCATGGGAGATGTTCAACTTCACTTTTATGTTCATCAAACCAATCTTTCACCAGTCTTACTGTGTGTATTGGTGCATTGTCATCCTGATACACGGCACCGCCTTCAGGATACAATGTTTGAACCATTCGATGCACATGGTCCTCCAGAATGGTTCGGTAGTCCTGGGCAGTGAATGTGCAACTAATGAATATTGGAAACCAGAGTGGTCCAATTTAGCCATGAAACCTTCCACACTAAAATGACAGGTGTTTCAGTTTCATTGTCCAACCCTTGTATGTGTCTCATTTTGTAAAACAAGTATGAAGACTGAGTGAGGTGACTGTAACATTGAGCTCAAATTAGCATGAATAATTTACAGGCCTAGACCATAGCAATATAGTGACAGAGCTCAGCGGGTGCTCAGAGTTCAGTTTCTCCAACTTGTAGCCTCACAACATAGAACACGGGTGAAATGACCAAGTATGACTCAATTTCCTTCTTTGGACACGAGCTCAGGCATCGGTCACCGAGTCCTACGTTCTGGAAGTCTGAGTGTATGTGTTGTTTTCAGTCAGCAGATTCCTCAGCTGAAAAGGACAAGCTGTTGTACTCCATGGGACCTCAGACTCCTCTAGTGGAGAGCATCTGTGATATAAACAGCCTTAGCAACTGGAGTAAGTGCTCACCTTTACCAACACCGGAGGAAAGGATGAGGCAGCAGGCTCTGTCTGTGGCCACTGACATCGTCCCAATCAACATTACAGGTACTTTATCTAAAGAAGACTACATTATATGTTTGTTGTCAAGCCACAAATTCTCATAAGCCAGCGCATTCTTGCACTTTCTGTTCACATACATTTTTTACTGCCAGTGTATAATCAATCATTCAATAGTAAAGAAAAAGCTGTCAGGTTCACATTTGTGCCATTTAATAGTTGGTTGTTTCAAGTGACCTTTCTTGTTTCCGATATATCATAACAGGAGAGAATTTTGACCGGCAGGCAAGCTTCCGCCGCACTTTAAGTAACACTGACACAGTTACACGGAGGTCAAAGAGGGTCAAAAGACGAAAGACAATAACAGGAGTTCCAGACAACATTCAAAGGGAATTAGGTATGGCATATTTTTAAGTTATTTTGGTGCTTATTTTGGTATTTCAATTTATATTATTGCATAAAACATCTATATATTAAGAACAGTTCACATTTATGATAATGTAACATTTTATAAACAGACAGCGCTAGAGCATAATGGATTGTACAACCCCACATTTGAAGAGTTGGGACAGTATGGAAAATTCAAATCAAATAAAAGGCTGTGTGTATTACATTACCTTATGTTTTGCATTAATGTAGAAAGGTACACTGAGATTTTAGAGCCTTTGAGAGGATGTCTTTGCCATGTATGTCCATGCATTTTTCAACAAGACAATGCAAAACCACATGCTGCACACATTACGAAGGCATGGCTGTGAAAGAAGAGGGTACGAGTCCTGACCTGCCCCCAGTAGAGAATGTGTGGAGAATTTTGAAATGAACAATGCAACTCTGACAACCCTGTACTGTTAGCACACCTTAAGATGAGTTCAAAGGAAGAATGGGACAAAATAACACCTTAAACACTTCATCGCATGGTATCAATGGTGCACTGATTGACATCCATGGGGTCTATTGCTAAATTAAGACGTATTTTAAACAGCTATGTTTTCCTATGTGGTGCTCTTGTACGAATAACATTATTGTTCAATGATCGTCCTTCTTATATTAGACACATGAAAAAAGAATGACATATTTGTGCAGTTTTTTGTTGTTAACCCTTGGGTTCTTCATCTCCATCAGCAATATATGGTGTGCACTTGGCGTAAACATCATGCTCACCAGTGAGAGTGGCAACAATATTGCTGAACACCATGGTTTTCAGTAATGCTTTTGTACACCTAATGTGTATCTAAAATAATAAGTTATGGTTTTAACAGGACATATGCAGAGAAGTGTGGTTTCAGACCAAATAGTTTTTCAGTATTTACCAGAAAGTATTCGATTATGACTTGAATTAAGATCAAACCACATTATTAGTAATAGATGCAGAACTCCAGCCAATGAGTTTTGAAACTTTGCAGCTGCATGAGCATGTAATAAACTACATGATTCCATCCAGTTGACACAAATTTTAGAAATTATTTATAAGTGATTTAATATATTATAATCAGATGGAACGGAAATGAAAAATGTCTGCAAATGATAGGTTTGCCTGTGACAAGTTAATTTGACTTGTATTTTTTCAAACACTTCTACAGGAACTACAGAACAAAGTGGTATGAGATCTCAGTCCATGTACATGCCAGACCAGCACTCTACTCTTGGCCGTGTAGGAAGCGTCAACTCGACTCTGAAAAACTCTCTCACCTGTGACTCAGGCTGCCAGACAGAGGAAGTAAAGATCCTACCCCCGTCCATGCGCAGGATTCGTGCACAAAAGGGACAAGGCATTTCTGTTCAACTGGCCAACATCTCTCTGTCCTCTTCAGGCAGCATGTCCACCATGAGTGACTACAGCGCAGCTGTTTATACTCCTCAGTTTAATAACATTGAACAAGGCTTTCATAGTCTGCCTCGTCAGGGTGTTCGAAACTCCGTTCAACAGCTTGAACCCAAATGTAGCAATTATCTGTTCCAAATTGGCTCCACGAGTTCCTTGCCCTCCAAGGTTAACATTCATCATCCCAGTCCTGACTCACTGTTCACATCTGATTCACAAAAAGCTGCACTAGTCAGTCCCAAATCTGAGGAGTTTCAAGGTTTCCACCCTGAACATAAGGCAACAGGCTACAGGGTTCCCCATCACAATAACTCCCTGGCCTTCTTAAGTAACTGTGCTACTCAGCAGAACTCTAGAAATATTGCCCACAGAGCGCAAAACCTTTACAAGGAAGAAACCCCACTGGAGCCCGTGTCACCCTGTTCCTCAGAGCAACCCTTCGGCAGTCCTGCTGCCTCTTTTTCTGCTGGCTCCTCCTGCTGCCATTCTTCAGTCTCCCTTCACATGGCTACTCACACAGATACTGAGTCGCACTGTAGCACCCTTGATGGAAGGACCTGCAACAGCCAAAACTGTGATATTTCAGAGAGCTGTAGTACACCGGTCACTGACCACTGGACATGTGAACCTACTTCAAAGGACCAGCATGCCTCCAGTTGTTCCTCTCCTGTCAGTCATATCTACAATAGTCTGGAGCGTTTACCCAGTAAGTCAGACTCCAGCTCATTGTTCTCTCCTGATTCTGATGGATACTACACATCTATACATTTGGAGTCTGGACTTAAATCATACAGCCATGGGTGCATTAGCAAAGCCAGTAAAGCAAGAGACAATTTGTATGAGTGCAGGGCGCATCTCAGCCAAGGTGACAGCGTAAGTCTACACAGCAATCAGTCACTGACCCGCAGCATATCCCTGCGGAAAGCCAAAAAGCCCCCACTCCCTCCTAGAAGGACTGATTCTTTACAGCGCAAGTCCCAACGAAAACCCCACCATAATGACAATGTCCTTAATGAGCAGTTAATATCCAGTCTCCACAAGTCCCTGACAAGCCATAGTGAATTACTGTCTGCCCAGATGCCCATCAGTGGATTTGAGGACCCCTGGGTGCTGCGTCCCAGAAGCCACAGCACCGTCAGTGCAGCAAGCAGTGGAATGTCAGCACCAGCTGCCGTGTGTCCAATCACACCCACACATAGTGACAGCAGCAGTCAGCACTCAGAATATACTGAATTATGTGACGTTCACCCAGAGTGTCTTCACTCAGGCTCTGAGCAAGGGCCATCCTTTTCAATTCCAAGGTCCAAACAAGCTGAAGAGAATTCAAGACAGGTCAAAAACATTATTCCATCAAAAGACTGCAACAGGTCTGAGGTGAATTCAATGATGGCTGCATCACCAGAAAAGATCCATATTGTGACTTCACCATCTAGTGGTTATTCAAGCCAGTCAATTACCCCAACCCTGGGTACCCCAGTAGTATCCCTTCTGAGAGCCAAATCTCCAGCTGGAAGGCCCAAACCAAAAGTCCCTGAAAGGAAGTCATCGTTGCGTTCCAGTGTTTCCTCTTCCTGTACATCTCTGTCATCCAATACATCTGATTCCACAAAGAACCTTCCAACACCTCCGCCCATATCTAAAACACTGGCAGGCGTATTAACCCCTCAGTCTGCCTCAGCTAGCCCCACATCCAATTCGGTTACAACACACAAAATGGACCAGGGCATACCACCACTGTCTCCTCTGACTGTAAGCGTTAGCACTGAGATAAAGCAAAGTTCTGCCCCATTGTCCCCCACAACAAAAGATGTATCTAAATCCTCCTTTATCCTTGCTCCTAGCTTTCACGATCTACCACCTGTAGTCTCGGAGCCTGTGTTACTAACTGAAAATGAAGAGAGTTCTCTACCACTACGGTTACCTTCTACATTTCCTCTTGTATTACCATCAAACATTCACAGTCAGTCTCCTCCACCTTCACCTGGGATGCATCTTCAACCAGTTACAAGTCTAAAAACAACAGAGTTACAAATAGTGGAGACAGCAGAAAGTGAAAAGGAACCATACTTTAGGCATCGCGAGAAACCGGAAAAACATGAGAAACCACTCATTACTGCACAAGCTCTTCAGATGGTCCAACTCAGACCAATTAAACTCATGAATCTGGAAAATATTTTCACAGATATTATTACAACTGTGTGTGATCGAGCAGACAAAGAGCAAGACCTAGAACCTGGAACAAGTTTAAACAAATCTGATGAAACAGAAATTTTGGAAAATTGGCTTTTCTTTGACTCTGCAAGTCCATTACAAGATGAAATACATGCATTGGAGTCCAGTGAGTGTCCAGTGAAAACAATCACGCATAACATGCTGTCTTCTCACCCACTCTCTGTTATACATGAACCGATCAGCCATACCAAGTCTGGTGAAAATATTGAAGAGTTTCCAATAGATGATGAACCTTTAGATATGCCTCACTGGATATCCTCACTGGATAGCCTACAAAACACTGCATCTCCAGTTGGTACACTCCAGAATGAGAAGCCACCTATATTACCTAAACTCTCTGCGAAAATGTCACCCATTTTAAACCAGCCAGCTCTTGGTGGTCTAGAGCCTTTCGAGGTTACTGATTCTGCAGTGTCTTCAGAATCCGAGGTACTAAATGGTACCTCTCTGTTAGACTCTGTTGACCTGCAGGAGATTCTGTTACAACTGGAGTTAGAACAGCTACAGCTAGAACTCGAGGACACTTCTCTGAGTTTTCCTTTGGGCCCAAATGGAAAGTCTCTCAGCAGTGAAATCCTGTCCCATGACTCTCAACTCATGGCCCTGACTTTGACTGAGCACGAAACTGGAACTTCAAGTGCTAATGATCTTGGACAGATCAATAACAACCTTGATGATAAAGAAATGTGTGGTGATAATTCAAACAGATTGGTCATCTTCGAAGAGGAAGAAGATGATGAAAATGGTGAGAATGCACAGAATTTTAAAGGGATAATTTGGGGAAAATACCCTCTAGTATAGTTTGTAGATTTTGGGATTGGGTTCTATTACATTACTTGTTTATTTTAAAATGATCTTAAGCTTCCTTTATTTTAAAGCACTAATATATCCCAGGAATGACCAATGTTTTACTGTTTTAGACTATGCTGCATTTAGGTTGATATTAGTATCAGGCTTATTGGTTTTAAGTATAAAAGAATGTAACCAAGAAACATATTTTGGTGGTGTATGTCCTAGATGCTGTGTTTAACTCCAGCACAGATAGCTCCTCTTCTAGCACAAATGGAGAAACTATAGAGGAGATGGCGACGCCTCTTCGTCCACGTACTACTGAAGACCTGTTTGCAGCCATCCACAGGTATTTATGTCTATTTTGATATAGATAACAAAATGTTTTAAAGATGAAATGATTAAGATAAAACAGTGCCAGTGGATTGATGGTGAAAGTCTGCTGTTTCTGAGGGCCTAGATTCAAATTCCAGGTGGGGCTTGCATCATGAGTTTGGGTGGAGCATTTACAGAGCCCTGCAATGGATTGACACCCTGTCCAGGGCATATTTCTATGATAAGTGGGGGTAAAATAGGATAATTTGCTTTGCCTGATGAGCAGCTCCTATATACCAGGGTCAAAATTGTACAGAAACATTTGTCATTGTGTCACATTTCTCTCAGTTACAGCAGGTTGTGTAATCATTATTGCTATGGATATTTACAGTTTAAATTATGACATATGAATGCATTTTTCTTCCATAAACACTACTATAATTCCTTAAACAATGCTACTGTTACTGCTGTGGTATGTCCTGTACTTGTGCCTGTGTTTACTCATTTGTCTGAACCCACGCTGCTGTCTCTGGAGCAGTCTATGCAGACAAAACGTTAACTGCGAATTACAGGTGTGAATTGGACTATCAAGTAGTTGTGTCTCTAGCTGGCGGTGTTCCTGTAAAGTGTACTTTCCCACATTAGTCTCCCTAGGACCCAAAACCATGCTTCCTCACGCTTGTTATGTAGTTTTATTGGACAGAAAATTATTATACACTATATTGCCAAAAGTAAGTAGACAGCTCTTCTAATTGGTGGTCTCTGTCAGTGCCAGTGCCATTAGATTGTGTTGTACTGAACACATCAGTGACACCTTCTATGACACTTCTTTAGGTTTCAACTTCTGAGAGTCTGCCCTCCATCCTGAAACAATGTCCATAAAGAAATGAGTTGAAATTTTCAATGGAGAACTTGGCAGGCTTGCACAGAGCCCTGACCTTAACTCCATCAGACACCTTTGAGATGAATGGAATGCCAGTAGTAAACCAGATTTTATTGTCCAACTTCAGTGCCTGCCCTCAGGGTGTGTTCCAAAATGTAGTGGAAATGTTTCTCAGAAGAGTAAGGCTTTTGTGGAAGTCCGTATTACAACTGAATATTACAGATTCTCTTGATTGCCAAGATACATTTGTTGAAAATATGACACTTTTCCCGAAACTCTAAGCACAAACTGCTCACTAATCTTTACAAAAACAAACTTTCCACTCAAAACCATGTAATCTTACATCTGCACCAAACTTTGCCTTCAGACATTACACAAAAGCCATCAAATACACACACACTACAAAATAGCCATTACTTACTATTGAGGATCAATTCAAAACATTTTCATGAATACCTTTTACTAAAATGAGTACTTGCACTGATGTTTTCCCCCAGGATGACCTCTTTACATGATGAACACAATTTAAAGACAAAACACAAGAGGTGCATCTACAGTGGGGCAGAAAAGTATTTAATCAGCCACTGATTGTGCAAGTTCTCCTACTTAGAAAGATGAGAGAGGTCTGTAATTTTCATCATAGGTACACTTCAACTATGAGAGAAAAGATGATAAGTATTTGGTCAATAACAAAAGTTCAATCAATACTTTGTAACATAACCTTTTTTGGCAATGACAGAGGTCAAACGTTTCCTGGAAGTCTTCACCAGGTTGGCACACACTGTAGCTGGTATTTTGGCCCATTCCTCCATGCAGATCTCCTCTAGAGCAGTGATGTTTTGGGGCAACACAGACTTTCAACTCCCTCCACAAATTTTCTATGGGGTTGAGGTCTGGAGACTGGCTAGGCCACTCCAGGACCTTGAAATGCTTTTTACGGAGCCACTCCTTCGTTGCTCGAGCGGTGTGTTTGGGATCATTGTCATGCTGGAAGACCCAGCCACGTTCCATCTTCAATGCATGTCACTGATGGAAGGTGGTTTTGGCTTTAAATCTCACGATACATGGCCCCGTTCATTCTTCCCTTAACATGGATCAAGTCGTCCTGGCCCTTTTGCAGAAAAACAGCCCCAAAGCATGATGTTTCCACCCCCATGCTTCACAGTAGGTATGGTGTTCTTGGGATGCAACTCAGCATTCTTCTTCCTCCAAAACATGATGAGTTTGAGTTTTTTACCAAAAAAAGATTTCTGATATTATACCACATGATATTCTCCCAATCCCTCCTGGATCATCCATATGCTCTCTGGCAAACTTCAGACAGGCCTGGCACTGCAGGATCTGAGTCCCTCTCGGCGCGTAGTGTGTTACTGATGGTAGCCTTTGTTACTTTGATCCCAGCTCTCTGCAGGTCATTTATCAGGTCCCTCGGTGTAGTTCTTCTGGGATTTTTGCTCACCGTTCTCATGATCACCTGCTTGCCTATTGGTAGATTCACTCTTCCCAGCCTGGTGCAGGTCTACAAGTTTCTTCCTGGAGTCCTTCGACAGCTCTTTGGTCTTGGCCATGGTTGAGTTTGGAGTTTGACTGTTTTTGAGGCTGTGGACAGGTGTCTTTTATACAGATAACAAGGTCAAAACAGGTGCCATTAATACAGGTAACGAGTGGAGGACAGAAGAGCTTCTTAAAGAAGTTGTTACAGGTCTGTGTGAGAGCCAGAAAATCCTGCTTGTTTGGGGGATGACCAAATACTTATTTTCCACCATGATTTACAATTAAATTCTTTAAAAATTCTAACAATGTGATTTGCTGGATTTTTTTTTCTCATTTTGTCTCTCATAGTTGAAGTGTACCTATGATGAAAATTACAGACCTCTCTCATCTTTCTAAGTAGGAGAACTTGCACAATCAGTGGCTGACTAAATACTTTTTGCCCCACTGTACCCCTACCTTCAGGTCATGGTGGATCCATTGATCCAAACCAAGTGAACTGCCCCATGGCCATTTTATTTTAGTGTTGTGATTTATGTGTGAACAAATTTGATTCTTATTTCCTCTGGAATTGTGTGTTAGTTGGGTTTGTGCTGTGTTGACTTGAGTTAATGATATTGAATACCAGTGCTTTGAATAAATGAGCACATGGGGCAGTCAGTGATATATGGAGGGATTTGCGTGTTTTCACAAGTTCAGTAAATCTAAAATGTGTGTGAAAACAGCATGAACAATAAAGTTTTTAGTAATACACAATGTTCACAAACTTTTGGCTGTATAGTGTATATGTAGGTGCTTTAAACAATGCATAGCTTATATAGTTACTGTATACCTACATATTATTGGAATTATTGAACTGGGTTTATGTAAAGTTAGAAGACACTGATTATACAATATTAATAAATGTATAAAATATAAAAGTTGAAAATATTAAAACTTCCCGGTAGCTCGCAGGTAAGAGCCAGCTGCTGGAAACAGCAAATCAGGACCTTGTTTTGAACTCTCGGCTGAACTTGTAATGTGAAAGTCAGGTGATCCAGTTATGGAACCCTGTCATAGACTGGCTCTTGTACAAATTTAATGAATATACAGTTAGTGACAAAAAATAAATAAAAATAACGCACCAATGAGGAGTTGTTGAAATTGAATCAGGCTGTGTGAATGTAATGCTAATATATGTAAGTGATTACAATATTGGAACCAAAGGATAAGTTCATTGTGGAAAACTGCACAATTGAAAGGAGCTCTATTTCCCTCTTGGGCCTCTAGCCTGGATACAAGATGAAATACAGTTGGGAATGAAGGCATACATGTCCCCTATGGTATCCTGTAGCACACAGCTGGGCCTGTAGATCCTGCAAAATCGTAGGCTGCGCCAAAGCTAGTGTCACAGCTGGTCCCATAAATGCTCAGTTGGTGAGAACTCTGGTGACCAGACAGGCCAAGGAAGTCTTGCAATCTTGGAGAGACGTTCCAGGGAATCCCTTGATTAAGCATTATCCTGCAGAAAAATGCCAGTTGGAAGTACTGCCATGAGAGGCAACATGTGTCTGCAGGATGTCCTGCACATATCACTGACTATTAGTGTCCCTCGTATCACTACTAGCGATCCCCAGATCATCACACCAGCAGTTAGGGAGGGCAATGTGTTGCTCCACAGCAAAGTCAGAATTGAAGCACTCACCATGAGGACTCCATACTCTTAACCCAACTGTCGTCAGATCCCAAAAAGAACCTTGACTTGTTACTAAAAATTATGTTTCTAGTCCGTAACAGTCCAGGTTTTTCATTCATGACAGCACTGCAAACAAAGGCAGCAATCAAACATTTCAGTTTGGATGTATTATTTTTTGTCAATGAGTGCATTTAAGAAAATGTATTTTAGCCATGATATTAAGCTCGTTGTCTTCACCCTACAGGTCAAAGAGGAAGGTTCTAGGTCGCTGCGACTCTGAGGAAGACCGCACTTGGGGCTTCCTCCCCTCACCGCCAGTTGCCCCCAACAGTTCCTGCCCCATTATGCCATCGATGCCACGCCAGAACAGCTTTATCCAGCGGGGCCTGCGCCGATCATCTACCAGCAGCAACAACTTCAAAGCCTTGCTTTTAAAGAAGGGCAGCCGATCGGATCCCGGCTTTCGTATGTCTGCCACCGAAATGCTAAAATGCACTGATCCCCGCTTGCAGAGGACCAATGTAGAGCCCTTACCTTCCTCCCCATCACCCTGTGCCTCCCCAGTCATAAACAGGAGGGCTTCTGAAGACTGGGCTCGCACAGAGGGTGTTTTACCTCGCTTCTCACCCTCATTAACACCCTCCAAATATGGACGCTCCAGTACTCCACCTTCTGCTGCCAGCAGCAGGTATAACAGTCGCAGTCGCATCTCCAGTGGGCCCATGACGGTCATTTGCGAAAGGGAAGGTGAACTTGCCGAGTCAACAGACTGCTGCCTTGACGTTGACATACCATTTGATGCGTCTTTGACTGCCAGTGGTATGGTGTGCGCTCAGGGCAGCACTTAGTTCACTACCAACCTTTGGTTTTTCCCAACTCCTAACACCCAAAAGAAAATGGTTGTACATCCTCTTGACTCCAGAGACCCTTGAGCATTACATTCATGCTCACTGTACAAGCTTGGGTTAGCCCATGGTGGTGCAAGACATATAGAAAAGGGAAGTGGATCCTACAAATATATTTAAATCGTTCGTCCTAGGAAGTCGTTTCAGAGGTGTTTTTTTCTTTCAACATTTCGAAGTTCCAGTAGATGAACCCATATACTTTTTTTCAGGTAGAACATTCAGGATAAATGTAGGTATCATTTTGCTTTACTAAGCAGGAAGAAAGGATTTGGATGAAATGTAAAAGATTTCTGAGATGGATTTTTTCTTGGACAATGGCTAGATCATGACCCAACTCAGCATTAATAACAATGGCAACACCAGTGATATGCTTTTGAGGGTTTGGAAATTATAGGACAGGAATGGAATGTGGAGGGTTTGCTTATGGGAGCATCTCTACAATGGAGGAGTAAAGTTTAGTGCTGACTGTACGTGGATGTGGATACATGTGTGGCGGACTGAAATGAGGACTTTTACAATGTATTTAAAGAAATTGAGTTAAGATATATAGATTTGCACTACATTTTAATGCTAACTTTCATTTTCTATTATCAGTTGCAGTTTTGAGTAAGCAAGTGTTCAACAAGTGCTAAAGTTTTTTGTTTTTACCAAAGAAAGAAATGTAAATTATCTAAACACTGAATCCTTCGCTACTCACTAGTGTTAAAATGACTCAAGGTGCTAAAAGCTCATTATCAATTGGTGCGTATTCACATTGCTTCTGTTAAAACTGTTTTTGGAGGTACTGCAGCATACAGAAGCCCTGAAGTGTAAAACAAAGAAAAAAAAAAGCACAAGGCACACACAAAAAATTCAAGGACACATAAATGCAACAGAAAAATCCCAAAACACACACACACACACACACACACACACACACACACACACAACACCACATCCCAAAAACACAAAGGCAAATTGTGTGAGTAAATATATAAAAATATAAGTGGGAGACAAACTTGATCTTCTGTATCTTAGTGTGTAAACAAACATTAGCAATAACAAATTATTACTACACACGTTTATGAAGGAAAGGGTTAAATGGGTGTGTTTCTATTGGTTGTGATATCACTTTGTGGAAGCAGCATACTGGGACTGTGGTAGCCTAGTGGTTAAGGTACTGGACTCTGGATCAGAAGTCCAGGGTTCAAATCCCACTGCCAAGCTGCCACTGTTGGGTCCTTGAGCAAGGCCCTTAACCCACAACTGCTTGGATTGTAAGATTGTACCAATTGTAAGTCGCTCTGGATAAGGGCGTCTGCTAAATGCTGTAAATGTAAATGTATTGAAAATCCAGGATCACACGTATTAATGATAATTGAGCATTACAGTAAGAATCAAGTCATGTCAAGGGATGAATTTATAAAGAAGTGAAACCTTACGTGTATGTAAAAGTGCAGCAGAAATTACTTTTTTTTTTTTTATTGGAAGTAGTTTTTCCTGTTTCCCACTTTACCAGTAATACCACAGCATGATACATGTAAACGGGACAGCTACCCATTGGTTAACTGGGATAACAGGAACATATTCCCCTCTGTATTCATTATGGGATGAATTTGGTTGGTAATAAATATTAGTAAATTAATTACTAATAAATTGTATTAGGTATGGATTTATACCGCATAATGTAGTTTAAGTGAATTAAGAAATTGGGGGTTAAGAGTCTTGCTCAAGGACCAAACAGTGGCAGCTTGGCAGAGGTGGGACTTGAACCCTGGATCTTCAGGTTCATAGTCCAGTACCATAACCGCTAGGCTCCACAGTCCCCACAGACATGACACTACTTGACAAAAGCTTTTGAGAATAGTATTCTCAAGTGTCCACCTTTAGCAACATTCACCGTTTTGTAATGTGTATTTGTGTTCTTGGGATTACATCTCTATGTTGGTTTGCATTTCAGGGCTTCTGAAGTATAGCTTTGTACAGTCTGCATGGAGTACAGAAATGACTGTTGCAGAACAAGGATCTAGGTACCGTACCTGCAGTATTCTGGGTATAGAAATGTCAAATTCAATGGGGTGTAAAGTATGCCGATAATTTGACTTTTGTTGTCAAAAAAATGTTGCTGTCTGGTTTACTAATGAGAATAATGTACAGCACTGACTACAATCAAAATATGAGATGTACAAATGTTGAACTATGACAGTATCTAAATAAACCATACTGTAGCCTATCTTTTGATACTCATCAATAGCCAAATATGAAGTATATACTTTGTGTAATAGTATCATGGAGTAAAGTGGTAATGACTTTGGATCAGCTTGTATTTACCATACACACACACACATTTTGTCAAGTATATATATATATATATATATATATATATATATATATATATATATATATATATATATTATGAGAGAGAGAGAGAGAGAGACTTTTTGCAAACTAAGTGACATTCTTAATGTCAGCTCGTTAAAGCAATAATTAAGATATTATTGTGTAGCCATGTGGTACAATCCATCAACACACAATGCTATGCTCACTGGACAAAATGAGAATTCCCGCTAGCTTGGGATGCCACTGCTGGTAGACCCGTATGACCATGCACTTCAATACACTTGCAAATTTGACTACTTCCTTCACACTATGGAAACACCCAAATGCAATCACTTCTTTTTGTAAATCATTAACATCTGCTTTGTAACCCATTTTCCACACATCAGACAGGACATTCAGTGTGCTGTACAACCTCTCCTCAATCTATGAATCCTGTTGCACACCCTGCAGGTATTTATAGAGCAAACATCCTCACATACACACAAAATACATACCCACCATATAGGGGCACTTTGTAGGGATTAAAATTACTGACCGTCTCAGTAACACCGAACCACCAACATCCGGTTAAGGAACAGAGGTGAGTGTTTAAAAGTATTGTTCAGATTTTGCAGTCTCACTTGTGGTCTTAAATTGATCAATCAATAATTCCACAAGAATTTACAGGTATTTATTCCCTCTTCTCACTTAAATGAGGGAAGCTACACCAACTGAAACCATTTCATTTGTGGTTGTCAGGGACTACAAAGCTTACATATGCTCAACAGCTAATAAATGATTGTCATGATTACTGAATGCAGCTCAACACAAGTCCATAACAAGGCCTGAAGCTGTTGAGTATTAATAAATGAGCAGTATTAACACTGCTTTGTGCTGAGCAGAAGAAGAAAACAAAATCAGCTGACAGCCAAGAATAAAGACCTTAGAAGACCCTACAAATTTCAGAGGAGCATAAGTGGCATCCTGATCCTGAGCCATCCAGCGAAAGCACTGCAAGATAGGAAAAATTTTGGTTAAATAGCCTGCTCTTTTAGATTTAAAAAATGACATTTTTTTTTATGTCATTTGAGAAGGTCAACAAGGCTTGATGTCTGCTGTTTAGCCAATTCAGTAGTTTCTTTGTTAACATTCATGTTTGCTATATAGTAAACATTGTGGCAAAGTGTGTTTGACCAATTCTTTGAGTTCCCGTATAAAATATGACTGTAATGGCAGATTTCTTAAATGAAACATTCATTAATTTCCATACCTGCCTAATCCAGTTCAGGGTCGTGGGGAGCCGGGGTCTAACTGCCAGAACAGGGTGAAAGGCAGAAACCAACCCTACACAGGGTGCTAATCCATTGCATGGTACATGCTTACACACACACACACAATGGGAAATTTTTGGAGATGTGACTTTACCTATCAAAAAAAAAAGCTTTTGAATATGGGAATCCAGGGACTCCCATAGGAAACAGACTGCAGACATGAGGAGAACATACAAACTCCACACAGACTTAAGCCTGTGAACTGAACCTGTTCTCTGGAGCTGTGAAGTGACACAGCTAACCACTGCTTAGTACAAAAGAAAAAAGTCCAAAAAACAAAGGGCCAGATACATTTGTATTACTATACAGTCTAACCTTGTTATCTCGCCCATGTCTGTTTCATGGCTACTTTTGGCGAGAGAGAAGTTTGGCGACTTACTGAGAATACAAAACAAAAAAATGACATTCATACCTGATGCTGACATATTGTGTTGTACTGAGCAGCCCTCGCGGTCGTACAATGACATTTGCAATGTACATAAACATGTACTGTTTCTATTCATTTACGCAAAACAGTCCGTGATTGAAGATTGTTTCTGTGATGCAAAGCGCAGGAAGTCTTATTTCCTGTCATACCAGACTCCTATCTCTTTGAATGGGGAGAGATCTGTATTACAGGCTGGGGTACTTTTCCCTTTTCCATTCCTAATACTACCAGTGACCAGCGTCCTCCATATACTGGTCCTTCTCAAAAAATTAGCATATTGTGATAAAGTTAATTCTTTTCCGTAATGTAATGATAAAAATTAAACTTTCATATATTTTAGATTCATTGCACACCAACTGAAATATTTCAAGTCTTTTATTGCTTTAACACTAATGATTTTGGCATACAGCTCATGAAAACCCAAAATATCTCACAAAATTAGCATATCATGAAAAGGTTCTCTAAACGAGCTATTAACCTAATCATCTGAATCAACGAATTAACTCTAAACACCTGCAAAAGATTCCTGAGGCTTTTGAAAACTCCCAGCCTGGTTCATTACTCAAAACCGCAATCATGGGTAAGACTGCCGACCTGACTGCTGTCCTGAAGGCCATCATTGACACCCTCAAGCAAGAGGGTAAGACACAGAAAGACATTTCTGAACGAATAGGCTGTTCCCCAGAGTGCTGTATCAAGGCACCTCAGTGGGAAGTCTGTGGGAAGGAAAAAGTGTGGCAGAAAAACGCTGCACAAACAAGAAGAGGTGACCGGACCCTGAGGAGGATTGTGGAGAAGGGCCGATTGCAGAGCCACCGTGCACAGGCGTGTGCAGGAAATGGGCTACAGGTGCCGCATTCCCCAGGTCAAGCCACTTTTGAACCAGAAAATGGCGGCAGATGTGCCTGACCTGGGCTACAGAGAAGCAGCACTGGACTGTTGCTCAGTGGTCCAAAAGTACTTTTTTCGGATGAAAGCAAATTTTGCATGTCATTCGGAAATCAAGGTGCCAGAGTCTGGAGGAAGACTGGGGAGAAGGAAATGCCAAAATGTCTGAAGTCCAGTGTCAAGTACCCACAGTCAGTGATGGTCTGGGGTGCCATGTCAGCTGCTGGTGTTGGTCCACTGTGTTTTATCAAGGGCAGGGTCAATGCATCTAGCTATCAGGAGATTTTGGGGCACGTCATGCTGGAGATGAAGAGTTCATTTTTCAGCACGACCTGGCACCTGCTCACAGTGCCAAAACCACTGGTAAATGGTTTACTGACCATGGTATTACTGTGCTCAATTGGCCTGCCAACTCTCCTGACCTGAGCCCGATAGAGAATTTGTGGGATATTGTGAAGAGAAAGTTGAGAGACGCAAGACCCAACACTCTGGATGAGCTTAAGGCTGCTTTCGAAGCATCCTGGGCCTCCATAACACCTCAGCAGTGCCACAGGCTGATTGCCTCCATGCCACGCCGCATTGAAGCAGTCATTTCTGCAAAAGGATTCCCGACCAAGTATTGAGTGCATAAATGAGCATAATCTGAAGGTTGACTTTTTTTGTATTAAAAACACTTTTCTTTTATTGGTCGGATGAAATATGCTAATTTTGTGAGAATTTTGTGAGATTGTGAGGTTTTCATGAGCTGTATGCCAAAATCATTAGTATTAAAACAATAAAAGACTTGAAATATTTCAGTTGGTGTGCAATGAATCTAAAACATATGAAAGTTTAATTTTTATCATTACATTACGGAAAAGAATTAACTTTATCACAATACGCTAATTTTTTAGAAGGACCTGTATATGTTAACAGACAGGGGCTGTACGTCATAGGGCGTTGCAAGTTTAAAGTAGGATTATAGTGCCTCTTACTGGTGGCTTAGCAGGGTAGAAGTTTACTGCTGGCAATACAATTGTCATGTTTTATGCTTCGCGAGGGGCGAGGTTTTAAAGGTAAAATGCATGGAAGGAAATCCGTTCTGCCATCACAGGTGGCGAACGGTGAGGTTGGCGAGATAACGGGGGCGAGATTAGACTGTATATTCACAATATATGCGTCACATTCTGCAGAATGAACTCCGCTTTTTTCACATTTTAATCCCACTATTCCAATAGAAGAGGGTGACAAGGTTAAGATATGCTATAGCTTATCAATATTGGACTGAAGATCAGTGGAAGAGAGTATTATGGAGTGATGAATCCAAGTTTGAAATATTTGGGTCCAATCATTGACAGTATGTTATATATGGTCATTATACCATTATGCCTAGGACTTTTGCACAGTACTGTATGCACAATTTTTGTATGAATTGTTCTTATTTGTGAAAGATAATACCGATTATTAGGTGACAAGTGGAGGCAGTTTCCCAAAAAAAAAAACTGATGTCCAGCAACACGCTCAGACAATGCAACACATTAGAAATTAATTACACAAACAGCTATTTCAAAAACAAACATGTAGTCTGTTCAGCACATAGCCTTTTTTAACAGTTTTTTGTGTTCACACAGTTTGTATGAACTGAGCTACATAACCCTCGAGTTTGACACTTGCGTTCCTTGATACACATCACACAAACAATACAATAACTGGCAGTGCTCGTTAAAAATTGTTTCATTCTTGCAAATCTATTCGGTGCGTGAAAGACAAAACCATTAACGATTACAGTAGTCTTTCCCAAACGTGTGCTAAGTGTTTTAATGTCTTTTTAAACAGGCAATCCAATAACTTGCTAGACTCACCTTTGTGACTGTTGAAGGCATCCCTGCAGCACACGGCTTACAGATGTGCTTGACAGCTGCTATAGCAGGCTCTAATTACTCAGGAATGATGAGAACAGCCACCTGACCGTGTGCTCTGTAACGTCGTCTGTGTGCTTGCAGTGTTAAAAGTGAACGTTAAGTCATCAAAACATCAACTGAAAACTGCTGACAAATCAGATTTCATGAGCAGACACATTTTGGGGATTGCTGCGTAAATGCATGGCATGGTTTTTATGCATAGTTATTAGTGATGTAATACTACTAACTACTACTACTACTACTACTAATAATAATAATAATAATAATAAACAACCCCAACTCAGAAAAGGCTGGGACACTATAGCTCTAGAGGGAGGGGGACACCAGTTTTCCTTACATTTACTTTGACATTTATTTCAGACAGTATGAAACTACTTCCCTTCATTACTGGAAAAATGGCCAAAGCTTGTAAAGCAATATAAAACACATTTTTAAACAGTGAGTGGAGGGAGGAATAAGAATAATAAAAAAAAAACTCACACAGACCTTTAAACATCACCTGATTACAAATAATTTCAATATTAATATTTTATTCATTAGAACCACTATGAAAAACCACATCAGAAAAACAGGACAAAATATATTAATTCGCATTTGATTAATAAAACAAGCACATCAAGTGTAACTATATAATCTAATCTCGTATTTCTATTACCTGTACTGTTAATGAAATACATTAAACATCAATGCAACAGACAAGTACATGACAAATGAATAAAAAGTATTCAAAATGACTTATATACACTTCTGCGTTTATTAACGTCTTAACTTTGAACCAGGTGCTGGAAGATGAAATAAATGACAAGCAGCAGAACAATCACCTGACCCTTCCTCTAAAAACACTGTAACCACTTTTTATACTCTACGTGTACACTTTAAACTCATACTTCAAAATAAACATTCTCCATATGTAGAATCCTAAACCTGATCACAAACTGCCAGATCTATCCATCCTCTAAACCAAGCTTAAATACGTTAATGTGACCTGCTTAACTAGGCAAATCCTTTCACCAGTAATCATACATTAAATAAGATGTACTACCACCACAAAACAGCAAACATGGACCGGTGTAACAATTGGCTGACTGTTAAAAATCCTCCTGTTTAGAGGACATCAGTTAAGGGTGACGAAGTTGGCAGGGAAAATTCCCACCTGTCCTCTCAGCTCTCCCTCCCACCAGTCGTACTGTGTGTCGGTTTTGGTGAGGACGGTGATGCGATCACCGACGTTGAAGCTCAGATCTCCAGGCTGTTGCCCAGTGAATGCGTGCATGGCTGTGGCAGTAACGCTGCCTGATGCATGGCCTGGAAAAAGACAAACGGGTGAGACCAGCAACAAGCAGGCGCATGAAATCATGAAGGAATCGCATTTACTGCTATATATATATAAAATTAATTGCGTCTTGCCATTATTTGCCCTATAAATATACAGTCTAGGATTCTCAAGTGCAGGCACTAGAGGGCACTGCCACATGCTATTTCTTAGTTCAGAGAAGAACGTGAAACTCAGACCACACGCATATTGTACATAACGTGCAGAACTACCAGAACTTTTTGTTAATCGTCCAGCAATACCAAAGTGTGTTGCAATTTGAATACACATGATACCGGTTTATGTCTGGCCCTAACAGAAAAGGTACTGTGACCATCAGCAGGAGAAGCAGATGGAAACTTGATGCATTTCATGTCACATAGCTTGTAACACCCAAAGGCCACACAGATGCATCTGTCTTTTGTGCTTTTTCAGTAAATGCCATATTGAGGAAAGTAGGCATAATCTCCAATATGGCTTCTGATTCAAACTTGTATAATCCATTAGCGTAATTACAACTTAATTATAACACACTAAGCCCAATATCTTACACACACTAATATCGTTTATGTTAACATTTTTATCAAATGGCTTACAGAAATCTATAGTCATTCATTTGGCCATGTGGTGCAGTAGGTGTTACTTTATGTAGGCCTGCTTTTTTAATTGAATGAGAAACATTTAGGACTAAGTAGCATTTATCTGCACAGTCTTTAATTAAAAAAAAAGACTAACATTGACTAGACTAGCTTCAGTGGTTTATACACAGAGTAGTCATTCATGCAATATAAAAGTTCAGGCATTAAAGACAAATGTCAAACACATTAATCACCATGTTCTAAAATTCCAATACATTTAAATACTCCATGCTTTCTGTAACCAAACATAAAACAGATTTTAAAAAAAGACTGCATAGCTGCAGATCCAATAAGAAACCACATATTACAGCGGCTCAGATCAGATTTGAAAATGTTACATTCCATGTAATATTTACACACTTAGACTCACATGGTACCGAAAAGGCCAGCTCACTTTCACAGGCAGTGTTACCACATGCACATGCAGTACTTCAATCAATTAATACGTTTAGAATAGGGATGGCATCATTGTTAAATATGTCACAGTGTTGATTGCTTAAGCACAAGTATTGGTGGTCATATTTGACCCTATAAATTCTTTCATCCAATAAATTAGCACTACAGAGCCCTTTCTGTAAAACACATAAGCTTATCTAGAATGCATTCATCACTTTGTAATTCAACAACATACATCTTATTTGCTGTGTCACAACATTTCATAGCAACTTATCTTATGGAGGGCTGCCAAGGATAGCTTTTTAATGCAAAACTTTCTTCTGCAGCACAGGAGAAATGCTCCATTTAGTATGGAGAATATAGTGGAACCATTTGATAAACAGTCCACAGCCACTAGTCCTCCACAGGGTCAAACAGCAAAAAGTGATTAACAACATTTTAAAATGACAGTGCTTTCACTGGGTGATCCTTAGAAGGGTTCTTATACTTTCACTGACGTGTTTGAAGATTTTGGCTGCTGCACTTGTTGAAACTTTCAGAACCTTTGCTATTTTCTTAAATGATTGGCCATCATTTATTAAACTAATTATGGACTGATGTTTCTTTTTGTTTAGTTCAGTCACTTTCTGGCATATTATTGAATACTGAAACATACACAAAAACATTTCTTCCAGACAGGTATCCACTCTAACTTGCCACAACGTAAATCATGAGAAAGTTTTTTTTCTTTCTTTTTTTATGATGATACATAGTGCGCATCTGGCATCTGCAATCACTTTGCAATCACTCTTGCACAACTGCATTTCAGTTTGCAATTATTCTGTTTGTTACCACAAAAAAGAGAAGCCGGCATAAATTTGTTTCGGATAAACATTTTGCATATACAAACTTGTGTGTTTATATTGTATTATTAGCTTTCAAGTGAACATGGCTATACAAAACAAAATGACATGTTATTCTGTAAGCATTTCTAAACTTTTGACATACTTATTGTTTAAACACACAGCACATACATTAGTCTACTCAATCTTGTTAATGAATCAATACTAAATATTTATTCACCATGTGCAGTATTACGCTTTTACTGTGAAATAACTTTCATACTCATTACTTGACTTGGTTTTGCAGATTATTAGATGACAATCTTTTGTTTTGCCTTACATTTACAGCATTTAACAGACGCCCTTATCCAGAGCGACTTGGTACAATCGTACAATCCAAGCTTAAGAACCCAACAGTGGCAGATTGGTAGAGGTGGGATTTGAACCCTGGACCTTGTGGTCCAGAGTCCAGTACCTTAACCGCTAGGCTACCACAGTCCCTTACACACATGACATGATGTCATATGCTGTAGCACAAATGTCAAGTCAAATTCCAATGTACTCTATGCACGTGATAAACAGTTTCTGTTTGGTGTAATAGCCATTGCTTCAATGCATCCAGTTGTGAAGGTCTTTGTTTACTGCGTAAGCAAGTCATAGCAACATTGTATCAGTTACTTATTTTAACATGCATTCATTTCACCTTCACAACAGCTCTAGGCAGTGACTGTTACAGCCCCTGTCAGTGTTTAATGAATAACGTACCAAGGTTAATCAACCTTGTATTAAATTCACACGTAAAGTGAGCAGTGTAGCAACTGAAGCAGGAGTGGCACAGGAATGCAGGCGGTTAGACCTGGGTGACACAGGATTTTCTCCCTATTACTGACTGATTCTTCTGACTCCTAAAAGACAAGCAATGCCAAGAACTCAGGTCGGCCGTTTTTTTTTTCCCCATCAAACTAAACAACTCTTACTTGAAACCCATCACCTTAACATTAACGCCTGCTACCAGAAGTACAAGACACAACAAGCCAAGTATGACAACAACACAGTCCGAGTTTCTTCATGTCTTTCAGGGTCGTGTGTTTACGCAGAGCAGTGATATTTAAGCTATGCGGCTTTCTGCTCACACACTCATCACCCACAAAGTGACAGCACTTGAAAAGAAGTACTTTTAAGTCACCTCTTGTGTCTTCACCAACTACTCCTATAAGAATGAACCACATTCAGTGCCATCACACAATGATGTTGAATGAATGCATATATGTTTTGGAAATTAAGTGACAATACTGGATGTCAAAAACGAGAGAGAACAGATTACTAGAGATCAATAGTGTTTTTTATTTAAAAAATAATAATAATTACTTAATAAAGCAATACATTGCTATACAAACCCTGGCCATTATAGGGAACCCAGCTTGAACCAAACAAAATAGTACTCATGCTCGTGTCACCCTTATATAATAACAATCTTGCGCAACGGCCTCCATTTACCTGCCTTTTCTCAGAAGTGTGATGTTACTGCAGTACTATACACTAATGACATCAAGCACCAACATTTTAATCTTGAAATAAGTGGACCTTGGCACCTTGGAACTTTTTATATGTTTTTATTATGTTTGGTCATGGTTTTTAAGTCACTGGGCAATTAAAGTTTACAATAAGCGTATTTTCATAAATGTGTTGTTTTTACCCTTTACTTGTACACACTTACTTTTCAATTGCACAAATGTATGCATATTGTCCTCTACTTGACCCATTTTCTCATCACCTGACTCATTGTCACTCAATGTCATGTTTTTGAAGGTTCTTAGACAAGTAACTCCTGACTGTTAGGTACTAGCATCATAGCAAAGGTTAAATTAGAATATTTAAGAGTAACTGTACAATTGAAGGGAGGCTGTAGTACCCTGTTAGGCCGCCTCTAAGCTGGATACATGATTCCAATGACTTGGCATTGGAAGTTTACAGGTTCTGTATGGTATCCTGTGGCACATTTGCCCACAGATGTTGCAGCTGGGCTTGTGGATCCACACTCATAGGTTGCCGAAGCAGGCGTCCCAGCTGGTCCCATAAATGCTTCATTGGCAAGCCAAGGAAGTGTTGTAATCTGGCAAAGACATTCCCGGGAGTGTGTGTGGGTGAGCATTATCCTGCTGAAAAATACCAGTTGGAAGCCCTGCCATGAGAGGCAACATATGTGGCAGGACGTCTTGCATATGTTGCTCCGATGACCAACTGTCATATGCGATGGCTCCCCAGATCATCACACCAGCAGTTGGGGCAGTGTGTCACTCCACAGCAAAGGAACAAGTGAAGCCCTCACCATGAGACATCCATACTCGAACCTGACTGTTGTCGGATCCCAAACAGAACCTGGATTCAGCACTAAAAATGATACAGTTCCAGTCCATAGCAGTCCAGGTTTCTCATTCACAACACTGCTGCAAATTAAAGCAACACTGGCTGGCTGTCACATCTGGCAAGACACGTAATGGTCACCGTGACAACAAATTTCCTTCTGCTAAGCAGCTGGAAATGGTAGAGACAGGGGTGTGTAATGTCTTCGAGTACATCGTAGAGGCATGTCTAGCAGTCAACGATCTCTCACCAAGAAAAAGAGGTACACTACCCAAAAGCAACCTCTGAGAAATCATTTATAGACCTCCCCTAGACATAACTGCATGCAGAGGTTTGAAGTGTGACTTCTGCATTCTGTCCAAACCATAGGAATTGCAACAAGCATCTGGCGTAAATCATATTGAGAGAACCATTACATGTGACTTTTTTAATGCCCACCTATTTTTCAACCAAAGGATTTGTCATAGCAATTTTTTAATGAGGAGTGTGGAAGAGCGCTTTTGGGATTTGAACATCAACTGATTGCAGATGTAGCAGAATGTTTGGCCTATTTACACAGTTTCTAGGCTTGATAATGGTGGGGTATCAGCATAACACTAAATTCCACAAAACTGCAACTTTTCAACAGAGTGGAAAAGACACTGCATCAGAGATGTTAACATAATGAGTTCTGAGACACATTGAACAAGTGACAGGGAACTGCTACTTAAGAGTGGACACTGTTTGCATGTCCCAAAATGTCCAAATGTTTATCTGCAGGCCCCTTGTTACTCATTTATTAAGCTTGTACTTGAAACAGTGAAAATAGCTGTTGTTGTTTTTGGGGGTCTTATAATTTTAGTTTCAAGTGCTATAGAGCCACAGTTTATACTATGTAGAATAACATAATATCCAGATCATATCTGGAAATAGCATGCAAAAATACATACAAAACCTTTATTAACTAGTGTGATCTGTATCGTATGAAAGGAATGTAAATGAGACCTGGAGGTCTCCTCCTACATAAGCCTGATATAATAACCACAAAGGAGCAGATACGCCTGAAGCAACTAACAGGTTATTAATATGACAGGAAGCGGAGACATATTTACAGCTTGCAGTTAAGACACATAATGATGTGCATTTTAGCAGGAAATGTGCACTAATTTTAGCAACCTCACCCCACACTGTGAGGGAACATCAACATCAATTGTCCTTGAATGAGGAATAGTTTGGATGCTCTAATAAAAGTAGAAATGGTGAGACTTCCAAGTGCTTCAGTGATACACAAGGGATAATGACAACTGTCTGGGGCTTGGATGAAAAGGACCACAATCTATTACCTAAAAACACATTACACTTTCAAATACACTTTATCAATTAAGTACAACCTTATTTCCATCCAGCCTGATCATCAGATCCTTGAAGAAGTCTTCTGCATTATGTAAAAGAGGTGCTACATTATCATTTTGCTGCATGCTCCCATCAATAAGCCTAACTAATATGTCTGAATCAGAGATAAAAATAACACCAGAACTGCACCACAACTACAGCACAACCAATTAAAAAAGTGAAGTGTGCAAATGAGTGACACCAGGAAATTTGGCTGAAGATGAAAGATCATGGATCCCAATTCAGCAAGGGAATGAGCTTGCTAAAATACACATTAATGTAGGTCTGCCAAACTAATCTTCATTTAGCTGGATCATTCAAAGCAGGGACACCAGACTATGAATTAAAATTAGATGCTTTTCATCAGCTCCATAGCAGTGATTAAAATTCCTGTAGCCCCCAGATGAAACCTTATGACTGCACTTGTTTCAGTGGTGAGTTTGTTTGGCAGTACCCAGACAAGACTAATTTTATGGAGACAGGGTCATTTAATTATTACTGAGATATAAGTTTATTACAGACATACAGGTTTAGTTTCACTGAAATCAACCAAATTTTTACAAACTGTGAACTATAACATTCTGGGAACTTTTACCTATCATAAAATGAGCTATAGTAATAACCCTAGGTAATACAGTTGAGGAAAGATTTCACACCTAGGCCATACTTTACTCCAAACTTTACCATACAAAACTTTGCACTTTATTAGTAAATTGCACCTACACTTCATTAGTTTTCTTTGCCATGGCCTTTTAATTGATGGACTAGTATTACACACTTGGGTTGGCCTTCCAACAGCTTATTACAATAGTATACGATGTTTTTTGTCCATTCCTCCTGACCAAACTTTGTGCAACTCAGCCAGAACTGTGGTCTCAGACATGTTTTTTCCATTCAGTCCACAAATTTCCAATGGGATTCAGGTGAGAGCTTTGAGATGACAATGCCAATAGTTTCATTTTGTTGTATTTGAGCCATTTCCTTACAGTTCTCAAGGACCAACTGTCTTGATGTTTTAAAATAATTACTTTTGATGTGAACAACGCATTTGTAGTGTTTATAGTCATCAGATCTCAAAATAGCTGACCAGCTTCAGGAGATTTTGGACCAATGTGTAATACAGTTTTCCAAAACACCAGTTTAAGGGTTGCCAAAGGACACCGGGGCCATTCTGGTTGCTAACACCATTTCATAAAACTGTTGATTTCTCAGTTCACTTGTGATTTCTCTGTATATCCTTCCTGAATTCAGCTTTTGGCAATGTTTCCCTTGTGTCCTATGGTTAAACTATTTTAAACTTTTTTGGAGACACTCCAGGAAGCTGTTGTTCATATTGTCTCCCGTCCAAAACAAACCAAAACCCAGTACTGGCAAGGTTTATAAGGCTGAAAAATAGAATATGGACAGCTATTAAAATACTTGTCACAGCAGCTAAGCTCATGGGCATGTAGCTGCTAATCATCAAGGCTCTGTAGACAACCCATAGAGCAAGCTCTAACAAACTATGAACAAAAGTCAAATTCTGTTTGTTCCTAACAGTCCATAATCACCATTCATCTGTCATAGCATGTCTCTCCTATTGCAATATACAGTATATATTACATGACCCCTTCTAATGAGTGATCACTGCTAACAGGGTCATAATATGTAGCATACAGGCATGGAATCTCGGCAGAGAAACACTGGCAGTAGAATGGGTGATACACCTCAGTGATTCTAAATATCACTTTCTCATAGGTTTCCACCTCTCCAACAAGACAGTTTCTAAATCATAGTATATAAAGAAATAGTTTGCCAAATTTGATAGAGACCGTGGCTGGCTTGCACAAATTTCTGAACTCAGATACACTTGAAGATTTATAGCACTGTCAGCAAGCCAGGTCTTACAAAGGAGGACAAACTCCACATTAATACACGTTTTTGGGTGCAATTATGTTCACAGATTTTTGGCTATGTAATAATATTCAGTTCCTATGAATAGTGCTCAGAATGGACAAACCTTTGCTACTGCTACGCTAAACATGATCAGTACTAATGGTGCCTCAATTATATCTAATAATTAAGAAATATGAATCATACCATCCATCAGCATTAACATCCCATTCTTAATCCATAGGGTTTAATATGATGTCAGCCCACCCTTTGCAGCTATAACAGCTTAAACTCTTCTGGGAACGTGTCTTTATTTGAATTTTTGATCATTCTATCAGAAGTGCATTTGTGAGGTCAGGCACTGATGTTGGACGAGAGGGCCTGGCTAGCAGTCTCCATTCTAATTCATCCCAAAGGTGTTCTATCAGGTTGAGGTCAGGACTCAGTGCAGGCCAGACAAGTTCTTCAACACCAAACTCTCTCATCCAAGTTTTTATGGACCTTGCTTTGTGCACTGGTGTGCAGTCATGTTGAAACTGTTTCCACAAAGTTGGGAGCATGGAATTGTCCAAAATCTCTTGGTATGCTGAAGCATTAAGAGTTCCTTTCACTGGAACCAAGGGCCAAACCCAACTCCTGAAAAACAGCCCCACACCATAATCCCCCTCCACCAAATTTTGTACTTGGCACAATGCAGTCAGACAAGTACCGTCCTTCTGGCAACTGCAAAACCCAGACTCATCCATCAGATTGCCAGACGGAGAAGTGTGATTCATCACTCCAGAGAACATGCCTCCACTTCTCTAGAGTCCAGTGATGGCGTGCTTTACACTCCTGCATCCGACTCTTTGCGTTGCGCTTGGTGATGTAAGGCTTGAATGCAGCTGCTTGGCCATGGAAACCCATTCCATGTAGCTCTCTATGCACTGTTATTGAGCTAATCTGAAGGCCACATGAAGTTTGGAGCAATTGACTCTGCAGAAAGTTGGCGACCTCTACACACTATGCGCTTCAGCATCCGCTGACTTTCTGGTCGAGTTGCTGTTGTTCCCATTCGCTTCCACCTTGTTAAAATATCACTGACAGTTGACTGAGAAATATTTAGTGCCAAGAAAATTTCACGGATTGACTTGCACAGGTGGCATCCTATCACGGTACCACGCTGGAATTCACTGAGCTCCTTAGAACAACCCATTCTTTCACAAATGTTTGTAGAAGCAGTCTGCATGCCTTGGTGACTGATTTTACACACCTGTGGCAATGGAAGTGATTGGATCTCCTGAATTCAATGATTTGAATGGGTGAGTGAATAATTTTGGCAATATATATATTCACACTTAAAGACAGTCCTATCAGAATATGATGACTGCCTTTTGTTTCTATACTCACTGTCCGTTATATCAACTCCAATTACCATACAGGAGCATGTAGTTCTATAATTACTCTGTAGCATTTCTCTGTTCTTCAATTGTCAGGACCCTCAGAGGAGGGTCACTACAGAGCAGGTATTGTTTTGATGGTGGATCATCCTAAGCACTGCAGTGACACTGATGTGGTAGTGGCATGTATATAACACACCAACCATTTAAATAACTTTGAAATGTAGCATGGCTTTTGGTGCTAGACAGGTTGGTCTGGGGATTTCAGAAACTGCAGATCTACTGGGACACAGCCATATCTAAGGTTTACAGAGAATGGTCTGAAAAAGAAAAAATATACAGTGAGCAGCAGTTTTCTGAGCGAAAATGCCTCGTTCATGCCAGTGGTCAGAAGAGAATGGACAGATTGGTTCCAGCTAATAGGACAGCACCAGTAACTCAAATAATCACTCGTTACAAAGGTATGCAGAAAATTTGGCGTAAACAAGCTGGTGCAATGGCGTGGGGAATATTTTCTTGGCACACTTTGGGCCCCTTAATACCAACTGAGCATCGTTTAACTGCCACAGCCTACCTGAGTATTGTTGCAGACCATGTTCATCCCTATATGACCACAGTGTACCCATCATCTAATTCCTACTCCCAGCAGGACAATGTGTCATATCACACAGATGACCTCAAACTGTTTTCTTGCACATGACAACAAGTTCACTGTACTCAATTGGCCTCCACAGTCACCAGAGCTCAATCCAATAGAGCACCTTTGGAATGTGGTGGAATGGGAGATTTGCATCATGAACGTTCAGCCGACAAATCCGCAAACAACTGTGAGATACTATCATGTCAATATGGACTAAAATCTCTGAGAAATGTTTCCAGCACCTCGTTGAGTCTATGCCACAAAGCTTTAAGACAGTTCTCAAGGCAAAATAGGGTCCAAGTACTAGCAAGGTGGACCTATTAAAGTGGCCGGTGAGTATTCAAGATATAGGTAAAATATCAGAGGTTGAATGGGGCAATATTAGGATCAATGTGAGAGCATCACCATCCAGCTCATACTATAGTCACACAACAGCTTTTATAGTCAGTGTTCTGCGAAATATTTCCTCGAGCTAATGGAACAGTCACCCCTTTGTGGGAAAGAATGTAGCTAACTGCTGACATAGCAATGAGCTTGAAGGAAAGATGGGAAATGGGCCAGGTTTTTTCCACTTGTCATCTCCCTAAATCTTCCCAACTATTTGCGTAGTTTCCCTCAAAAACAAGGGCAATCAGGGTTGTTTCACTGTGTGTTCTTATTATCTTCTGTAATTCAAGCATAAACAAACTCCTTTGGTATTTTAATGAAAATAAATGTGTATTAGTATCTGGGTTGACTGAAAATTTACTTTATCTGTACATTTGATTACAATTCAATTGATTGCTGATTACTGTTGCTTTTTCATAGTTTACAATTTCTTGGCTAGCACCTGCACCAACTCTGTGGTGAGTATACGCTTAAGGCTCAGAGACGTACCACGACTGCACCTATTAAGAAAGTCTGTGAGTCTACTTCAAATTTAAAATTGGTGACCAAAGAAACCCTGGGCTTCGCACATTAGTTGTGCAACATGTGCAGTCAACTTGAGCCAGATGAACCAGATGTGGAAAACTACACTGATCCAGATGTTAAACACTTTATGCCTATTTATTCTCATTTGATAACAAAGCCAGAATTAATAGACTTGGTCAAGGATTTATTTAGATTCATCAAAGGCTAAAGCAAATGCACTGAATAATTGCAATTAAACTCAACACATGTACTTGAATGTTTTTCCAAATTCCTTCATTATATGAAACATTTAGAATTATTGTCATGTTCAGCTTGACACCATCTATCATGGTGTCACTTTTATCAAGAAAAATTTTCGAAATAAAATGTTCTCCAGTTGTTAATTTCAAGTCTTCCAAATTGGACTTGGCAACCTCCATATCTAAACTTGAAACAATAAGGGAAAGGCTACTTTCACTGTTTCTTGAACAGAACACCGCGGGCTGTAACAGGATTCTTCTTTGTGGTTGCACAAGCAGAGTATGTTTTGCCAACCAACACTGAAACATTTACATCAAAAATCTATTATCTATTACTGTGGTAGCCTAGTGGGTAAGGTACTGGACTATGGACCACAAGGTCCAGGGTTCAAATCCCACCTCTGCCAAGCTGCCACTGTTGGGCCCTTGAGCAAGGCCCTTAACCTACAATTGCTTGGACTGTAAGACTGTATCAATTGTAAGTCGCTCTGGATAAGGGCGTCTGCTAAATGATGTAAATGTAAATTTTTCCTGTCTGTTTACGAGGTCTTTTGATCCAAATCCTTACAGTAGATAGTACTGCATTTTACTAGTTTAAAGAGACCATGCTTTCACTTGGTTGGCCCATCAGTCCAATCCACCAGCCCACCACTGCAAAGCCCCTTTTTTGAGCCTCTCATTGGTGCCTGGTTAGACACTGTACACAACTGACCATGTCTCAGGGATGAAAGGCCAGATGACAAATAACCATCCTGCCTCCGCAGCAGTGGACTCCTGGAAGAGAACTCCTGGAATTAATAGGGTCCAGGTAAGTATGTACTCTGAACAGGGCACCACATGACACCTGATGCAACACACTGAGCTGCACCTGGGCCATTGTGGTGGTGGGACAGTGTTTCATACCACAGCACAGTATTTAGGGAAGTGCAATAACCGAAAAAATATATTAAATACGCATACTTTTAGAACACTGTACTAGCCAGCAGTAAACAGAATTCAACTCCCACTGGTGTATTTCATCCAGAAAACAATCCAAATTAATCATCATTTGGAAACACTACCTATAGGCCTCTGGGAACATGGTCTACTTTCCAGATTTGTACATTCACTCACCTGAGTTTTCAGATTCCCAGCTGGAGAGAGCGGGATATAGACTTGGCTTTGTTTCTACAAAAGAAGCTGAGTAAAGATTTTCATTGTTAGCAATATAGCAGAAACAAGCACAACAACACAATTGTTCCAACAACAAAAATTTTAAAAATAGTTAAATAAATAAATTTATATACAGTCGTCCCTTGCTATATCGCAGTTCCCTTATTGTGGCTTCACTGTATCACGGGTTTTTAAAAGATATATATCTAATTCTGTATCGCTGAGTCTTCGCTATATCACGGGACTTTGCGGTATGAAATGTTAATTCAAACATATTAAATCGAAATAAAATATAGTATGTACAGGTCTTTACATTTACAGCATTTAGCAGACGCCCTTATCCAGAGTGACTTACAATTGATACAATCTTATAATCCAAGCAATTTTAGGTCAAGGTCTTGCTCAAGGACCCAACAGTGGCAACTTGGCAGAGGTGGGATTTGAACCCTGGACTTTCTGGTCCAGAGTCCAGTACCTTAGCCGCTAGGCTACCAGTGTCCCCTTTCATCATCGGATGAATACCATACTGTACACAATGGAAACGTATTGTTTGCTCTCCCGCGCTGTGCTCATACGTTCAGCATCTCTCCTTGTCAACTTCACATCGACGTCTGATTTATATGCTGTTAAAATTATGTAGGTTTAAGAGTGTAGAAAGTGTTTAAGAGCATATGAAGTGTGGGAAAGGTTTATAGGAGTCTGGGAAGAGTTTATAAAGCCTTAAAATATACATGAATAATAAAATAAATATAACGTCGCTACTTAAATATATAACTTTTTTTTTGTCCTGGTCAGGATAAAGGGTGCTCCAGTGCCTATGCCCAAAAAAGAACAACGGCCCAGGTCTAAGTATGCCCTGTACATTATACTAGCCCATCCTAAGCTGGGTAAAGTTAGCAGTTGCAGCACCAAGGATGATCCCCTGACCAGCCTCTTCTCCCACAAACACTGGCAATTTTTCTGCATGTGTTGCACGGCTGGAAATCACAGGCCAGTCCCTGCTATGGTGGATTAGTGTATTAGACTGCTGAGCCACCTGAGTGCCGTGCTTCACCACATAAGCAACGTAATATTACAGCTCTAAAATCAATTAAACAAATTACTTTGGGTAATTACTGGAGGCTGTTTACAAAAGAGATGCAGTATTCATGCTAATGTTTTACCTTCAGCTCTTGAGGTATTGGAGGAATACGAGGAAGCTGACCTCTGAGTTGGAGGTCTGGGTCTGGCTGGGGGTGCACTCAGCTATAAAAAAGAAGACATTTCACTAAACATTGCTTAACGTCCTACAATATTTATGCTACATAGCCAACATCGCATTACAGCAGACCCAATGTCCTAAAGATGCAATGTCCTAAAAAGTAGGGTTATGCATCGCTTAGCGTTCATAATATGTTCTTTGAAATTGCACATTATGCAATCTGGACATTGTAAAAACACCATAATGTATAGGCTACCACACTCGCTCAGCCACTGCTTACACTGCACTCTCCATCTCTGGGATCCACCCTGGGATTGAACCCAGGGCATCCTTGCTATGAAGCAGCGGTGCTACCCACCAAGCCACCGTGCCGACATGTTTCACAAAAAAGCACGTAACAAAAAGTGTACACGTGGCTGCGCATTTAATTTTGTTGCTTTGCAAAGACACAGTACTTGTTGTTGTCGTCACTCCCCCACGGTGCAGCTACAATTCATCATAAATATAAAGTAATCCTCAAATAGAAACTAATCTATTAGTTAGGTTCTCATGCTGTGGAGCACAGATCCAGCATGTGTAATTCACCTGTTAAAACCTGCTCATCACTATCTCTACCCTTGTAAGTGCAGCACTACCTAAACATCGCTCAACATTCAGTCTGCTCATGTTGACATCGCATGTGTTTAATTAAACTTTGAGAACAATAAAACTTTCTGCACCAGAGGTTGTGCTGTTACGCGTCATTACTACTGCTGTACTACGAACCCTAATGTATGCTGTAAGGTAACAGATGGGTTAATTACCTTAACAATAAAGATAATAACTTTATTGGACCACAGAATATATGCAAAGAATGCTGTCTGAACAGACCCAAGTAGGTTGGGTCTCTCTTTAAATCTTGGTCCTCCCAAAGTTTCTTCCTTATAACGTTTAGGGAGTTTTTCCTTGCCACTGTCACAATTTGGGATTGGCCCTAGATACTAGAGGACAATCTAAAACTGGAAAGCTGCTTTGAGACAATGCTCCATAGTAAAACTCACTATATAAATAAATCTGACTAAGGACGTTATGTATAGCATACCTGCATTTGCTCTACCATCTAAAAATGAAATACAAGTTTCAGTAATGAACATTTGTATGGGGTGCATGCCAAATCTTCTTAAGCTAATTCGCCAAAGGACGAAGACAGTGAATTCTGTACGTTTGACTTGGCGATTTGGATCGTGATAAGGTGTTCAGTCTGACAGAAAGAGAAACACATTTTTACAATTCCATCAGACTACGTGTGTACACATGACTTAATGCAGTAGTATTCAAACAATTCAAAGGGCTTCACACCACTTCTGATTTCTATAAATTGTGCCTTAACCTTTCGAAATCTCTAGATTTTCTGACTTCTGAGCATACGACTTGCGTTGACAATAACTGATGGATAACCATGTTAAGTACATTTGATCATATTTTCTTGCCTTGATCAATTTTGTTTTTGATTTTTCACTCTCCAGCACCCTTTTACACATAAATTACACAATATTCTGCATACTGTTTTGATTTAGGCAAACTGTCCATGTATATAGGCAGAATTTTTTCATGGTTCTCGACTAGATGAAAAAATGACAGTGAATGAACCTGTTGTAGAGATGAGAAACACTGAAGATAAATATAGATTTATATTTATATAAAACAAAAGCTAATCTAAAATGAATTTATCCAAAGAAATAAATAAATAAAATCCTGTGTCAGTGACTGACCTTACTACTGGAGCGCATGTACTTATTCTGCCAGTCATGTGTGTACTTCTCTGTGTAATCCTCCAAAATACTGTACAGATCATAGGCTTCAGGAGGTGGTTCCACCTCTCCATTGAGAATGTCATATGCTCGAATCTCTTGGGAATAGAACCTTTGGAGGAAAAAGACCAAAAAGGCAAACTGCAATAATTTCTCAAATGAAAAATGAATTAGGAAAATTATTGTAATAACCGTATGTTATAAAGTAAATAATAGCTCATTTGTGACCTACTTTCTGTTGGCTTCTCGCCGTTCAATGAGGCAAGAGCCATTGAGCGAAACTCCAGCATAGAGGCCACGTGACTTGCAGTAAGAGTAGACTGCTGCTGTGCTGCGGAGTGCCACGTCCGCTTCCAAATTCCTGTCAACAATTCTTAGTAAGAATTTCTCTTTGTGCATACAGATCATTAAGACAACAGCCAGCCATAGGTTATCGCATGCATATCCAAATGAAAAATAATACCCATATTATACACCTATGTGAAGCTGTGTCCATTTAAGACAGACGTGGCTAAATGGGATGTGTCAAGACAGTGCTCCATTACTATGCTTGCAGCTGACTCACTTTGTAACACTTAATTATTAAATCAATCCAACAGATCTCCAGGGGGTATAAAACTTCCTGTCATTAAAGTAATTCTCTGCTTTACATGCTCAAGCTTGCTGAAAGCTGGATAACTGAGCTGGTGGTTAGACCTGGTGCTGGCAGTTCCACCAGATTTGATGCCTGTAAATAATTTTATAAATAGAAAACTGGTCTTATACGATGCCAAAATGTAAGCCAACACAATTTAACAGTCACTCCTCTCCATTACAGAGAGGAATGCCTGTTTGTACATCATTTCTGAGCTGAGTGAATGTGTCAGGTAGTATGTGATTTGTCTGAACAATTTATGTACCACACCAACCCTGGGGATATTTGGGCCTACAATTATGCTTGAATGGTTGTGAACCCTTTAGAATCATCTATATTTCTGCATAAATATGACCCAAAACATCATCAGAAGTCCTAAAATGGATAGATATAGAGAGCCCAATTAAACAAAGGAGACAAAATATTATACTATTTATCAAGGAAAATAATCCAATATTATCATCTGCACACTTTTGCATATTTGGGAGTAGCAAAAGCATATGAACATCTAGGATTAGCAGTTCATTTAAAGGTGAAATTGGTGTCTTTTCAATCAATGGGATGTCAATCAGATGTGAGTGGACACCCTGTTCTTCACAACACGTCTGTGGAAGTGCATTATGGACCTCAGAAAAAGTACAAAACCACAACTAAAAGAGATGGGAGCCCACCAATCTGCAGTCAGGCAGATTGTGTACAAATTGAGGATATTCAAGGTAATTGTTACTCGGTCGACCGACACAGATCACTCGACACAAGGCGTTTAATAGTCTGAGGTCACAGTGGAACCCATGGTAACTTCTAAACAACTAAAGGCCTCTCACACATTGGTGACTATAAAGTTTGAGTCCACCATCAAGAGAACACTGAACAACAATGCTGTATATGGCAGGCTTGCAAGGAGAAATGCAGTAAGACAGCAGGCCTAAGCACATAACTCATTCTATCAAAAGTGGTTAAGGAAGAATAAACTTAATGTTTTATAACTTTTCCAATAGAAAAGTGGAATCAGTTCATCTGCGGAAAGCAGGATGACAGAACTAAAGCTGTTCTGTATGGAGAAATGGGCTAAAACTCCTCCAACTCAATGTGCAGGACTGACCAGCAGTTACTGGAAACATTTAGTTACAGTTATTGATGGACAAGGGGATCACACCAGATACTGAAAACAAAGGTTCACATACTTTTCTCACTCACAGTTCATTTAATTAGGTTCTCTTCATCTACATTAAGACTCTGATGTTATGATGAAAATCTGATGTTTTAGGTCCCATTTATGCAGAATAAAGAAAAATCTAAAGCTTCCACAATCTCCAGCACTCACATCATTACTCGGACCACATCAGAAGGAAGTAACAGCCTCCACCCTCCGGTTGCTATGCCATGCCAACAAAACTTTCCTGCTGAGGACACAATTTCCTACAGTGACTCTGTATACTGGACTTGTGTATTCTATGTTATTTTATTCAATATTTTATTTATTTACACTGTTGTGGTACATGCAATAGTTTATATTCACCATTTTATTATACTCTTCATAATGTTACATTATCTATAATCTCTTGGTCTACATCTGCCTTTTTAAAATGATTATATTTTCTTTACATTTGTTCTCTGTTCATTTTTATTTAACTTTTGTTTATTTAAACTATTACAATAAACTTACTAATTAGATAAATTAGTTTCATTCTTACATATAACATAAGCCTTGGTCCTCCCAAGGTTTCTTCCTTTTAGGGTTTAGAGTTTTACCTTGCCGCTGTTGCCCTAGGCTTGCTCAATTGGACTTTTTTTGGATTTTGTATGCCTTTGATTTTGCAGAATTTGTTAACCTACCACCACATTGACCCGGGTTATGATCTTGGCAGTGTTTTTCGGACATAATTGTGCAAAATGTCTGAGGGAAGGGCGGCTGGACACAGCATAGTAATATGAGTAGATAATTATTTTTCACTTGGACATACTATATGAAAATACTATACCCCAAAATACAAACAAAAAGAAACTTGGAAAAAAGTGAAACAAACTGAAAGTCTTTTTTAGGGCTTAGAAATGTATAACAAGTATAAAACTGACAGTTCCCTTAAAAGCTTAACTTATTTTTTGTTTGCTGTAACCTTTGCAAAATAGGTTAGGCAAGTATAATGATAAAACAGCTTCTACCTGCCAAGAGGCCCAACAGCTATGGTGACATTCCCTCCAAATGTGAGATTATCCCCTTTGCTGAAAGCCTCCACTGCCCGTCGATGATTCAGGATGATTACAAAATCAGATGCCTGAAGATGGAAAACAATGATAAGCAACCAGCATACTAAAGAGTACACCAAGGTATTTACCATTACCCTATAAATCACCAACGACTTTGATCACTGCATCAGAATGTTATACACTCAACTTGTAACATATGTGAAATCTGTTTTTCTCAATCAACCTCTGTGTGTGTGTGTGTGTGTGTGTGTGTGTGTGTGTGTGTGTGTGTGTGTGTGTGTGTGTGTGTGTGTGTGTGTGTGTGTGTGTAGCACTGCTGCCTCACAGCTCTGAGATCTGCATGTCCTCCCCATGTCTGCGTGGGTTTCCTCTGGGTACTCTGGTTTCCTCCCACATTACATTAGGTTAATTGGTGTTTCAAAAGTTCCCTTATTGTGTGAATGTGTGTAGGACTGTGTGAGTGTATGAGATGACCTGGTGACCTACTTCTTAAAAACCATCATCGTTAAACTCTGTGGATCACTACAAGTCTGGTCTACAGAGAAACAAATGGTCAGACATGACTAAATAGATAGAATGAATGAATGAATGAATATACAACCCCAATTCCAATGAAGTTGGGGCGTTGTGTAAAACAAATAAAAACAGAATACGATGATTTGCAAATCCTTTTCAACCCACATTCAATTAAATACACTACACAGACAAGATATTTAATAAGATAAGATAAGATAAAACTTTATTGATCCCTTTGGGAGTTTTCCCTCAGGGAAATTAAATTTCCAAGAGCATCAATTTAAATTGTTTCTCAACAATTTTAATGTTCAAATGGATAAACTTTGTTTTTTTTCTGCAAACATTCACTCATTTTGAATTTGATGCCTGCAATAGATTCCAAAACAGTTGGGACAAGGACAACAAAAGACTGGGAAAGTTGAGGAATGCACAAAAAACCCCGTTTGGAACATTCCACAGGTGAACAAGTTCATTGGAAACAGGTGAGTGTCATGACTGGGAATAAAGGGAGCATCCCTGAAAGGCTCAGTTGTTCACAAGCAAGGATGGGGCGAGGTTCAGCACAAATAGTCCAACAGTTTAAGACCAACGTTTCTCAACGTGCAATTGCAAAGAATTTAGGGACTTCATCATCTACAGTCCATAATATCATCAAAAGATACAGAGAATCTGGAGAAATCTCTGCAAGTAAGCAGCAAGGCCGAAAACCAACATTGAATACCCGTGACCTTTGATCCCTCAGGTGGCACTGCATTAAGAACCAACATCATTCTGTAAGGGATATTACCACATGGGCTCAGGAACACTTCAGAAAACCATCGTCAGTGAACACATTTCGTCGCTCCATCTACAAGTGCAAGTTAAAACTCTACCATGCAAAGTGAAAGCCATCTATCAACAACACCGGCTTCTCTGGGCCCGAGCTCATCTGAGATGGACTGACACAAAGTGGAAAAGTGTCCTGTGGTCTGACGAGTCCACATTTCAAATTGTTTTTGGAAATCATGGACGTGGTGTCCTCTGGGCCAAAGAGGAAAAGGACTGTCCAGATTGTTATCAGTGCTAAGTTCAAAAGCCAGCATTTCTGGTGGTATGGGGGTGTGTTGGTGCACATGGCACGGGTAACTGGCACATCTGTGAAGGCACCATTAATGCTGAAAGGCACATACAGGTTTGGGAGCAACATATGCTGCCATCCAAGCAACATCTTATTTAGGGACGTCCCTGCTTATTTCAGCAAGACAATGCCTAGCCACATTCTGCACATGTTACAGCAGCGTGGCTTCGTAGTAAAAGAGAGTGGGTACTAGACTGGCCTGCCTGCAGTCCAGACCTGTCTCCCATTGAAAATGTGTGTCGCATTATGAAGTGCAAAACGCGACAACGGAGACCCCGGACTGTTGAGCAACTGAAGTTGTACATCAAGTAAGATTGAGAAAGAATTCCACCTACAGAGCTTCAACAATTAGTGTCCTCAGTTCCCAAAAGCTTATAGAGTGTTGTTATAAAGAAAAGTGATGTAACACAGTGGTAAACATGCTCCTGTCCCAACTGTTTTGGAAAGTGTTGCAGGCATCACATTCAAAATGAGTGAATATTTGCAAAAATCAATAAAAGTTTATCCGTTTAAACATTAAATATCTTGTCTTTGTAGTGTATTCAATTGGATATGGGTTGAAAAGGATTTGCAAATCATGTTTTACACAACGTCCCAACTTTATTTGAATTGGGGTTGTATTAGTGGAGGGGTCCTCAGAAGACGGACCAGACTGTTCACCAACACCAAGCTGCCACTGTTTGGTACCAACTTACCAGACTCCTAACTTTAATTTACTTATACTCTATCCTCTATCAAATGTAAGTGGTATTGGATAAGATGAATCTGCTAAATGCTGTAAATAAAAAAATACATTTATTTACATATTTTTGGGCTTAAACTACATGTAAACTTTTATAAAAAATATACTATATTAATTCTTTAAATCACTCTCATCACTATGTCTGAGTTTTTACATGGTACATTATAACCAATCCATCAATCAAAACACAGACAGTACTTTCATTACTTCTTTATTCAGCGAATTATAATTCCAATAATAATTGGAAAATATACATCAAAAAGACTATTACAATTGTTTGATTGCAGTTCAAGTGATGTCCCCCTAAGTGAAAATGTGTAGTTATTTTAAGATGTAATTTAAAAATTTCATCCAAAATAGTTGTTTTCAGCTAAACAATCTGTCACAATTATCTGCACACCAATATATTCTAATGAACAACATGTAACTGAATGCTGTTCCCAATTAAGTTAAATTCACTCGAGTGTTTAAGATTTTTCTTTTTAAATTCCCATAATCGTTCATCAACATGGGGAAGATTACTGAATAAACAAATGGAATACATGTGCTGACCTTCATAAATCAAGCACTTGCTTATCTAACAAGCTCCAAGAATGCAGCACAAGTAAAAGCTATCTAATCAACTCTGAGAAGTAGAACTAACCCTAAAGTTACCCTTATTGTTAGGACACTTAAAATGAAACAGTTTGATATCCATTCATGCTGAGAGGTTTTAACAATTTCTTGGTTTATGGTGAGCAATATTTGAACAGATCAGCAGCTGCCAAGACAAAGCTTTGACACAAGACTTATGACTTTTTAATGAAAAGTCATGTCTGCTGCATTTCCCACAGGAATCTTTCAACATTCTCTTTCACATCAATACTTAAGGCTCAATGAACCTGAATTACTTGCATACTGATGTTCATAGGCAATTCAGTTATAAAGCAATAAAAAAAATGTATTAACAGTAATCAAACAGTCTCTGGGAAAAATGAACATACAATACAAATAAACGTACTTGGTATTTTCAAAGTATAACATTACATTCACAGAATGTTTTATGACCCCATACTGTCTGCGTACACTGCACAATAAGGAGGTAAAAATTGTAACAGTGTAAATATTTGTGAAAAGGGGTCTTTTACATTGGTTTAAATACTTTATGCTCCAGGCCTGACTATTATAAATAAGTCCGGTTTGTATTACACTTTTCATTTGAAAAAGCCTGGTTCAACAAGTCTGTACGCACTGAGCATTTTCTGAGGAACACCTGTACACCACACAAATTCATGCTTGCAATTTTCTAATCAATCCATTGTGTGGCAGCAGTGCAATGCATGGAATCGTGCAGATATGGGCCTTCAGCTTCAGGTAATGTTCACATTAACCATCCTAACGACAAAAAAAAACGTAACCAATCTGTCTGGCATGATTGATGGTGCCAGACAAACTGGTTTGAGTATTTCTATAATAGCTTATCTCCTGGGATTTTAATGCACCACAGTCTCTAGAGTTTACTCAGAGACATCCAGTGAGGGCAGTTTAGCAGATGGATAGCCCTTGTTGAAGAGAGTTCAACAGAGAATGACCAGACTGGTTTGAGCTGACAGGAAGGCTAAGATAATTCAGATAACACCAAGGAGGATGGGCTACAACAGCAGAAAACAAGTCAGTTTCCACTTCTGTCATCCAAGGTGAGAAAGCAAAGGCTGCAGGGGCTTGAAGTTGAAGACAGGAAAAATGTAGCCTGGCCTGATGAAGGAACATAGGCGGAAGGGTCAAAATGTAGCACCAAAAGTATGAATTATTGGACCCAATCTGCTTTCTGTCAACAGTCCAGGCTGGGTTGACATTTTCTTGGCACACTTTGGACCCATTAACACCAATCAATCATCATCATCATCATAAGAGTGACAATTTATCCATCTTTTAATTCCTAATTCCACTATGATAATGCACCATGTCACAAAACAAAAGTCATCTCAAAGTGGTTTCATAAACATGAAAATGAGTTAAAACTTCTTCAGTGGCATGGCCAGTCACCAGAACTGAATTCATCAGAACACCTTTGGGGTGTGCCAGAATGGGAAGTCGAAGCATGAACCTATACCTGAAAATATTGCACAAACAGTGATCCAATTAATTACTGTTAAGGAATGTTTCCGACATCTTGTGGAATCCATACCGCAAAGAACTGAAGCTGCTTTGAGAGCAAAGGGAGGTCCTATATGGTATTTGTATGGTGTCCTTAATACAGTGCTTGGTGAGTGTACAATTACAACCATGACTAATGAAATTGGTAAATTTAACCTACCTCCAAACCAATTTCAAATCCTCCACCGAAACCCGCAAGTCCAATGGCTGAAGGAGCAGACCATCCTTTACAACAAAATGAGAAAGACAGGTAGACCGAGTTATACCTCCGTTTATTTATATTACACAGCACCTGCAGTTTGTCAGCACCTTTTACTCAATTAAAAAGTTCTGTTTTTTTAAATCCAGAACTGGTCAAGAGACTTGTACAGCCGTCATCAGCCTATAACGTAATTCACAGCAATTCCCATTGTACTACTATGACTACTGACAGGTTTGTGGTTAGATAAAAGGGTAAACATTTACTTGGTGCCAAATGGTTTACTCCAAAAAACACAGAGCACTGGGATTACACTACTGTAATGTGTTTAAATTTATACTGCAGTAAAAAAAAAGTTACTTTTAATCATTTAGCAGCCACCCTATTTCAATGCGAATGACAACTGATACAATCCAAGCAACTGTGGGTTAAGGATCTTGCTCAAAGACCAAACAGTGGCAACTTGGCAGGTGTGGGATTTGAACATAGTCCAATACCTTAACCACCAAGCCACCACAGTCTACCTTATGCCAATACTTACGTTAAAACATGCCAGAGCAATAGAGAGCAGAGTTGGACATTTCATGATGGATGTCAGGTCATCGCTTGAAGATAAATTCTAGCACAGCTGATATGCTTTACATCCCTTGAGACATGTACTCATGTCAAGATCTTATTATCTCCCTGGATAACACCTCTATCACACTTTCCAAGAATGCAAGAGACCTATAATAAGTTTTTGGATACCAGCTAAGTTTCTCAGCTCATACTGCCAAACTGGCATGGTTGTTTCTAGACTACTTGATTTACTGGGGCACACACAAAATTTAGAGGGGCACAACTGTACCACTTTGCATGCCAATCAGCCTTAGGGGTACAAGTGTGCATACAGTGGTGCTTGAAAGTTTGTGAACCCTTTAGAATTTTCTATATTTCTGCATAAATATGACCTAAAACATCATCAGATTTTCACAGAAATCCTAAAAGTAGATAAAGAGAACCCAGTTAAACAAGTGAGACAAAAATATTATACATGGTCATTTATTTATTGAGGAAAATGATCCAATATTAGTGAAAAAGTGGCAAAAGTATGTGAACCTTTGCTTTCGGTATCTGGTGTTTTCAGTATCAAGCCGTACTGGCCCAGATGCAGCTAAACAGGCCCAAACTATGATACTACCACCACAATGTTTCACAGATGGGATAAGGTTCCTTTACTGGAATGCAGTGTTTTCCTTTCTCCAAACATAAAGCGTTTTCTTTTAAACCAAAAATTCTATTTTGGTCTCATTAGTCCACAAAACATCCTTCCAATAGCCTTCTGTGATCTTTAGCAAACTGCAGACGAGCAGCAATGTTCTTTTTGGAGAGCAGTGGCTTTCTCCTTTCAACCTTGCCATGCACACCATTGTTGTTCAGTGTTCTTCTGATGATGGACTCATGAACATTAACATTAGCCAAAGTGAGAGAGGCCTTCAGTTGCTTAGAAGTTGGTCTTGAATTTCCTCCACTTGTACACAATCTGTCTGACTGTGGATTGGTGGAGTCCAAACTCTTTACAGATGGTTTTGTAACCTTTTCCAGCCTGATGAGCATCAACAACTCTTTTTCTGAGGTCCTCAGAAATCTCCTTTGTTCATGCCTTGATACACTTCAGCAAAATGTGTTGTGAAGAGCAGACTTTGATAGATCCCTGTTCTTTAAATAAAACAGGGTGCCCACTCACACCTGATTGACATCCCACTGATTAAAAACACCTGACTCTAATTTCACCTTCAAATTAACTGCTAATCCTAGAGGTTCACATACTTTTGCCACTCACAAATATGTAATATTGGATCATTTTCCTCAATGAATGACCAAGTATAATATTTTTGTATCATTTGTTTAACTGGGTTCTCTTTATCTACTTTTAGGACTTGTGTGAAAATCTAATAATGTTTAATGATGATAATATTTATGCAGAAATACAGAAAATTCTAAAGGGTTCACAAACTTTCAAGCACCACTGTAAATAACTAGATAGAAAAAGAAAATTTCTTTATTACAGTGGTACCCCAGTTCTCAGTGTTAATTCGTTCCAGAAGTCTTGTTGAGAACCAAAAATGACAAATTTTTACCATAAGGGATAATGTAAATTGATTTAATCCGTTCCAGACCCCCAGAAAATCCACACTGGAGTCTATGATAAGTAATGATAAGAAACTTCATGTTTAAAACACTTATAACCTACAATTATAAGTTGGACAAAATCATTAACACAAAGCTTATTTTATAATTACGTGTTGAAAAATCTCATTTAGTATGTTTAGTGAGTAATCGATGTGAAGTGAAAAGTAACAAAACAAAACAAAAAAAAAAAAAAAAACACTGTATTGGTGAACTTCGCCTTAGCATTGCTGCTAAGTTAATTGTAGCCCGTGTTTCCTTTCAGTTTACTTTTGGTTGGCTCTTACAAAAAACCTTTTTAGGACCCATGGAGACTTATTTGCACAAAGAATACAGTACTGTAGATATAAAAATATAGAAAAACACAAACAGTGCAGATCTTCACCGAGGAAGGGCTTTTGTGAATCTGAATCACTGTGTTCTGAATCATGAATTGTGAATCATAGAGTTTCAGCTAAAGCGAGTCACGCAGCCCAACTCAAACAAGTGTCAAGTCAGGTCAGAATTTATATAGCGCTTTTTCTTTTTTTTTTTTTATTTAAACAATGGAGCATTGTCGCAAAGCAACTTTGCAATTTTAGATTATCTTCTAATATCTACGGCCAATCCCAAATTGACCAAGTCACTGTCACCCTAGACCCTGTGCAGAGTACCGAGCAAACGACGAGAACCAAGATGAACTTTTCTAGTCAAAATGCGTTCAGAACCGAATTTGACGAGTTCCGAGGTGGTCGAGAATCGAGATACCACTGTAACTGCATTTATTTTGTTTATCCCAATGTAACTGATGCCTTTGCTTTAGTGGTCTAATATGTGCTTTTGGTAAGTTGTACGGTTATGAGTGGTTAGCCAAAATATAGCCAAAACATGAGCTATCATCTTCCCTGCAACGTGGTAGCTGACTTTCTTTTAAATATTTGCAGATGTCTATTACTCTATGAAAAACCAAAAGAAACTAGACTGAAAGCATTAGTTGTTCAAGCTTTTGGAAAGATGCTAGAGCTTTATGGGAAATGTGGTGCTTCTAGTGAATTTGAGTGGTGTGTCCTGTAGTTCTACTCAGGAGTTTTTGGTTTGTTGACCGCCAATCATTTTAGTGGGGCACACTAAAGTGGGTCTGATGACATCACATGCAGATTTAACCTCTACAACACTGGGAGACTGCAATCATTCAATCAGATATGCTACCCTCGTGCTTGCACAGTCTCTTGTCAAATCAAAACTAGACTACTGCAATGCTCTCCTGGCACATCTGCAATCATGCAAACAACCAGACAACAGTAACTTTTTCAGAATGCAGCAGCATGTCTGCTTTTCTGCTTGTATGTGGGATTAGCAGTATGCAAGGTAGCTGCCTGTATGTCTCTGCATCAGATATAAAACACTGACACTCTCCTACAATGTTAAAAATTGACCAGCCCATTAGTACCTACAGGCTTCAATTAACCCTGATCTGTACCTGGTACCCACTGGAGGCACCACTCAAGACCCAAAAAAGGCAAGCATCAAGACTCTTCTCTTTACTGGTACCCTGATGCTGGGATGAACTTCCACTGGATTATTTCGCACTTAAGCGAAGACAGAGCTTCCACTTACATATTTATTAAATACAGATAAATAAATAAATAAATAAATAAATAAATAAATAAACTCTCCTTTTATTGTTTCCCTCCCTGAGATGTGCCCTGCTTTGGATGGGCACCAGTCTAAGGTTAGTTCCCAACTTGTGCCCTGTGCTGCCAGTAGAGCCCCAATTGCCTAACTACCCTGAATTTATGAATGAATAAATGAAAGAAAAAGTACAAAGCACTTCCGAATGTCATTTGGAAAAAGGACATCTGCTAAATGTAACAAATATACTAAATACCCATATACGTGTTTGGCATTCAGTATACATGTTAAGATAATTTTAGAGCTTTGCTGTAAGACATTTAAAAGGAGAAAATAACCACAGGTAAAGGGACTAAAAGGAAGTTTAAAAACACTGGTAGATTTGCAAATGTATCTTTGTAAGTACCGGAAACAACTGCGTTATTTGTTTTGTTATTTATGATTGTTATACCCCAAAATGATCTATGCTGAATCTGTTAGGTAATCATATGAGTAATTCATCTAGTTGGTGGGTTACTTTCATAATAACCCTGAATTATATTAAGCGAGTATGGAAGTGAGTGAATGAGTAAAAACATGTCTTTTAGAGTCATTTCAATTCCCAAAACAATAATTAAATAGTTTTAACTTCTTAAAAGGGGGTCATTTATGTAGCTTTTCATACTCCTTACATATAACTGATTGTAGTTCATTTGGCTGTTGTTATAAAAAGGGAATATTTGCCCTCGTAGAGCATACTTTATCAGTGCTTTAATAATGAGGTGTTAAATAAAGACTACTTACTTCCACCAGGAAGACGAGAAATCACTATCCCGCTGCCCCCTCGAGCAGTGATCATGAAGCCTGCTTTGACGACAGATAAGATGGCAAGCCCCTGGGCTTTGGCAATCACATGGGCTTAATTGGACACAAAAACAATAAGGTCTGTTTATTACAAATGTACAATATAAACACATTTCTGACAATTCACATCACAGACTCTCTTTTCTGTTTATTCAGTTCCATGTTATTCACTAGACAGTTAGGAAAAGAAATGCACATTTACATTTACAGCATTTAGCAGACACCCTTATCCAGAGCAACTTACAATTGATGCAATCTTACAATCCAACCAATTATGGGTTAAGGGCCTTGTTCTTACCCAACAGTGGCAGCTTGGCAGAGGTGGGATTTGAACCCTGGACCTTTTGGTCCATAGTCCAGTACCTTAACCACTAGGCTACCACAGTCCCGCATGTGTCAGGAACACAACATTTTTAGCATTTGTTCAGAATATTGTTTTAGAACATTTGTTCTTTAATCTACAGTTAAGAACCACTGACTTAAATGAGATGCGAATATACAGACATACAATCATTTTCTGATGTGAAAGATAAATACTAATAGTACGAATAACATATCTTGAGGGTCCAACCCAACAGGAAGCAAATGTAAAGTTAGTATCATTTTAAATATGTTGTTTTAAAATTAATTGCACAAGTGTCAGGCATGGAAGACACCGTGATGATGGTACATCAAAAAAGACAAATCATACCTGGTTAGGATGATAAAGCACATGAAACTGGTTCCAATTTCCAACCCAGAGGACAGAGTAATCGGTATAAAAGGTATGGGTGATCAGTAAGCAATACCAAATGGCATGAGACCAAAGGTTAACACTTACAGTACCAAGTGCCTATATATATATATATATATATATAAAAGAATCTATAAAATGTATATTACCAAACTTCAGCTTATATTATATATAGCAAACTTCAGCGCGCGCATATATATATATATATATATATATAAATAAAATTGCAAAAGTATTCGGCCCCCTTGAACTTCTCAACCTTTTGCCACATTTCAGGCTTTGAACATAAAGATATGAAATTGTAATTTTTTGTGAAGAATGAACAACAAGTGGGACACAATCGTGAAGTGGAACAAAATTTATTGGATATTTTAAACGTTTTTTAGAAATAAAAAACTGAAAAGTGGGGTGTGCAAAATTATTCGGCCCCTCATGACAGGGATCCCAACCAATTTTTCAGCAGGACTATGCACCAATATGGTATTCCAATCACCACAAAACAAGAGGACCTTTGGGTGCCATCATAGGCATATTATGTATATTATAACATAGGCATATTATGTACATTATTTTATTTTTATATTACGTGTACATATGTTACATTAGTCTATGGGTGCGATTTGAGACACACCCTCAGTCTCAGCACCACTGTCCCAGTGAGAAGACGTGCCGAAACTGCGTTTGCATCAGCAGCTGTAAAGTTTCACTTTATTTTCACTAATTTCATGTGTTTATATTTCAATTATTTATTGTATATATGGATTATAATTATTGCAGTATTACATTCCTTTGCTTTATTCATGCTTTTAATCATTAATTACATACAAATACAGGCGTTAAAACTATCATTTGGTGGTCGGGAACGAATTAATCCTATTTACATTACATCACACAACCTCTCACGGGTGCAACAGCAGGTTCTACATAATAAAAATCCAGCAAATCAAAGATTCTCTCGTGCAAACAAGCTAAAAAATAAACAAAAGCTTACAGTTTAATATTAAACAATAGCAATTCAATTAACATATCTCCAAAAGTGCAGTGTTGACACAAAAAGAGCTCAGCATTGTCACGTTAAGGCGTGCATGAACAAATGCTTGGCACATGCAGATACACACATGACGCAAGTCAAGAGAAATGCTTTGCCTTATCCCAGTAATTGAGACACCATGGCAGCGATGCATATGATTGCTAATCACAGACAAAAGCTAGCCAAAACTATTACCAGACAAGGTTTACAAGGAACAATTATAAGCACACAGAAAGAAACTGCATCAGGAATGAGAGAAACACAGTCACACATTCCACTCAATCACACAATTACATAACTGCACTGTGGTATATTATTGTTGTATTAATTTGATGTAAACTGATTTATTACATTTATAATTCAAATAAAATGAAACATTCCAGCGAGAGGCTAAACGGTTACACAAATTCCTTTTACTGACTCCATTTTCTGGGTGTACACACTTGTGCTTTGCTTCACAGTACAGCTTTCTAAAACGTAGTCAACTTCATTCAAATGAAAACTACTAAAGTTTAATAAGTGACACAAAGCAAAGTGAGTGGATCCCCACCATTTTAGCAACAAAATGTAGATTTTGGAAAATGATCAAGCATGCCAACAGGACAAGGTGTAAGGCAGGAACAACCCTAGAGGGTGCCAATCTATCGAATCCATCCATTCATCCACTGTCATGTTGGGGCACACCTGTTCTGCTTGTGCTACCACAGACCCAGCTCAAATGACCCGAAGGAAGTCTAAAACTTGGAAGCGTGGAAAGGCCCCTGATGAGGTGGGATACAAACAGACAGACAAGTTAAGGTACAGGACAAAACCCGGTGGGAAACAAACACAGTGAGAGTGGGAGGGGACCCACAGAATGGCTACACAATGGGAGACAACCATCACTCTGCAAGAGGTAATGCTGACCATCACTGGTGCATCTCCAATTGCATATTCTTTCTCATTCCGTGGGTCCTGTCCCCCTGGCACTGGCTGTCCATTCCCTGCCGAGTCTCACCCCAGTCTCAGGTCCCACACCTGGTTCTCATCACTTGTGTTCATTGTAACTTGCCATGCCAAGGGCATTTCTGAGTGTCAGAGTTCAACCCTGTCAGCTGAGCTGAGTCTGTACTAGCAGACAAGGGGTGTCCCCTCAAAACAACCACAGTGATAGCCTTTTAGTTTACATTTACAGCATTCGGCAGACGCCCTTATCCTTTAACTTACAGATGTTATTCAACTGCAGTTCATTAGCACCACCCTTGTAACAATATGTTTTAAAGACACTTCCTGTACGGCTCTGAGCAATACTCATGTTATTGTGAATTACAACACGGTGCCAGCGTAAGGCTATAATTATTGATGTAATTGAGGGATAGGTCTATCTTTGTTAGGTATTAAAGGGATCTGTGCTGTGTACACATCCCTATGATGCCCAGTGCCAGGTGGGCATGACCCTAAGACAGCTTAATTATATAGGGCTATAACGTGCTTTTTAAGATCACTTTGCTTAATCCACTGACTAGACAATTTTGAAAACATATTCTTCTTCACATACCACAAAGCTACACTCTTGAATGCTATGAAATAAATAAAAGGTCTGTTGCACATAAATAGTTTTCTATAAAGCTTCCATTCTGAACCTTTTAGGCCACTTTCTCAAACCAAGATTAGGCCTCATCTTAGATTAAAAGACTTGTCTCTATAGTAAATCACTTTATTTTAGTTAAATAATAGGCTTAAGCTAAGATTTAAGAAACAGTCATCATCTGAATAAACAGTAGTTAATGTTGTAGGGTTCCGCACAGGAAGCCATTAGAAGTTTCTCCAGAAGGACTGACCAAAACTGTGTGGATAGTAGAAACTATATTGCTATAGTTTGTGTAATGGTTTTTATTGTTATATTATCAAAATCTATTATTTTGGGTAAATACACATTTTTGTGATAGTGTTAATTATTTTGTTTAAATTTTTATTTATACACAGGCAAGCACCACGTACCAACAATCCAGTCAACACCAATTCAATTTAACAACTAAGGTCTGAACAAATATAAGCAATTATAATACGAAATAAAAATCTTTATTTTCTGGACATTGCGGCCATAAACAGCCAGTTAATACTGCGGATCCACAATTAAAGGTGGGAGTTTAAGAATGAAAGTCCATCATTCGTGTGTGTGTGTGTGTGTGTGATGACCTTACTGGTCATGTGCTCACTTGCTTCTTAGCTCATGTTTGAACTAGACACTTTTCTAACTCGGTTGATGTGCAAAGCATTCGTGTTTGTGTATGACTTTCCACTACTTATTTGTAATGGGACTGTGGTAGCCTAGTGGTTAAGGTACTGGACTATGGACCAGAAGGTCCAGGGTTCAAATCCCACCTCTGCCAAGCTGCCACTGTTGGCTCCTTGAGCAAGACCCTTAACCCACAATTGCTTGGATTGTGAGATTGTATCAATTGTAAGTCGCTCTGGATAAGGGTGTCTGATAAATGCTGTAAATGTGTATATTACCAGTGAAGACTTCCTTGGGCATCCATTGGGACTGTGGTAGCCTAGCGGGTAAGGTGCTGGACTATGGACCACAAGGTCCAGGGTTCAAATGCCACTGTTGGGTCCTTGAGCAAGGCCCTTAACCCACAATTGCTTGGATTGTAAGATTGTATCAATTGTAAGTCGCTCACATTCACTCACTGAGTCTCCGTTTCATTTGGCATGTTGTCTTTCAATGCACTTTTGGCTTCCATCAAACAAAAGTATCAGTCATTTCAATCACTCATAAAACACTCGTGTTTCCAGCGGTATCTCCAATGCGTTTATGTATTAGTTTTCTTGTAAAAAAATACCCTTTATATTTACATTACTGTAGCATAAACAGACTATGTGACTATGGTAATGTACAGTCAACTTCCGTTTCGATCAATGGTCTGTTTCTCAGTAAATAGTGTGGTCATTAAACAATGCATACCTGTACTTTAGTTTCACATTGACCAGGTGAAGGTTCAAGAGCCGGTTGAACATAAGGGTTATGTCAGTGGAATGCTTAGGTAGAACCACCAATGGTAAATAAGTCTGCTTGGATATATCAGACACAGATCCTACATAACCTACATAACATGGTCAGTCCCAGCCGAAAACAGCAGAGTAGACTGATCATGTGGGCTTACCACCTGTAAATGGTCACATGCATCACCAGTAATAGAGGATATATTATATATATCACATACACCTGAAGGAATAATATGATTTCATCAAGGCTATACAACAGCAGACCAGTTCTTGGTCAGGTTTGTGAGGGGTCAAGGGAGGATCAGTCTCATACGCACTAAGCCAATTCACATGCTATGAGGACTTAAAAGTGCATGACCTTGTTCCTCGTCATAAGTTGTGGGAGGTGCAGCTGTAATATGGGCAGTGCTGGCTCAACAATAAAGGCAATGGATTATTGACCAGAAGACTGGGAGTATACATTTCAACACTTCCAAGCTGCCAGTATTAGACACTTGTGCAAGTTCCTTAAGTGTCAGGCACTTCGATTTTATCAGATGCTCTTATCAGGTAATTTTATCAACCTCAACTGCTCACATTTGCTGTGCACAAGTGCATCTGCTAAATGCTGTACATGAAAATGAAAATGTGCCTGGTTGCAACTTCAGGCCATACAGTCTCAGTGCAGTGAGAATCCTGTTCACAGTTTGGCATCAGGTTAAAGTTGTTTGAGATGCATCTTGTCCATACTTCCATCCCTTCCATATCAGTAGACATTCTGTATGCACTTCAACAAAAAACAGCTGCATGTCAAGTATAACAACTGCTTTTCCAAGGTCATGGTTCCCTCCTGGAAGACAGTGGGATTCAGGTAGGGGAGAGAACCTTCCTCTAGTCCAGGAGATCAAGTACACTGGGACTAATCTAAACAGACAAGCCTCCCATTGTCCAAGCTTCCAGTTGAGGAGATTAAGTACATCAGAACCTTTGAAGTCACTGACCTGTTTTAGGCTGTAAAGCAGGAACATAGTTTGTGGACAAAGCTGCCTGGGCACCAGTCAGTCCTTCTCTTAACATACAATTATAACGTGTGGAAAAAGGCTTGAAAAAAATGCTGTGGGCGGAAAAGATACTCTGCTGGGTGGTGGGGCTTACCGCCTGTGATGGGATAATAAAGTCAGAAGTCACTGCTCCTTCAAATGAGATAAGAGGTTTGGTCATCTCATTAGGATGTCCACTGGTTGGTTCCTACTGGAAATGTCCCACCAAAATCCTAGACCTCTCAGACATCTTTGGATCGTGAATCAGTAGATAAGGAAGGAGACATTATGATGCTCTGGATCTGTATTCCAATTCATGTTCATACCAAGACACTGCTATCTGCTTCAAATAAGTACTAGTCCAGAACGCCTTGATAAAAAGTAAGAAGGAATTGTTATCCCATCCTGTAAAATCGAGACATACTCTGGAAACAGACAGAAAATATATCTGCCTCATATGCTGCCTGGTGGGAAAGACTACACAATGTATTATTACTATTATTTATTTTAGATTAGTAATATGTTTTTTGTATTTTGAATTAATTGTACTAACCCTGGCTATTACATATTAATTTTATTGTAGATGTTCATTTGGACATATTTATGCCTGAAAAATATTCCACATGATTACAAATTCATTCAGCCATCCCAAATAATGTGGATAATAAAGATATTTACCTGGAATAAGCTTGTCAGGACCTTGTCTGTTTGAAATCTCAGTGAATTCTCTGAGGATTTTAGCAGCTTTCTTCGCCTCGGACTTTAGGCTGGATGGGAGGGGATTGTTCACTGCAAATAAACAAATTAAAAGCTTAGTCAGATCACAAATGACAAAATGGTATAAATTCAGTAATTTAATATCTGCAACAAACTGCTTGTTATTCACAATAACTAACCTTATATACATTGAGTTGTTTATTTATTTACATTTTCTTTCTAACCCAACTTTTCATCATCAGGTTGGAGGGATGGGTTTCAACACCTTTGACCAGAGAACACAAACCACAGGCTTATGGTGTCCCCTATAGGTGACTCACAACAGAAAATAATACAAATAAAAACAGGAAAAGGTAGCTACTTAATGATGCACACCTGCTGGGTTACTGACTGGTTACATTCTGATCCCATTAACCTGAATATGAGTATGGATGACTCACTTATTAGGCACATATGATATTATTTCAAATACGCTGTCAGTTGTACACAGCAGTAACATGGGTATGTGAACATTTAAGACACACCTAAAAGGTGTTGTTCCAAATTCTGATACCCTGGAATAATTACATTTTTTGTCATTTAGCAGACACCCTTATCCAGGGCGACTTGCAATTGATACAGAGGTGGGATTTGAACCTTCTGGACCACAGTCTAGTACCTTAACCACTAAGCCACCACAGTGCCCATAAAGTGGAACAATTAGGTAGATTGTACAGAGATGCCATCAGCCAGCAACGAATTCCTTGCATGGGTAAACATGCTTGATAAAACTGATTCTGATTTACATTTATGTCATTTAGTAGACAGACAGCAACTCACAACTGATACAATCTTACAATCCAGGCAACTGTGGGTTAAGGGCATTGCTCAGGGACCCAATAGTGGTAGTTTGGCAGAGGTCGGATATGAATCCCGATCCAAAGTCCAGTGCTGTAACCACTAAGCCACCATGTCCACCACATAATATAACAACTAACCCCCTTAATTAGTTGTTCTTATCACTAATGAACAAACTTCATTAAGTAGTTACCATTCTGATTCAGCCTCACTTAACGTTTTTGGATTTGCTGTTGGGGTTCATAATTTGCTTTTGCATTTTTTTTAGATTTGTTGTCGTTTCCTCTTTCTGTTAATTTGTGTTGCTCTTGAGGGCACTTCCATATTTCTCACTTTCACTCCACTATATTTCCATGTAAAATTAGTACTTTGGGCACCTAATGTTATTCTTTACCTTAGGGTGTAAAAAAGTCTAAATAGTGGAATACTGGGGATTTGAAGCACTTGTCTTGAATGTAATGCGTTTTCTGTTTAAAGTAATGACATCAGCAGTAACTTCAATTTTTCTGTTAATGGTCGTATTGTTATTATCAGTGTATTTTTGGAGCTTGGTTTGTAGCAGTACACAATTGGAGGACACATATGTACATGTATATACATATGTAATAAAATAATGTATTTTTCCACTTGGCACAACACAAGCAACATTTTTTTTTAAAGGCTGACTGGCTCTCCCTCGCCCTACCCATGGTCTTATCTGGAGGATTTTTATCTTTTTTCAATTTGTGAGACAAAAGAAGAATTACATCATTTCCAAATTATTTGTCTGTCCGGAGCACACATTATTTTTTAAGAATATCCCATTACATTACGTCGCAAGCACAATTTGGTAATGATTTATTAACTATGACTTACCAACCAAATCGATAATTTGGAAGCATATAGTGAGATTGGTAAAATCCAAATCTAAAGATTGTATTTCTAGTGGCTTAGTTAGGCTCAACTAGACCAGTAAAACTGAAAAGGTCAAATAAATTAAGCCAAAATATTCAGGTCACAGTAGTCCTCATTAGGAAGGTCTAATAATGGTCTATATATAATAAAGCAGAAATGTACAAATAACAATGGGTGGAATCAAAATCCTAATTTTCTGTTTGGGGAGTGTCCCACTGTGTTGTCTAATTCCATGGGTGTACGTCTCACTACCTACCCTCGTCTGTGTGAGTGATGACGCACTGTTGCGACTGTTTGTCACACTAAACAACTATTTTTGTTGTGCAACATAAAACTTGTTGCACTTGAAAGTTCTGATTATGTGTGACCTCATAGCAATCTGATTTACTATTTGATTTCCAGGCAACCTGTTCTACATGGATTCATCAGATATGCCAGTATATGCCTAAACAAAATGAGGTCATCTTACCAAATCTCCATCATGTCAAAACCCTTGTACATACAGAAGGTACTATGGTAATGAAGTCTATGAATTGTGCACATAGGAAATTTAGAAATTTCGCAAAGGCTTTTCTCCAAAAACTGCCATAACTGTTTAGGATTTGCTCTACCTGAAAGCAAAAGCTAAATGAATAGAATTCAGTTACTGGTACACTGATCTGTGTTAAATACAAGTGAGGCTACAATGCTGCTTCTGCTGTATTATTGCACTTATTTCATGGCCACATCTGTTCAACTGCTTGATAACAAATACCTAATTAGCCAATCACATGACTGCAACACAATGCATTTAGGCATGGATGCAGCAACTGCGTGACGCTGTCATGTCAGTGAGGGCCAAAATCTCTGAGAAATGTTTCCACCACACTGCTGAAATGTGCCATGAAGACAATTCTGAAGGCTAAAAGGGTGCCCAACCTGGTACTAGCAAGGTGTATCTAATAAAGTGGCCATGAGTATATATGGCCTATTATTAGAACCGCATCAGGGTTGTTCTAATTTCAGTGTTTAAAGACTTTCATTCCACACTGACTCACTGACTCATTAGAAGGCAATTACTAAATATGAACGTAAATAATCAAACAGCAAACTAGTTCAGATGAAAGTTATTTTTGGCAGGTGTTCCTTCCTCATAGTTGTACAGATGGGGATATTCTTTAAATGCTTCTTTTCTATGCAGTCTTTCCAGTTTGGAGTTCAGATAAGTGGTGGCAGTCTTTAGCCTTCACTGCCTAGGCAGCCTACCAAAATTAACCAGTCACAAAGAAAGGTCGCCCCACTGTATTTCTGCTTTAAAATGGTCAAGTTATGTGAAAATGGGGTCGTATGTTCATTATAATAACACAAGCAAACACCGTTATGCTGCTGGCATGTATGGGTGTGACAGGTAGGCGGCAAAGTCAAAGGCTTGTACACATGCGTCATTATACATTACAACCCACCACATGAAAAACAACTCTGGAAATCAGCCTTAACAAACTTGGGACTTGGCAACCCATATCTTGTCATTTTCAGTGCCCCTTAACCCACATTTGCTTGGATTGCTTGGTAAGAATGTATGAACTGCAAGTCACTCTGGATAAATGTGTCTGCTAAGTGACATAAATGTATGGATACACCTAAATAAAATGGGAATGGTTGGTGATATCAACTTCCTGTTTGTGACACATTAGTATATGGGAGGGGGGAAACTTTTCAAGATGGGTGTTGATATATATATATATATATATATATATATATATATATATATATATATATATATAGATATATATATATATATATATATAAATAAAATTATTGTATTATCATTTCATTTTTGTACATAGCTTCTGTTTATTTAAACATCACTATAAACGTGTTAATTAGGTAAATTAGTTTAAGTCTTACATATGTCATCTAAGCTAACCCAAAGGAAGTTGGTCCCTTTTTAAAGTGTTGGTCCACCTAAGGTTTGTTCCTCGTAAACATGCTGAGGAGGTTTTATTGCCCCCATCTTACCTTAGGGCTTACTCAGTTTGGGCTTGGGGCCTAAATATTTGTAAAGCTGCTGAGACAATGCTCCACTGTAAAGCGCACTACAGAAATAAATTTGACTTTGGCATTTGGAACTTGGTAATGCTGCAACCATGACCAGCAGAAGGGGCACCCACTATATGCACTGCACATCACTGATGTAGTGGGTAATCTCTCTTCGTGATCACTGGCAGGACTCGAAGGAAACCTGGTTCAGTGGGTTGTGATAGTAAAAAGACTGCATTGTTTCTGTGAACTGTCCAACAATATTTCTCCCAGTAGTACCTGAAGTCTTGAAACCTGAAATCACCTATAGCTCTTGTGCAAAAATACCTTTCTTCTTGCCTTCAGCAATCTCAAATCATGTTTTTGCTGCTTGGTGAGACAAAAAAACTCCATTCCAGAGTCTAACTGAATAGTAATTCATATTGTTTTCATTCATGTGGTTGTGTCACATGAACCAGCAAATGACTTGCAAAGAATTCACTCGCTCACTTTCCACACCAATTTAATAAAATTCATTGTCATGGGGGTGCAGGACCTGAAGCTGTACGGCAACATCACTAATCAGTGCAACGTGCCATCCTTTCACAAAGGCTTCATTTACAAAACCTTTTTCCATGTTATGACTTTTAACTGATACGTCTCAGATTTAAGGAGTAGATTTGTAGGTCTCACTGTATTTGTGCATGTTAAACCAAATTTTACTCCCAGTCATAAACCCTAATAAGATACCCTATCTTATACAGTCTAAGATGAGCCTAACTTTTCACATCACAATCACCAATAAAACACCAGACAGTGACAATCATATTGAATATGTGGATAATCAGTACTCTCCAAAAGGTTACACACAGTAAGAAACTGGCTTAATGTGAAAGGTAGCATTATAATAGCATTAAATGTCCATAAACGAGAAAATATAAAACCATTTTACCATTACCGTTTCATAGACCTGGTTAATTATTAGTACGGTTTACCACAAAGATCTAATTTTGCAGGCAAGTCAATGCACACTGAAGCTGAGCTAGCAAGCAGCTGTGAAACTGGAACATGGATAACACCGAAATGTTTATTTCTAACAGAACTGTAAAAAAGGGAAGCAGGTTTGGCACAATCAGTAGGGTTCCAAAAGGAGGGTTTCCAAAGTAAAGGTGTGTTAAAGAAAGTTAGAACCAGGTCATTTGTCAGTCATGTGTTATATCAGCGGTCACATTCTGTCCGAAGCTACTGGGCACTGTTTGCCAAAGGAGCAGAGTACAAAGCTGTATATTTTTATTTAAAATATTTAACAGAAAATTAGTATAGAACGATTGCAATTAACAACAAATGGGTATCCACTTCGAAGTGGGTCCTTTCTATGCGGAGTCGGCAGGCTCCTCGTGTCTGTGTGGGTATAATCCGGGTACTCCGGTTTCCTCCCACAGACCAAAGACATGCGCATTAGGTTAATTGGAGATTCTAAAGTGCCCCTAGTGTGTGAGTTAGTGTACCCTATGATGGATTGGCGCCCTGTCTAGGGTCGTTGCTGCCTTGTGCTGCCGGCTAAGCACCGGCCCTAATCAGGATTAAGCGGCTAAGAAAATGAATGAATGCTGGACAGTGTTTGCCAAAGGGGCAGAGTACAATGTTGAATATTGGGGTTTCAAATAAAAACCATAAAAAGTCAACACAAAATTAGCACAGAACGATTACATTGAATTAATGGGTTGACTAATGGGTATCCATTTCTGTGTGGAGTCTGCATGGGTTTACTTCAGTTTCATCCCACAGCCCAAACACATCTGTGTTAAGCTAACTGGTGTCTAGAAAAGTGCCCCTAGTGTGTGTACCCTACGATGGATTGGTGCCCTGTGCAGGGTTCTTCCTGCATTGCGCGATTTGCTGCCAGCTAGGCACTGGCTTTCCCACGACCCTGGTCAGGATCAAGCGGTTAAGAAAACGAATAAATGAATGGATATTCATTCCTATTCAGACTTTAACTGATGCTGTACCAAACTGGTCCATGAAACTGTTTTCAAGTCAAGTCTTAAGATGACCTTCTCATATATACAGTGGGGTAAAAAGTATTTAGTCAGCCACTGATTGTGCAAGTTCTCCTACTTAGAAAAATGAGAGAGGTCTGTAACTTTCATCATAGGTACACTTCAACTATGAGAGACAAAACGAGAGAAAAAAATCCTGGAAATCACATTGTAGGACTTTTAAAGAATTTAATTGCAAATCAAGGTGGAAAATAAGTATTTGGTCACCCACAAACAAGCAACTTCTTTAAAAAGTTCGTCTGTCCTCCACTCGTTACCTGTATTAATGGCACCCGTTTGACCTGCACCAGGCTGGGAAGAGTGAATCTACAATAAGCAAGCAGGTTGGTGTGAATAAATCAACTGTGGGAGCAAATGTAAGAAAATGGAAGACGTACAAGACCATTGATAATCTCCCACGATCTGGGGCCCCACGCAAGATCTCATCCCGTGGGGTCAAAATGATCATGAGAACGGTGAGCAAAAATCCCAGAACTACACGGAGGGACCTGATGAATGACCTGCAGCGAGCTGGGACCAAAGTAACAAAGGCTACCATCAGTAACACACTACACCAATAGGGACTCAGATCCTGCAGTGCCAGGTGTGTCCCCCTGCTTAAGCCAGTACATGTCCCATCCCAAGAACACCATACCTATTGGGAAGCATGGAGGTGGAAACCTCATGCTTTGGGGCTGTTTTTCTGCAAAGGGCTAGGACGACTGATCCGTGTTAAGGGAAGAATGAACGGGGCCATGTATCGTGAGATTTTAAGCCAAAACCTTCTTCCATCAGTGAGAGCATTGAAGATGGAACATGGCTGGGTCTTCCAGCATGACAATGATCCCAAACACACTGCTCAGGCAACGAAGGAGTGGCTCCGTAAAAAGCATTTCAAGGTCCTGGAGTGGAAGTCCGTGTTGCCCAGCAACATCCCCAAAACATCACTGCTCTAGAGGAGATCTGCATGGAGGAATGGGCCAAAATACCAGCTACAGTGTGTGCAAACCTGGTGAAGACTTACAGGAAACGTTTGACCTCTGTCATTGCCAACAAAGGTTATGTTACAAAGTATTGAGTTGAACTTATTGACCAAATACTTATTTTCCACCTTGATTTAAAATAAATAAATCCTACAATGTGATTTCCTAATTTATTTTTCTCATTTTGTCTCTCAGAGTTGAAGTGTACCCATGATGAAAATTACAGACCTCTCTCATCTTTCCAAGTAGGAGAACTTGCACAATCAGTGGCTGACCACTGTAATGCTAACCCACACTTAACATCTTACCATCTATAAGGGTGCTTGAAGGTTTGTGAACCCTTTAGAATTGTCTATATTTCTACACAAATATGATCTAAATGGTTATCAGATTTTCACACAAGACCTAAAAGTAGATAAAGAAAACCCAGATAAACAAATGAGACACAAATATTATACTTGGTCATTTATTTATTGAGGAAAATGATCCAATATTACATATTAGTGAGTGGCAAAAGTATGTGAACCTTTGCTTTCAGTATCTGGTGTGACGCCCTTGTGCAGTAATAACTGAAAGTAAACATTTCCTGTAACTGTTGATCAATTTTAGCACATTCCTCCATACAGAACAGCTTCAACTCTGGGATGTTGGTGGGTTTCCTCACATTAACCACTCGCTTCAGGTCCTTCCACAACATTTCAACTGGATTAAGATCAAGACTTTGACATGGCCATTCCAAAACATTAACTTTATTCTTCTTTAACCATTCTTTGGTAGAACGACTTGTGTTCTTAGGGTCGTTGTCTTGTTGCATGACTCACCAGATTCAGTTCAAGGACAGATGTCCTGACATTTTCCTTTAGAATTCTCTGATATAATTCAGAATTCAGTGATCTTTGATGGTCTACCACTCCTGGGGAGGGTAACAATGTTCTCCATTTGTGTACAAGCTGTCTGACTGTGGATTGGTGGAGTCCAAACTCTTTAGCATCAAACAACTCTTTTTCGGAGGTCCCCAGAAATCTCCTTTGTTCGTACCATGATACACTTCCACAAACGTGTTGTGAAGAGCAGACTTTGATAGATCCCTGTTCCTTAAATAAAACAGGGTGCCCACTCACACCTGATTGTCATCCCATTGATTGAAAACACCTGACTCTAATTTCACCTTCAAATGAACTGCTAATCCTAGAGGTTCACATACTTTTGTCTCTCACTAATATGTAATATTGGATCATTTTGATCAATAAATAAATGACAAAGTACAATATTTTTGTCTCATTTGTTTAACTGGGTTCTCTTTATCTGCTTTTAGGACTTGTGTGAAAATCTGATGATGTTTTAGGTCATATTTTTGCAAAAATATAGAAAATTCTAAAGGGTTCACAAACTTTCAAGCACCACTGTAGATTATACCAAGGAAAGTTGTCCAACCTTCCTGGAAGCTAAATGAATGCAGTTTCATGCATCTGTTCAGATCCCCCGACACAAGAGCATGAGAAAGCTCTGCCGTCAGACTGGGCTACCTGCCCAATGGGGGTTGACTAACCAGTGCAGTTATAGTATACAATATAATTTCATGATTACTACTGTACAAATAATTGCTGCTTACGCAGATCTACAGCATGTATTAGTCTGTAATTAGTCAATAAGTGAGTCACAAAGCCAAATAAGAAAGGGATATAAAATGCAAATGCTTGCGACAATGTAATTATGTCTTAATTCATATTTACCAAAGATAATGACAAATTACATATGCAGCTTCCACTCTGTGAGAAAAAGCGTAAACATCTGCAGTGATCAGAGCCAATCTGAAATCTGACATATAAATAATTTGAGAAGGTGAATTCTGAACTGTCACAACAACAGTGTGGGCTACTTAACACGTCAGACAAACAGCTTCACCATTGGGAAAGAAATGCAACTGTATAATTATCTCTATTAAATCCACAGGAAGACATGTTACAAAAGACCTGGATTCACATATTAAAGTTTGATTCAGAGACGCTCTCTAATTAAACTAACCATTTAAATGAGTGTCTCAATGGGTACGGTAATAATGCCCTTTTAAAACATACCACTATAACCTGGGCATTCTTCTGGGAAATTATTTAACATTTAATAAAGCAAAATTAGAGTCAGGGCAGAGACTATCCCAGAATTCACAGCGCACAGACACGCATGTACACTGAACAACGCAGGATAGGGGTTGCTGTCGCAGTGCTGATGATCTCCCCGTTTGGCTACTGCCATTCCTGCCTGCAATAAACCCGACAGTTGTATGTCTACAAATACAGTATTATGTGAAGCTGGTGGAGGCCCTTCACATGCCCTTCACACACCTTCCAGATTGGGCACTGGTGCATTATCCTTATCCACGACCCATCTGCACTTGCAACCTCCCATCCTCAAGCATACATGAACAGATACATAAATGATTTTGACTGCTTGGTTCAAGACATTTGATGAGTCATGAGTTTTACAAGTAGATGTAAAGTCAGAGATAGCAGCTTATCTGTTGCTGCACAGTTTGTGTTAGTCATCCTCTAATCCTTCATCAGTGCTCACAAGATGCTGCCAAAAGGGGGCTGGTGGCTGGATTAATTTCAATCCAGCAGTGACAGTGCGGTGGTTTAAAACTCCAGCAACACTTATGCGTCTGATCCACTCGTACTAATGCAAAACATAAACATACCACCACCACATCACTCTCACCATCAGTTTGACACCATCAGTATCAAAACCAACTGGTCTACAAAAAAGTAAATAAAAGTAATGACATTGACTATAACTAAATGGCCAAGTAATTATATCAGTGATGGCCCACTAAGCATTTGACTTGCCATCTCAATTAATGTATGGAAAAAGACTCGTCTTGTCCTCCTTGTATCGTCATCAGTTCTGGTGGGTTTATGAGAGTGAATCTGGCAACTCTGAGGAAGACTCTCAGAGTGAAGTGTGCACGCAAGAAGTAGGTGTATGGGGAGCTAGTCTGCAGCAGTTCAAACAGTAAACTATCAGTTTCACTTTATTAGACCGGTATAGTGGAGAGAGACAGGATCAGGAAGCAAAACCAAGTAAGAAACTACAATTTAGAAACAAGCCTAAAATACTGCAACCCAGCGACTACCACTATTTAGAATATTTCGAGTAAGAGGACTTCACAACTGTAGGCATCTCTGGCTGCGCTGATGAGTTACAGTGCGCATGAAAAGGGAGGGAAATAAATGCAGTGCAGCTCAGTTAAAAAAAAAAAATAATTACACAAAATATAGACTGTTCACGAGTCCCGAATCTCGAGTCCAAGATCACAAGTCACTTGAGGGAGAGCCTCAGGTAGAGTCTGAGGTCAATGTTTGAGCGACTTGAGTGTGACCCGAGTCCCCATCTCTGGATTTAGGTGGGTAAATCACATGGGGCTCTGTTTAACACAAGTTCTACCACAGTTCTTTCCAAAATGGATGACAAACTAAGTTTGTTTTAAATATGTATGCTAACTAATGCAGTTCATCAATACAGTACTGACTTTTATACAGCCTGCTTTACACGCACTTAATAATCTGATCATAGTCAGAATTCTGCAGATATCTGAAGATTAAGTGGTCAGGTATACAGCATACTCTAGAAATCAGATTAACAAATCAGATAGAGTGCTGGATTTTACCCCAGTAATCACAGTACAAACAGCATGCATACCAGTTACTTGATTTCAATAGGATTTGGCAGTCTGCACGTGTGCAGAGCAGTTAGTGGAAAAATAAAGGTTGCCAGGTCCACTTATTCTTAGAGATTTCACTTCTTTATGGCTTATATACACTGCTCAAAAAAATAAAGGGAACACTTAAACAACACAATATAACTCCAAGTGCTCCCTTTATTTTTTGAGCAGTATACATACACCAGGTCTTTCATGGGATCTGGCAACCCAGGAATTAAACACAGCAACCCACTAAATGACTAACGAACACTTTGTATAGACTCAAACATACAGTATACTCAAGAAAATTAAGAATTTGATTATTTAATATTAAACATTGAAGTTTACCTCATACTTTTCTGTGAGATTATTGGCTGGTCGCAAAGTAGAAATCTGTTTATTTCCCTGAGTCATGTAAACCTAGAAGTTTCCCATTATGTGATTACTCAATTGCATGTATACACCTTTACTGGATTACTGAGAAAATCTGATTTGCTGCAGTTACCGGACTATTAAGTGCATGTAAACGTACTCTATGAGAGTATGGAGTTTTAAATGTCGAGTCAAGCTTACGTCATCTCAATTCTTTGGTGTAAGCAGCTCAGGATAGTCTTAAGTCAGTATTTTTCCCCATCTTGACATTCCAATAAAATCAACCATGTCTACTATTATCATAAGTCTTGGCTCACGCAAATAGTGACATGAACATAGTCGACAACCAGTAGCTCTCTCCAGCAAAAAATGCGAGGCAGCAAAGCAAGTACAGAAACATCTTTGGCGGGCTGAGAAATGAGACATGGACGAGACTCAAATTCCTCCGTTCTCATGCGGAACAGTTCCTTAAAGCCGGTTCTGTCATTTGCCTATTAAGATGCCAAGAGTAAATAGCTAAAAACACCAAAAGCCTTTACATCTTCTGCTAACCCATAACATTCTTATCATTATTATTATAATCTTGCAGTGTCTTGTCACTGCATTTGTCCAGTCTTTGCAAATTTGTAGTCTGTGACTACAGTGGGACTAAAACCTCTGTCTTTAGATGTGAGAGACTTTAAGTCTTTTAGCCTTTGGTTAGTCACAAGGTTAATATGAAATTCATCAATAGATCCATGCATTCCTTTACTGTTATTAAGTTAACATGATACAACACAAGCTAACCTATGCTCAAATTACGTGATACTGTCAACAGAACAAATACCAATATGCCTTATTTTGTTATGGGTCGGCAGGGGTTTCAGACCTAGCTCCATAGCAATACTGGTCTTGACCACTGGAGGCACTGGGATCCAAAGAGAAACAAAAACAAACACACGCACGCACCAACAAATAAATAATAAAATAAATAAAAAGAATAAAATTAGTACAATATGACATTTACAAACAGTAGGTTAATCAAAATGGCATCCCTGCCCCTAAAAAGAGTGAAGGCAATCTCAACCAGAAAAGATCATCCCACAAGCTCCTACACCCAAATTATGTGTTTTTCTTTCTTTCTTGTTGCTACAATGTAAACTCTTTCCTTTCCTTCTGTTTGGAAGTTTTACTTAAATTTATTTTCCCTGTTTTCACTTTCCTTGTTTCAGTTTTCTGTTTCTAGCGTTCTCTCCCAACCTTGTTTCCTCTTATAACTTTCACCCATGGCCTTAGCTAAACTAAAGACACAGCACTGAACAAAGGCACTGTTCAGCCTTATATGCCTCAACAGGGAGGTGCAAACTATCTGGAGCTAATTAGAACAGTAAGAACAGTTGACAACTGATGACAAGCCAGCTTGCACAAAAAACTGTCTGCCACCCTCACTGGTCAGAGATGATGGTGGGTTGACCAGTACCAGAGGAACACCTCAGCCTGCAACATTATTTATTTGCATTCCAAACAAATTCCTCCTTATGATGCTGTACTATTGGATAGAACTTCTAGAAGGCAGTGCATCACAGTTGTATATTTAAGAAGTAGGCCAACATAGCGAAACTGCCGTTGCTGGAGTTCCACAGTGTGGTGTCCCAACTGGCAGATGCCTGCAACCAAAAATTACTCAGCTACATAGCAGGATTCACCAGAAAAAGGTGTAGAAGCATTCCTTGCAATCTTTTATTCTGAGTGTACTGGTGAAGTTCTGGTCCACATTTTTAGTGCATGTCGTCATCTAGGCATTTCACAAGGCATACTAACTCTTCATACTTAACCCTGCCCAAATGTAGTATGCAATAAACTATGTCAAAAACACATTTCCATCACAAAGAAAGAAGTCGTCATAATCCACTGTTGACTCAATAAGTGCGTAGCATACGTGAGGTGAAGGCTGTGTAAATATACAGTGGGGAAAAAAAGTATTTAGTCAGCCACTGATTGTCCAAGTTCTCCTACTTAGAAAGTTGAGAGAGGTCTGTAATTTTCATCATAGATACACTTCAACTATGAGAGACAAAATGAGAAAAAAATCCAAGAAATCACATTGTATGATTTTTTAAGAATTTAACTGTAAATCATGGTGGAAAATAAGTATTTGGTCACCCACAAACAAGCAAGATTTCTGGCTCTCACAGATGTGTAACTTCTTCTGTAAGAAGCTCTACAAGACCATTGATAATCTCCCTCGATCTGAAGCTCCACACAAGATCTCATCCTGTGGGGTCAAAATGATCATGAGAACGGTGAGCAAAAATCCCAAAACTACACGGAGGGACCTGATGAATGACCTGCAGAGCTGGGACCAAAGTAACAAAGGCTACCATCAGTAACACACTACGCCGAGAGAGACTCAGTTCCTGCAGTGCCAGGCGTGCCCCCCTGCTTAAGCCAGTACATGTCCAGGCTCGTCTGAAGTTTGCCAGAGAGCATATGGATGATCCAGAAGAGGATTGGGAAAATATCATGTGGTATAATATCAGAACCTTTTGGTAAAACTCAACTCGTCATGTCTGAAGGAAGAAGAATGCTGAGTTGCATCCCAAGAACACCATATCTACTGTGAAGCATGGGGGTGGAAACATCGTGCTTTGGGGATGTTTTTCTGCAAAGGGGACAGGTCGACTGATCCGTGTTAAGGGAAGAATAAACGGGGCCATGTATCGTGAGAGTTTAAGCCAAAAGCTTCTTCTATCAGTGAGAGCATTGAAGATGGAACGTGACTGGGTCTTCCAGCATGACAATGATCCCAAACACACCGCTCGGGCAACGAAGGAGTGGCTCCGTAAAAAGCATTTCAAGGTCCTGAAGTGGCCTAGCCAGTCTCCAGACCTCAACCTCGTAGAAAATTTGTGGAGGAAGTTGAAAGTCCATGTTGCCCAGTGACAACCCCAAAACAACACTGCTCTAGAGGATGCATGGAGGAATGGGCCAAAATACCAGCTACAGTGTGTGCAAACCTGGTGAAGACTTACAGGAAACTTTGACCTCTGTCAATGCCAACAAAGGCAATGTTACAAAGTACTGAGTTGAACTTTAGTTATTGACCAAAATATGTCGTCTCTCATAAATGAAGTGTACCTATGATGAAAATTACAGACCTCTCTCATATCTCTAAGTAGGAGAACTAGCACAATCAGTTCCTGACTAAATACTTTTTTGCCCCACTGTACTTATAGTACAAACCTTGGCAGTGAACTCTGAGGGCAAACATAACCCTACAAACAAGACAGTCATTGATTAATCGTAACTGAGGTAAAATGTTCAATCAGTCATGATATTGATTTGACGTCATATCACCCCAGCACTAAAAGGTGAGTTTGACTGAATCAGTGAAAGATGAGTCAAGAGCGAGGAGTAAGAGCATAGTGGGATGTGTTACCATGAAACACATGAAGAATCTCAGTTTGCACATTCAGAGATGGTATAAGCAGACTCAATGCTAAGCAATGATTGGCCAGCATTGGCCAGCAGAAAATCACACCATGGCATTACATGCATTAATGGAGTTGTATTGTACAGGTGCAGCCTGATTTACAATGGGGTCCCATTCAGACAAATCCATTATAAGTTAAATGCATCATGAACATGAGTTTAATGAGTGTTTGCTAGAGTGAGCCTGTGTTCTGGAGCATTCAATTCCTGTTTTACTTTCGGTTGGCTCTTATAAACTAACCTTTTTAGGACCCATGGAGACTTATTTGCACTAGTTTGCTCTTACAACTGGAGTTCCACAAGGCTCAGTTCTGGGACCTCTTCTTTTCTCTCTCTACACTCGTTCTCTTGGTGAAGTCATAACCTCTCATGGCTTCTCCTATCACTGTTATGCTGATGATACTCAGCTCATTTTCTCTTTTGATCCATCAGATGTGCAGGTCTCCACACGTATCTCAGCATGTCTGGAGACCATCTCATCGTGGATGTCTGCTCATCATTTCAAGCTAAACCACAGCAAAACAGAACTGCTTTTCATTCCTGCAGAGGGGTCCCCTTATCAGGATCTTGCCATCTCCCAGGTGAACTCCTCCATCACACCTTCTGAGAACGCAAGAAACCTTGGAGTGATCTTTGATAACCAACTGAGCTTCTCTGCTCATATTTCCAAACTGACCCAGTCATGCAGGTACCTTCTCTACAATATCAGGAGAATCTGACCCTTCCTTTCGAGAGAAGCCACCCAAGTGCTTGTCCAGTCTCTTGTTATAACAAAACTAGATTACTGCAATGCTCTTCTGGCTGGTCTTCCAATGCGTGCAATCAGACCCCTGCAAACTGATTCAGAATGCAGCGGCTCATCTGGTTTTCAATCTTCCCAAGTTTTCTCATGTCACCCCCACTGCTGCGCTCACTTCACTGGCTCCCTGTAGCTGCCCGTATCAGATACAAAACCTTGACGCTCACCTACAAAGCCAAGAATGGAACAGTGCCATCTTACCTAAGAGCTCTGATCAAACCACGTTCTGTACCTCGCACCCTCTGAGATACGAGCTTGGCCCGACTGGAGCCTCCACGTAAGATTAAAGGAAGGCAAGCTTCAAGACTCTTCTCTGTCCTGGCACCCAGGTGGTGGAATGAACTTCCACTGGATGTCCGAATGGCTGAGTCTCTTGCTGTCTTCAAAAGGCGACTAAAGACCGACCTCTTCACCCAGCACTTGAGTGAATAAAACTGCATATCCTCCATTTAAAAAAAAAAAAAAAAGAATTCTCTACACCAGATAGGAGCAGGTTGTAGTTGGATTGTGTACTTGAGCTCTTGTTTACTTGTACTAATATGAGGTTCTATCTCCTAGGAAGATTACAAAGCACTTTTGTAAGTCGCTCTGGATAAGGGCATCTGCTAAATGCTGTAAATGTAAATGTAGGAACACAGTATTGTAGATGTAAAAAACACAATAAACACAGCTGAGCTCTCTGAGCAAGGCCTATTTTGAACCTGGATCAATGGATCACCGTGGTCACACAATTGTTTTTGTTTTTCACCTTCAATACATTATTCAATAAATTACATGATATATTCAGTACTTTATTATAAAATAAGCTTCAACTTAATGATTATGCCCACCTGTAGTTGAAGGTGTTTTAAGCATGTTTAAGGAAGGCTATGGACTACGCTACAATCCTGTACTAAATTTGGACCACTGCATGACGTAGGAAGACAAGTGGTGGGAGTGATGAACGCTGGGAAAAGTATTCAGGAAACACCTTGGATTTGTCTATGGATGTGTCGAATGCATCCCCATCCTAAATCGGGGACCACCTGTAAATATCTTAATATTAATTCAAGAGTTGCTTCATACCTTGTCATTTGTCTCTGGGGTTCTATAATCACACCTCCAAACCGGAAATGTCACTGTCAATGAGTCTTAAATAATTACTGCTCCCCTAGCACATCATTACTCTGACAAAGAATGGACCGTTGAGGTGTGGCAACATGATGTCATTAAGCTGACTCCCAAATGGAATTTCCTCATTAACATGGACTGTGGTGGCATAGTGGTTAAGCTTCTGGACTAGTGACCAGAGGGCCCAGGGTCTGACCACTCTAAATGTTGGACTATTAAACATGGCCTTAACACAAAATTGTTTGCACTCTGAGTAAAGGTATAAATGCTGCAGGCCTAAACGTAATGAAAATTCATGTGGTTCAATAATGGTACCCGGGCCACTTAATGCCGATGTGCATATTTCACATTTCATTTGAACTATGACTCCATGACTTTATTTTCGTTCTTAGATTTATCATCTATGCCGCCCTAGGAGGTTGAGTCCCTTTTTGAGTCTTGGTCCTCCCAAGGTTTCTTCCTCATAACACTTAGGGAGTTTTTTCTTGCCACTGTCGCCCTAGGCTTGCTCAATTTGGGATTGTACGTAGATATTAGGACATAATCTAAATTTGTAAAGTTGCTTTGAGACAATGCTCCATTGTAAAAAGCGCTATATAAATAAATCTGACTTGACTTGACTTGACTTGACTGGTAGTCAGTGAAGAAATGACGGTCTGTTCAACACCACAATAGAGACTAATAACTCAACACAATAATGTACTTTATGTTTAACCGTGATTTTTGTGTTTAAACGTCGAGCTTCTCAAACTAAAAACAAAACACTGAAAGGATGCACCGCCTCAATCCTAACGTGCTGTCACTTACACCGAGCTTTCTATGAAACGTTACGAAAAGAGAAGGAAAAGAAAGGATCTGCTCGGTGCCAGTTTTTATGGAAAATGAAAAGTTGCTTTTTCTACTTACTTGTTGTACTGAATTCGGACTTTATTTGCCAGGACTTGCGTCGTATGACAATTGTTGCTGCTCTCACCTGGCGCAGGTAAACAAGCTTCCGAAACTTTCTCCACTTCCGCTACACCTGCCGAACCTGTTACAGTACCCGGTTCCCTGCGCTCTTAAAGTACCCAAGTCATGTTACGCTACTGGAATAATCTTCGCGCTAATCAAATAAAATAAGCAACACATTTTACAAGTTTAATAAACTCGTTGGTCTGTGGCGAAGTATACAGCTCAAACGTTTACATTTTTATATCAGGCACAGTTGGACAGAGCCAAAATGGCGTCACATGAATCAGGACCCTGTCGTTGCTATGAACACCACACCTGCGTAGAGGTGTGTCAACATGACGACTCTCAAATGGAGTATTATTGCTATTAGTGCTGCTATTAGTAGCTAATATTGTTGTTGCTGCAAAATAAATAAACTAAATGAATATTAAATTATATACTGTAAAGTATATACATCTGAATGAGAGAAGGCCTCTGAGGTAGTTGTGTATTTTGTTAGGAATAATTCTAAACATTATAATTAGCCTAATTTAAAAAAAGACATGAAAATGTATTACAATAATAAAATTACTATTATTGCTGTTGATGTTGTTTCTGTTTGGTTGTTTGTTTACCCATATGACAGGGTACAGTGATTTAGGGCAAGGTCAAAAAACAAGAGCACTTTAAAAAGCATTACATTACATTTACAGCATTTAGCAGACACCCTTATCCAGAGCGACTTACAAATTATAGAGTCTTACAATACAAGCAATTGTGGGGTAAGGGTCTTGCTCACGGACCCAACAGTGGCAGCTTGGCAGAGGCGGGATTTGAACACTGGACCTTCTGGTCCATAGTCCAGTACCTTACCCGCTAGGCTACCACAGCTTTTTGTGACAAAAAGCATGTGTCACAAATTCATGCAACCTTGTTCAGATGATCTGTTTTTCTGACTTTTCTAAAAGAGGCTAAAATATGTACACTGACAAATGTTGCCCAAACGTTTGCATAATCATGTGTGTGTGTGTGTGTGTGTGTGTGTGTGTGTGTAGATATGAGAAAAAGACACACACATTATGTATAAATAACTAAATTTTCAATTATACAGTTGCCTGCACACAGAATAGCACTGACATATCGATGAGCTGGAAGAGTTGTAGTTTCCAAAAATCATATAATGTTAAAATAGTGTTATGAAATATAATACAATAATGTTAAATGAACTTTTGAAAAAAGCTACTAGTCATCAGACCTTTCCTCTCACTCTCTTCCATATATAATCTGGATAATCAGCACATTGTTTGGTGAATAAAAGGACTTTGTGTTTGAGTATCCTGACCTAAATAAGCTATTCCTCAAATAAGAAATTTATTGTTTATTGACTTGCTGGTCTTTGGAATGTTAGTTCATGTTTTTTCAAATAAATCATTCCTTTGGTCAATGGTTTATTATGTCTATTACCCAAAGAGTAATTTATTTTAACTTTTTCAAATAATGTTCTCTATTAATATTTTTATTTCTTGGTATTAAGAAATATAAGAATACTACACATTAGAATGCCTTCTTAGCTTAAATGTTTTATGTGTTCAGTCTCTGTATACACTCATTAGCTTTCTAACAACAAATCTTCATATATTTGAGTTGAAAAATCTCAAAGTAAAAAACTTTTAGCCAGACTATGGCTGTGCTGTACTTCAAAGAGGAAAATCTAGTGTAGCCTGAATGAGTTGTCTAGAGAGAGTAGTGTGGTTTTCATTTATTAATCAAATTGCTATGCTTTGAAAGAAAGTAGGACTTGTTTATGAAAACAGTAAATCTTTCAAATAAATAAACTGAAATGGTACTGAATGTGAAAATATAACTCATTCACCCACTTCTCATGATTAAATAACTATGAAATGGAACGGAACAAACAACCTTGTCTGAGTTTGGAGACCTCCGACTTCAAAATAACTGTTTTTCATCAATCCAATAGGGGGCGATATAAGATTCCTGCACGCATACATTGATGCCTTCTGAGTCTAAGTACTGATCACGGTGTTGACAGTGATCAGTACAGTGTTAACAGGAATTCCTCTCAGTTATTTGGCATATCTTGAAAAACCTGTCGTCTGCCCACCATCCCTGTCATATTTGTTCTTATTTCCCAGGTGTAATATTATAGCTCAACAGAATTTAAATAAAAGAACATGATACAGAGTGCAAACCACCATGTGCAAATCCTTTGTGATTCATTTTGAGAGCTTGAGATCAGGTTAAGATTCAGAATACTAACCACAAGGTTGTGAGTTCAAGATTAAAATCTGTCAAACTGACACTATTGACCTCCTGTTTACCCTCAACTGCTCCATTCAATGTAAGTTACTCTAGATAAGGACCTCTTTAAGTACAGCAAATGTAAACAGTGAATACTGTGTCAGAGACTCCTCAGACCAATGAACGTTTTTCCAAGTTGTACTCTCAGGCGCCAGCTGACAGGAGTGTGTCCTGGTGTGGCATTCTGCTGCTATAGCCCATCTGACATATTGTGTGTTCAGAGATGCTCGTCTACATACCTTGGGTGTAACAAGTGGTTATTTGAGTTATTGTTGCCTTTCTATCAGCTCAAGCCAGTCTGGCCATTCTTCTCTGACCTCTAGCATCAACAGACATTTTCACCCAGAAAACTGCTGTTCACTGGATATTTTGTCTTTTTCAGACCATTGTCTGCATGAAAAACCCCATAGGTCACCAGTATCAAAATCCATGACACGTTCAAAGTCACTTATATCACCTTTGTTTCTCATTCTGATGCTCGGTTTGAACTTCAGCAGACCTTCTTGACCTTGTGTACATGTCTAAATGCATTTAGTTGCCACTGTATAATTGAAACACTACAAATTCAAGTGTGAAATATATATATGGGATATTGAGTACAGAATGATGGGGAAAACGCAAGAAACAGGCCAAGGATCAAAATGAACCAAAGATAGCTTTCTTTGTTGTAAAAAAGTTGCTATGTCTGACATTTCATTATGGAACAGTAGTTATGAGAAATAGGGTTAGGGTTATACGAGTATATCCAGGATTATATTGCACACCGTGCAACATAAATAAAAAGTATACTTACCAAGAACTTTATTACGATCACTATGCAAATACTGGGTAGATCTTCCCTTTCCTTTCATAACAGCGGCAATTCTTCATGGATTCCACAAGCTGTTGGAAATGTTCCTTTTGAGATTCTGCTCCATGTTGACATGATTACATCAAACAATTCAAGTTTTTTAGGTGCACTTTTGTGCTGTGAATCTCCTGTTCCACCACATCCACAAGATGTTCTATTGGATTCAGATCTGGTGACTGAGAAGGTCACTGAAGAACGTTGAGATGAACATTGTCATGTTCAGTTTGAGATAAATCTTGCTTTGTGACATGGTACACTAGCCTTCAGAAGATGGATACATTGTGTCCATGAAGAGAGGTGGCAACAATATCCAAGTAGGCTACAGCATTCAAGCAAGAGTGGTTACCTGAGTTATCATAGTCTTTCAGTCAGCTCCGACCTGGCCATTCTCTATTGCCCACTCTCATCAACAAGGCATTGCCATTTGCAGAATTGCCACTCACTGGATGTTTTTTTTTCTTTATTGCACCATTCTCAATAAATTCTAGAGACTGTTGGTTGTGAAAGTCCTAGTGATCAGCAGTAATAGAAATACTCAAACCAGTCCATCTGGCACCACCAGTCATGCTATGGTTAAAATCACAAAAGACACATTTTTCCTCATTCTGATGGCTGATGTGAACATTATCTGAAGCTATTGGCCCATATCTGCATGATTTTATGCATTGTACTACTGCCACGTGATTGGTTGATTAGATATATGCACAACTGAGTGTACAGGTGTTCCTGTGTGTGTAGGTGGCTCCGTGGCACAACAGGACTTCTAGTCAAATGCTAGATAGGCAGTGGATTGTGAATTCAAGTCCCACCAGAGTTGTGTTTTCTGGGACTGTAGTAGCCTAGTGGTTAAGGCACTGGTCTATAGGCTTGAAGATCTGCCAAGCTGCCACTGTTGGATCCTTGAGCAACCTTTAACCCACAATAGCTTGAATTGTAAGATTATCATTTGTAATTGTAAGAGTATAAGATGTAAATCACTCTGGATAAGGGCGTCTGTTAAATGACTAAAAGTAAAATGTTCCCAATAAAGTGCTCAATGAGTGCATGCAAATAACATATTGTGTAACTGATGTGTTACAAATAATAGTAGTGTTCATTTAGTCATATACTGTATGTACAATTTTTATGAGACAGTGCCTCATTGAAGGTGCTTGACTTCGCTCTGGTGTTCATCAAACCAAGTCTGAATATTTTTACCCATAATAGTGGTACCGAGTTCTCAACCACCTCGGAACTCGCCGATTTCCATTCTCGACCCACTTTGACTAGAAAAATTTGTTTCAGCTCTTGTGGCACTTACTGAAACTTGTATGAGCCGAGCCACGCAACTTGTTTCAGACGAAACTTGAATCACGATTCATGATTCACAAGTCACAATTCAGTACACAGTGATTCAGGTTCACAATAGCCCCCAGAGAAGATCTCTGCTGTTCTATTTTCTAAAAAATAATCGCAATCAATTTAAGCTATGCTATGTTCAACAATAACACAATTTATCACAAATTCAAAATAATTCACAAAAAACTGAAAACTGAAATCTTCCAAAGAGTTTCTCAAACTAGCCATTTTCTGGATGAGACCTGTGCGTGTTATTTAATGGTTAGAAAGCTTGGGAAAACTGGTATGACTTGTGCACTGCGGCAACCAGCTAAAATGAAGTCATGCTAGTGAGGACACACTGACAAAAACAAGACACAGGAATGCATAGACGCACATTTTCAAAATGTGAATCATTGCGTATGAATCACCCAGTACAGCTGCACAGACGTCAGGTTCATATTTCCTGAAATTGTTATCACATTCATTTAAACAGAATGTGGTAACAGGTCTCCCTACCCTGGCATGGAAGCCAAAAGAAAGACGCACTTGCTGCTCCCATCTGGCTTTTCATATGTCTACCCCCTAAGATGTCAGTCATCCACACCCAGCTATGCAAGAAATGCAACAAGTGACTCTTCCTCCCTCCCTACAACTCAATCTGAAGTTTTATATACCTGACTGCAACATAAACAACCTAAAGTAAAAAAAACATCTGCATGTGTGAAGTTGCTATACTGTACATTAAATCCAGTGTAGCAGCACTATTGTGACTGGTCGCAATACAGGCAGATGGTCACCAAGTGACTATATCTTCCTGAGCACATGCAAGCAGCACCGTGGCACCATGCAGCATGAAGCATGGAAGGGTCAACACAGATACCCACCTTCAGAAGGACCAAGGTACTGCTAGCTCTTTCTCGCTATCACCACCAGAAAAGGATCTGCTGAAACGAAACATACATATGCAGTAATAAGATACTGTGCTCACACAGTGAGTCTGAAAGGCATATAGGGTTGATGATAGCATTGAAGATTCACAGCTGAGAATAAAGCGACACAAGTATTGATCCAACAACTTTGCAATAAACATATGTTAACAAATTAAGAAAAGGAAAAAAAAGAAAAGAGGTGGTGGCCTAGCAGTTAAGGTACTGGACTATGGACCAGAAAGTTCAGGGTTCAAAACCAACCTCTTCCAGGCTGCCACTGTTGGGTCCTTGAGCAAGGCCCTTAACCCACAATTACTTGTATTGTAAGATTCAGTTGTCAGTTGCTCTGGATAAGTTAATCTGCTAAATGACAAAAATTTAAATGTAATGTAAGGGGAAACAGAAGATGCAGTGGCACAGACACACTGTTGTGTGTCGTCTCCAGCTAAAACCAAGTAAACGACTGTATACAGTTTTACACAAAAGCTTGGGCACCCTTGGGAAAATTACGAGTTTTGCTGATTTTCTAAATTAAAAGAAGTTTAAATTAATGTGTCATGTTTCTGCAAATTGCTACGAATTCTGATGTTCTGATGAGTCTGAATCAAATCAGTTAAGTTCTGAGATTATAAAAACACTGAAAGATCTTTTGGAAAGTTGTTACATTTTTGTTTTCTTTTTTCCAGTATATTTAAAAGTGTATGCATTAAGATGAAAAGATGCAGGAAAATGTTATATTTAAGTTTTCTTTCTTGCAAAAGTACTTATTTTATACATGCGCACAAGAATTTATATATAAATGTACATGTAGTGTATAACGTGACAGTATGTCAAAATTGTGGTTTGTTTTATAGGCTTATAATTTGTCTATTATATTTAGTTTGATACCTTGCTGGCTAATTGTAAGTTGCTCTTATAAACCTATTTGAACTTTCTTTTTTTCAGTTTTAATCAATTTTATCATATGTACTGTAGAACAAAGCAAATAAAGCTGATTGCTTAATGAACATTGGACATACAGTACACTGGTACTGTTGATGATGATTTACTCCAATTTCCTCCCAAATTCCAAAGATAAGAATTAGGTCAACTGGCATCTCTAAAGTGTCACAGTGTGAGTGAGTATGTGTGAGTGTGACTGTAACCTGCGATGAATTGCAACCCTGTCTAAGTGTGGTTCCGATCTTGTTCCCTGTACTACCAGCAAGGCCCCACGACCCTAATTAGGAAGGTTTGAAAATGAATGCATGAAAAAGAAAAACAACAAACATATTTTAGTGTTTAGTTAAGCAAAACACTCAATTGCTTTTCTTTCCTGGAAGTGGGAACTGTTGTACACATTTTCACATGTTGCACATTACAACCCCAAATCAGAAAACGTTAAGAGGGTATGAAGGGAGAAAAAAGCATTTACCTTGATTTTTCTTTCATTGCAGACAGTATGAACCCAAGATATTTAATGTATTTTCTGGTCGACTTCAGTTAATTTGTTAATAAACATTCATTCCTGCATTTCAGGCCTGCAACACATCCCTAAAAAACTTGGGACAGTCTTTGAGGGGCAAAGATGGGCAGAGGAACGTGTGAGAAAATTATTTAAATGTTCAAAAAAATGTTACTCAAAGAAAGTTTTGAAGAGATTTGCATATTTCTTCCTCTACAGTGCATCATATAATATCGTATGGAATAATTTTAGCACGTAAAGGGCAAGGGCACAAATCTAAGATGAACACCCATAATCTTTGATCCCTCAGACAGCACTGCATCAAGAACCGTCATTCATCGAGCACTGTTAGAACCACATAGGCAAGGGATTACTTTGACAAACCTTTGTCAAGCACTACTATACAGAGTTACATAAACAAACGCCACTTAAAACATTACTTTGCAAAAATAAGCTTTATTTTAGCCATATCCATAAGCAGTGTCAATGAATGACCTTGGCAAAGAAGACAACGCAAAACAAGCCAAATCAGAAAGCGTGCTGCCCATCTTTGCTCCTCAAAGACTCAGCCTTTTGTGGACACTGCTTTTGTACCAAATCATGATTATAATCACCATGCATTCATTTTTTCCCACATCATTATTTAGTTTTAACCCACAATGGTAACAGAAATAACTTTAATCTGACAAAAGTAATAATAAATACAAAGTCTATGAAAATGAACAATGAAAGTCAGACATTGCTTTTCAACCATGCTTCAACAGAATTATTTAAAAAAATAAACTCATGAAACAGGCCTGGACAGAAATGATGGTACAATTAACTTAATATTTTGTTGCACAACCTTTTGAGGCAATCACTGCAATCAAACGATTCCTGTATCTGTCAGTGAGACTTCTGCACCTCTCAGCAGGTATTTTGGCCCACTCCTTCAGCTCCTTCCAAAGATGCTCAATAGGATTTAGGTCAGGGCTCATAGAAGGCCACTTCAGAATAGTCCAGTGTTTTCCTCTTAGCCATTCTTGGGTGTTTTAGATGTGTGTTTTGGGTCATTATCCTGTCGCGAGACCCATGACCTGCGACTGAGACCAAGCTTTCTGACACTGGGCAGCACATTTCTCTCTAGAATTCCTTGATAGTCTTGAGGCTTCATTGTACCCTGCACAGATTCAAGACACCCTGTGCCAGATGCAGCAAAGCAGCCCCAGAACATAACAAAGCCTCCTCCATGTTTCACAGTAAGGACAGTGTTCTTTTCTTGATATGCTTCATTTTTCCGTCTGTGAACATAGAGCTGATGTGCTTTGCCAAAAAGTTCCATTTTCGTCTCATCTGTCCATGAGCATTGTGGCTTGTCAACTTAGTACTTATAGTTTGGCAAATTCCAGTCTGGCTTTTTTATGTTTTGTTTTCAACAATGGTGTCCTCATTGGTCGTCTCCCATTAAGTCCACTTTAGCTCAAACATCGACGCATGGTGCCCACTGACTGATTACAAGATTGTAGACACCTGTGATGCTAGTTAGTGAACACACCTTGATTTAACATGTGCCTTTGGTCACATTTTTCAGGAGTACCATCATTTCTGTCCAGGCCTGTTTCATGAGTTTATTTTTTAAAATAATTATGTTGAAGCATGGTTGAAAAGCAATGTCTGACTTTCGTTTGTTCATTTTCATAAACTTTGTATTTATTATTACTTTTGTCAGATTTAAGTTATTTCTGTTACCATTGTGGGTTTTTCTTTCATTAACTGAGGGGTACCAACAATTTTGTCCATGTGTGTAATTTATGTGTAGTTTATCTGTATCATTTAGCTGTATGGAAAAAAGCCCACTTTTGTTATAAATTCCACATAAAATGTGAATTAATGCACTGGTTTGTACCCAGACATTTTTGGAGGCATGGACTGATTAACACTCATAATACTCATATAACTTGTAATAACAGTCACCTTGACAGATTTCGACTAGTCCAAAGACTTTACATTAGAAATTTTGTCAGGAAAAGAAATTTTCCGCTAAATGCAGGATGTCTCTTCAAAACAGATATCAGCACCTCAGGAAACCTTTATGAACCCAAATATTCTGGGTTACACTTAACTTGGAAATTACATTTCCTATAGAAATAGAAACAAGACATTTACATTGGTGCTTGAAAGTTTGTGAACCCTTTAGAAATTTCTATATTTCTGCATAAATATGACCTAAAACATCATCAGATTTTCACACAAGTCATAAAAGCAGATAAAGAGAACCCAGTTAAACAAGTGAGACAAAAATATTATACTTGCTCATTTATTTATTGAGGAAAATGATCCAATATTACATATTAGTCAATGACAAAAGTATGTGAACCTTTGCTTTCAGTATCTGGTGTGATCCCCCTGTGCAGCAATAACTGCAACTAAACGTTTCCTGTAACTGTTGATCAGTCCTGCACACCGGCTTGGAGAAATTTTAGTCCATTCCTCCAGGTGTCCTGACATTTTCCTTTCGAATTCTCTGATATAATTCAGAATTCATTGTTCCATCAATGATGACAAGCTGTCCTGGCCCAGATGCAGCAAAACAGGCCTAAACCATGATACTACCACCACCATGTTTCACAGATGGGATAAGGTTCTTATGCTGGAATGCAGTGTTTTCCTTTCTCCAAACATAACGCTGTTCTTTTAAACCAAAAAGTTTTATTTTGGTCTCATCCGTCCACAAAACTTTCTTCCAATAGCCTTCTGGCTTGTCCATGCGATCTTTAGCAAACTGCAGACGAGCAGCAATGTTTCTTTTTGGGGAGCAGTGGCTTTCTCCTTGTAACCCTGCCATGCACATCATTGTTGTTCAGTGTTCTTCTGATGGTGGACTCATGAACATTAACATTAGCCAATGTGAGAGAGGCCTTCAGTTGCTTAGAAGTTACCCTGGGGTCTTTTGTGACCTCGCCAACTGTTACACACCTTGATCTTTGTTGGTCGACCACTCCTGGGGAAAGTAACGATGGTCTTGAATTTCCTTCATTTGAACACAATCTGTCTGACTGTGGATTGGTGGAATCCAAACCACAGTCAGACAGATTCTGTCACAGTCAGGAGATTTATTTGGTGTGCTATCTCGTGTAAAGCTCAGTTGTGATTCTGCTGCATCTTAAAGACTGTTTTTGTATACTTTCTTCTTTGATACTTGAACGAAACACTTAATACCATCAAATATTTGGTCTGCCAGATAAACACTCAGCATTTTACTTTGATGGAAGAGGCAACTTTTTTATATGTAACTGCATGTGGCCTACATTCTCTTTCCTTTTATGATTGCATTTCATTAGATGAACTAATCATGCTCTTTTTAGCATGTTTGTTTGAGCTTGCATGACTCTCTCTTGCCATGTATTTCATGCTTATTGTATTAAGTACATTTAAAGCACAGTTAAAGCTTCAGCTAGACCATAGTTTGTTTTTCTCTCTTAATGTTGTAATTGAGGCCATAAAGTAAAGCATGTTATGGTACCCTCATCAAGAACCAAAAAATGCCTCACAGAAGAACCAAGAATGCACAGCAAAATGAAATAAACAACAGCTTTACAAACCATTGCATAACTGGTTCCTCATGCCATTTTATTGATCTTAATTGTCTCAATCAATTAACCATGCCTGGCTTCTTAATTACTGGCAGGAGTAACTTCTCTTCACTAGTAGTTAGAGAACAACTACTAAAATCAAATTTGGTGCTGTACAGTAGAGCAAAAAAATTTATTCTCTGTGTTTCATGCCCTGTCTTAGAAAGCTTAGTGTATTTGTACAATTCTGTCAGAGCCACAATGGAGAATAGTAAAGTTCCATCTGAGAGGGACTCAGAACTAGTTCTACATACAATTTAAGTACAGTGCCTTGCAAAAGTATTCGGCCCCCTTGAACTTTTCAACCTTTTGCCACATTTCAGGCTTCAAACATAAAGATATAAAATTGTAATTTTTTGTGAAGAATCAACAACAAATGGGACACAATGGTGAAGTGGAACGAAATTTATTGGATATTTTAAACTTTTTTTAGAAATAAAAAACTAAAAAAGTGGAGCATGCAAAATTATTCGGCTCCCTTGCGTTAATACTTTGTAGCGCCATCTTTTGCTGCGATTACAGCTGCAAGTCGCTTAGGGTACGTCTCTATCAGTTTTGAGAGAGACTGAAATTTTTGCCCATTCTTCCTTGCAAAACAGCTGGAGCTCAGTGAGGTTGGATGGAGAGTGTTTGTGAACAGCAGTTTTCAGCTCTTTCCACAGATTCTCAATTAGATTCAGGTCTGGACTTTGACTTGGCCATTCTAACACCTGGATACGTTTATTTGTGAACCATTCCATTGTAGATTTTGCTTTATGTTTTGGATCATTGTCTTGTTGGAAGATAAATCTCCGTCCCAGTCTCAGGTCTTTTCTCAGGACTCCAACAGGTTTTCTTCCAGAATGGTCCTGTATTTGGCTCCATCCATCTTCCCATCAATTTTAACCATCTTCTCTGTCCCTGCTGAAGAAAAGCAGGCCCAAACCATGATGCTGCCACCACCATGTTTGACAGTGGGGATGGTGTGTTCAGGGTGATGAGCTGTGTTGCTTTTACGCCAAACATAACGTTTTGCTTTGTGGCCAAAAAGTTCGTCTGACCAGAGCATCTTCTTCCACATGTTAAGTGTGTCTCCCAGCTGGCTTGTGGCAAACTTTTAATGGATATCTTTGAGAAATGGCTTTCTTCTTCTCACTCTTCCATAAAGGCCAGATTTGTGTAGTGTACGACTGATTGTTGTCCTATGGACAGAGTCTCCCACCTCAGCTGTAGATCTCTGCAGTTCATCCAGAGTGATCAGGGGCCTCTTGGCTGCATCTCTGATCAGTCTTCTCCTTGTTTGGGCTGAAGGTTTAGAGGGACGGCCGGGCCTTGGTAGATTTGCAGTGGTCTGATACTCCTTCCATTTCAATATGATCGCTTGCACAGTGCTCCTTGAGATGTTTAAGGCTTGGGAAATATTTTTGTATCCAAATCCGGCTTTAAACTTCTCCACAACAGTATCTTGGACATGCCTGGTGTGTTCCTTGGTCTTCATGATGCTCTCTGCACTTTAAACAGAACTCTGAGACTATCACAGAGCATGTGCATTTATACGGAGACTTGATTACACACAGGTGGATTCTATTTATCATCATCAGTCATTTAGGTCAACACTGGTCATTCAGAGATCCTCACTGAACTTCTGGAGTGAGTTTGCTGCACTAAAAGTAAAGGGGCCGAATAATATTGCACACCCCACTTTTCAGTTTTTTATTTTTATTTTTAAAAAAGTTTAAAATATCCAATACATTTCGTTCCACTTCACGATTGTGTCCCATTTGTTGTTGATTCTTCACAAAAAATTACAATTTCATATCTTTATGTTTGAAGCCTGAAATGTGGCAAAAGGTTGAAAAGTTCAAGGGGGCCGAATACTTTTGCAAGGCACTGTATCTATAAAAGCACTTTAAGGCATTGTAATTCTGCAGAGTTTCCGGTGCCAGTTTGGGAAAGATGATGGCACAATGGGGTATTTTAAAATATTTATGAAGATAATAACGTAAGGACCTGGACATTTCTGTTCTAGTAGCAATTCCGTTCCTTTCATTTAGTGTATGTTTGTTGGACATTGTTAGAGGTTACATACAACATTAATTATTCTAGAAACCACTCCATAATGTCTCTCCACAGTCATCACTTTAATGGTCCACCTCCCACTATAAGTGGAGCCAATCTAAACAGTCTCAGTGAGCATTACTTTCAGATCTCATGGTCTCGAGTGAGTCCAGGGTCAAAATACCTTTCAAGAACTTTTCAAAGGAATGACAAGAATTCAGTTATTTAAATACACTGTCTCATGGTACACACTAAAAATTAGAGCGGTCTTATTTGCCCTCTGCACAGATAAGTACCTTTAATCCATGTGTAACTCATTAAGAACTAGGAATGGTTTTTAATGAGTCAATATTGTCAGTATTGTCAGTATTGCCTGAGTTAATATGAACATTAAACTTTAAATTCTGCCAATTTAACTAGATAGTCCTCTACACTAAATAATGTAGCTAATTTGGTCTTAAAGTTTCCTTATGAGATTAAGGTTAAAATATTTTAAGATAATATATATTCCAGACATTTTTAGTTCTCTTACCAAGTGACATAGTCAGTTAATCTCTTATGATAATTTGGCATATAATTAATATCTGCCAAAATGATATGCAAGAAATGTTTAAAAAATGACAATACTAGTGAGTTCATTTCACCTAAAAGTAATTAAAAACATGTTAATCATATGATAATCATACAGTAATACTATAATTACATATAGACATGATTATATTCAAGACTTTCTTACATGTTATGTGTGTAAGCAACACTTTCTGACACTGCTGACAATTTATTATCTGTAGATTCATCTTAGGTTCACCTCATCTAGTATCACTCATCTTCGGATCAAATAAAATATACTAGCTTGGACTAGTTACTACTTTGCAGTAGTTGAGTTGGAAGGAGTTGCTAAAGCGAGCATTCTCAGATCATGTGCTTAGGAAAGGTCCAACCTAATAATCAGCTTACGGAGTTCTCGGAATGCTTCATGTCACTTTGAGGAGAATGAACGGTTTTTCAAAGGTTGCTAACTAGAGTGAGAAAAGGGAACAGAGATGCAGCATACTTTAAGCTCAGAATGGCATTTTGCACCCAACAATGTTGGAGTGTATCCATGAAGGCCCATGTAAATGTTGAACATTACACATTAAGTTTTTTGGAAGTGTTTTTTGATCTGGTGATATCAAGTTCATACAACAAATTCTCCCACTCTGGTGCTCAGTCAGTAATGACATGGTGGTCAAGACCATACAATAGTATAAAAAGTATATAAAGTGTAATGTATATAAAGAGCTTATGAAACCATGATCACTTTGAACATGTAGCTGATTATATTTCTCAACAATTAAAATGACTAAAATATAAACATTACAAAATACATTGGAGTGTTTTGGCTATTTGTGCTGTCATCATTAAGCGGTTGCATAGTTTCACCTAAGAATGAGCTATCCTTGGTGTTGACTCCAAAAATCAACTGTTTAGACTGTTGCTGATTGTTTCAAGTTTTCTTGCAGGAAAACCTTTAAACGTTACCATCCCTGCCCTGAAAATAGTAATAAGGCAGGACTGGAAAGTTGTAAACTGTGGGACTGTGGTAGCCTAGTGGATTAGGTACTGGACTATGGACCAAAAGGTCCAGGGTTCAAATCCCACCTCTGCCAAGCTGCCACTGTTGGCTCCTTGAGCAAGACCCTTAGCCAACAATTGCTTGGACTGTAAGATTGTATCAATTGTAAGTCGCTCTGGATAAGGGCGTCTGCTAAATGCTGTAAATGTAAACAAATATCTGTAACACCACCTTTACTTTTTTAGTAGGTCAAAACGGTGAGTAATGGTTCACGTACAGAGTTATTAAGAAAAATATTTCCTTGTGCAGTGTTTGGCAGATATTTTAAAACTAAAAAATCTCACTTGCACTACCCACTTGACAGCAACTTTCCATGCACAAGGATCAAGCAGCTTTCCAAGCTTAATCTTATCATTTAATGTGCAAGATTTTATCCAAAACTCCTTAGGTGCTAAAATTACATGAAACAGCATTGGATTACATGGACAGTAGTAGCCCAGCAGGTTCTGTCTTGGTAACTGGAAGGTTGTGATTTCAAATGTCAGGAATGAAGAGGTGGACGGAGTACACAACGGCATTACATACATCAAAGTACAGATACTATTGGTCAAATGTTACTTCGATACAACTGACGTTCAGAATTCAAAAATGCTTGCTGAGGAATCATGAACTTGATGGGACCCTGTTATACTGATTTTTAATTGGCTGTCTTTGTCAGTGTCACCTCTGAAAACAACAGTCACGTTTTAGAAAAGAAACAAATCATTTACTGACTTTCAAAGCTTCTTCAAAGTCAGAAAGTAAGTAACAAGGACCTTGATCGAAATGTGGTGGAGTGAAAAGTACAATATATTTTTTTAAATGTAGTGAAGTTAAAGTAATAAGTTTTCAAAAATATATAATACTCCGACAAAGTATAGATACTCAAAAAGCATACTTAAGTACAGTACTCAAGTATATGTACTTTACTGTCCACCCCTGCCAATGAATAAAGGGATAAATCTAACATGTGATAAAACATTTGTTCTTTTTCATCTAGATTTCTATGTACGGGTTTCTGGTAGCATAATTATTGGTATGCATACAATATTAAAGCTAATCTAAACAGCAGTCATTCTTGTAAAAACAGAATAAATCACAAACAATTTAGCATGGCACAGCAGGTATACACTGGACCAACAGTCTGATACCACTAATGAAAATGTTTTTGGTTCTTTGTGGAGAAGGATTGATGCTGTAGTAGGATAATGGCATAAAACACACTACAAATATTTGTGACAGCTATTTGAAAACCAAAGAAGAAGAAGGAGTGCTGTTTGTCAGGGGCATTCCTCCACAGCAACCTGACCTTAATCCCAACAAGCATTTTGGGGGCATTTGATGAGAGAGAAAGCCAAGCATTAAGTAACATCACAAGATGATCTTTAGAATATTGTGAAATCATGCATGGGATCATTTGAATTTGCATTAACTTCAGAAAAGTCCAAGCCAGCTGTCAATGTGGCAGAAGGAGAACATACCAAATTCCAAGAAATTAGAAGTATTTTCACTAGCAGTCTCAGACTTTTGGTCCCCACTGTGGTTTTGGTGCTGCACAGCTACAACCCTACAGACAGGTTTTATATGTTCTCCATGTGTCTATAGGGGAGTTTGGTTTCATACAAAAACATGGTAGGTTGTGGAATGGGCCTCGTGGCGCAACGGTAGCGCATTTGACTCCAGATCGGAAGGTTGTGTGTTCATATCATGTCGGGGTCAATTTGTTCAGCCTAGGGTTAGGACTCTGATGGCCTAGCAGTTAAGGTACTGGACTATGGAACAAATGGTCCTGGGTTCAAAACCCATCTCTGCCAGCCTGCCACTGTTGAGTCCTTGAGCAAGGGCCTTAACCTACAATTGCTTGAAATGTAAGTTGTATCAGTTGTAAGGATACACTCAGGATAAGGGCATCTGCTAAATGACATAAATGGAAATGGAATGGTAACGGAGTGGCTCTGATTGTATTCTAGAGTTACTGACCCGCTGTGAACCTGACCAAGATGACATGGTTTTACTGAAGACTGAATTTTTTATGCAAAGCATTTATGCAAGTCTGCAGTAGATGTGATGAATAAGTTCATGTTCAACTTCAGATTGAACCCCTAGACCTCAAAATTGACCACAGAATGCATTGTATCTACAGTTTGTGCACAGTTAGACCTAAAGAAATTGTAGCCATGCAGCGTAATTGTTAAACTGTGCTTTATAATTTTTTTTTAACTTGGCTTTCTGCCTCATTTTTATAATGTTAACCTGTCAGTCCCCGTGGTTTATATTAAATATAGCACTCACAGTTTTACAGTCTTACTCTGATTTGGCTGGCACCCAATTCAACCGTCAGACCAGCTAAACCACAGTGTTGGCAGCTAAAGATAGTAGGAGTTCCCCGAGTAAGTGTGTGTGTGTGTGTGTGTGTGTGTGTGTGAGAGAGAGAGAGAGAGAGAGAGAGAGAGAGAATGCCTTGGTTGACTGATATACTGTGCTAACACATGCACTTGCTTACGTATATACATACCTACAATCCACTAAATGCAACCACAGACAGGCTGCATTTGCATATATGCTGTGGTTAGAAAGTGCATTCACATCATATGTACCATTACATGTTATGAGATTTTGACATCGATGTGTTTGCACGAGAAGGAATTTCTCAGCTTTGTTGTGAAAACGCAAAAACGAATATGCTATGGCCACCATCTCATTGCCTGTATACCTTGATTATCTAAATGAGCTGCTTGTGTGCTCCAGTACAGTATTCCATTTATCTCTGTCATGTTTTTCACTCATTAATTATCAGGCTGCCTTCACACGCGATAATCCTTTGATGTGACACCTCATGAACACACTGTATGACTGTAACAAATCACACAGGTAGACTTGGCTCACACTTTTCTTAATTGCACGTTTGTTCTGGGGCTTTTCTCTTGGCTGTCCTTTGTTTGTAGAATTTCTGTAAACTTGTTAGAGTGAGCACTAACGTGGCATGCCCGGGCACATTAGGAACTGACACAGGATAAACGTGTAGGTGCTGGGGGCTAGGGGCCTAGTGCTTGCCAACATTAAATCTCCTACCCACCAGGTTGAGAAGACAAAGTGTTACAGCAGTCCAGAGATTCAATCCACACCAAACCAGATTTCAAGGGTAAGTCTTACATTTTCCTCACAAAACTAAAGCTCTTTACTTCGCTCGGGTTACCCTTAGCATGAACAGTATTTTTTGCTTTAATAAGGATTGGCCACCATGCTTGTGATTGGTTTTTACAGCTTTTAATGCGGCTCAGCCAGAGTTGATGCTCCAATGGTGAAGTCAGACAGGGAGAGCAGTTTACATTAGATATGCTCCAAATTGCCCTGGCAGACTTTGTGCTTAGCATCATACCTAAAAAAATGAAGCATACTTCAAGCAGCATGGTTATTTATATACATAAAAGCACCAGTTTGTTTGGCATTAACATATCCTTAAGCAGTAAAAACATTTTGCTATTATGTGGTTCAATTGTGTGTAACAGCTGCAAAATCATTTCTAACACCAATAAAGTATGTTTAGTTTCTGATTCCTTGCCAATGCAGACATTAACTGCATTATAGAAATACTGTACATATCACATCTTAACCCCATTTCTCTTGGTCGGGGTCACATGTTCCAGAGCGTATCCCAGAGAACATAAAGCAGAAGGCTAAGCGGTCCCGGACAGGACAACACACAGGCACAGTGTTGGCAGGAGTCACTGTTTGCAGTGCAAGGGGAAGGATCCTGACTCTCTCCCCTCCCTCAGACAAAGTCAATCATGCTTGTATTGGATGCATGACCTGCCTGAAACGCACTGCTTGGACTAGAACCCTGGCTAGCATGTTAGAATGTTGCATGTTCCGAATGCCACTACTTTATATGCTTTTATAATTTCACCAGTATAACATCATGACATAACAATGTCCATGCTCCTCTGGCCCCTACATTGTTACATACAAACCACATTTCTTAATACATAAGATGACAGGAAAAACTTGTTTTATGCATCTGCACGTTACATTATATAACAAACATTTATTTAAAGATATATACTTTCTTATATTTACAGTATGTACATATTGCACTCTAGCTGTAGTGTTTATACATTTGACAACAGCAATTGACATTAGCCTGAATATATAAATACAATGCATATAACATACATATGCAGGAGAATTTGTTTTTGCATAAAATTAATTGCGCCCAGCACTGTTCATCACGTATCTTTCGACAAAAGAAATGTCTTGCAAATACACAAATACATCCAAGATTGTTCTGATTAATCTGGCTGAGTCTGTCATGGGTCTTTGACAAGAAGTTGTGTTTAGCAGGTATCACTGAGCTAAATGGTACTCTGAACATAACTATATACGTACACACACACGCACACACACACACACACACACACACACACATCTACATATACATATATATATATATATATATATATATATATATATATATATATATATATATATATATATATATATCTTCACTGCACCGTTAGTTAGTTATCAGAGTTCAGTGACTCACAACCACAGTGATACCATCTGTAGAAACTCTGTGGAGAAGTTCCATTTTAGTGTGAAAACAAACAAACAACAAAACTAAGGCTTCATTATGAAAAATATGCTATTTTTTCTGAGTTCATCTGAGTTCCATGTTCTTTGCCAAGGCACTTTTAGTCCTCTTTGTTCCTTCAGGTCTGTTGAAATCTACAAAGACAGATAGGCATTGATAATTAGTGCTTTACCTTACATTTCTTCTTCATTTGTACTAAAACATGAGCTTGAGAAACCTTTTTTTTCATCAGTGGTAAAAATGTGTGGTAGTTGCCCTTGGATGATGCATGGGTGCCATGGTGCAGCATGCAGTGGTGAATGAATACAGTTATCATATAGTTTGTCCCACCATTGCTGCTACAACAACCTTCACACTTCTGAGAGGTGTGTCTACTAGATTTTGGAACATGGCTATGAGGACAATTAGCCCTGACTCATTGCTGGAACTGCATGTCATTTCAATGATGGTCAGGACTGTGCAAGTCAGTCACGTTCTCCTTCACCGCTGGCACACCATTTCTTTATAGATTTCTTTTAGCAGTGAAGGTCAAAACATTGATTGACTTTTTTGAAGGAGGAAACTTATGAAAGTGTCATACTAAGTGTCCCTGACTTGTTCAGTACAACCATTTCTGCTGATATGGTTTGTATATGAAGATTGCCTACAGAGATGTATGCCTGTATGCTTTATATTATGAACCTGTTAGCAGTGAGTGTGGCCAAAATAATAGATATCAGTAACTAAACGGTGTGTCTCTACATAGTGCACAGAGTGCATTATAGGGATAGTGCTGTCTTGCTGTACAAGGCTCTGGAATATTTAATCAGCCAGTTTAAATCACAGCTGCTACTATGTGGAACTTCAGCAAAACCCTTAACCCTTAAGTGCTTAGTTCACTTTTAAGTTGCTCTGGAGAAGAGAGTATGCTAGATATACTCACTGACAAAAAATAACGCATACAGATAGAAATTGCTGCAAAACTCGCCAAGCAGTTATGTCTTAAGCAGATATGTACAAAATTGCAGGTGTGGTCTGATTAGACACTGGGTCTTGCCACAAGAGGGCGTAAAATTGCTTCACCCATTGGGTACTCTTGGGTAGTGGACCTCTTGGTGAGAGATCACTGACTGCTTGACATGCCTCTAAGATGTATTCAAAGACATTTCACCCAGTTGAGAGGAGGGCATCATTGGACTGAGAGAAGCTGGGTGGTCAAATTGCCCACCATCTCAGTTGTTCTGACCTAGCTGTTAGCAGGTGTTGGGGGCAATGGTTCCATGAAAGCAAACACACATGGTGAACAGGCTCTCGACAGCCCAGACAGACCACCAGTAAAGAGGATCGTTTGATCCGCCAACAAGCACGAGCAGTTCCCACTGTCCACCAACCAGACACAGGTGGAACCTTCACTACACACCCCTGTCTCTGCTCAAACCATTTCCAGGTGCTTAGCAGAAGGAAATTTGTTTTCACAACACCCATTAGGTGTCCTGCCATTGACAGCCAGCCACCGTTGCCTTCGTTTTCAGTGGTGTTGTGAACGAGAATGCTGCTGTGGACAGGAACCATATCATATTTAGTGATCCAGGTTCTGATGAGGGTCGGGTTTGAAAATGGATTGTGATGAGGGTCGGGTTTGAAAATGGATTCCTATTGGGGAGCACTTCAGTCCTGCCTTTGCTGTGGAGTGACACACTGCCCCAACTGCTGGTGTGATAGATGAGGATCAACAGACCCAGCTGCATCATCTCTGGGCAAATGTCCCACAGGATACCATACAGAACCTGTTTGCCTCCATAGTTCAACCATATGTAATATTGTATCCAGGCTGGAGGCAGCCCAACAGGGTAACTGGATCTTCCTTTCAGTTGTACAGTATTGCCCACTAAATGTATCCTGTCGCACTAATATTATAATCACTTACATATATTATCATTATATTCACACAACTCCAACAACTCCTTCTTGGTGAGTTTTTTTTTTTTCAATGACTGTACTTTTAATGTGCTACAATAATACATACACAATCATTAATATAAACTAGACCCACTGACTGTCATCTGAATTTAGCAGAGAACCATGAACAGGATACATACAGACCACATAATGGGGCTAAGTGGCAGGGAATTCTTACTGGTACTAGAATATATATATATAGCGATTGACACAAGCCTTTGTGTTTTTCTATGTATGTATGTAATACAATGTTTATCATTACAAATCACTATCGGGAAACCCAAGCATTCAGTAAAATTACAAGATGTTCTTTGGAATATTGTGTAATCATACTAAGATAACATGGTTCATCAGACTTTGCACAAACTTGTGGAATCCATGCCAGATCGAAAGCATGCTGTCGTTACAGCAAAGGGGTAACATACCAAATACTAACAGTATAGTACTAAAGTCTGAAATTTGTATTTTTTTCAAGCGTTCAACTTCTCACTCAAATTGTGATGCTGATTATATGATTTGTAATGAAAAACATTGTATTCAGTTTGAGAAAAATGCTAAATAAAAGCATTTTCACTAGTGGTCTCCCCCATTCTATTTTAAACTGGTATCAGGATTCTTACATTAGTCATTGTCAGTGGATCGATTGTGAGTTTTTGTGCTGAAGAACCTTTTGTGATATTTTCCATCTAACACACTGTTTTAGGTGAATACAGACTTACATTTACAGCACTTCTGTGTGGTTTTATAAGCTGTGGATACAATTATGATGTAAAAATATTATAAATTATGGAGTAACAGAACAGACATGGTTAGACACAACTCCAGAAGGAAACTAAGAGCATTCTGTTAGAGTGTTACTGTTATCCTGAACTTTGCTAGTGTTATCCCATTACTCCACATCTGCCACATTATTTATACAGACTGTGTAGGCTACACATGTGTGCTCATCTCTCTGTGCTCAGAGAAAACATTTCCATTACGGATGGGTTACCACCAGTGTGACACAAAGTCAAACATTGTTAAGCTGTATGCTTTGAGTTAACAATTTACCTGTAAGGTCTACCGCTCCGAACACCTCTGACTCTCTGCTAACCTTCTGAGCAGCCGAGCACATCTTTTATAAACTATAACATGTAGAGAATGAACAGCATAAGAACAAATACATGTGATTTTCAAATGTACAGAGCATGCAAATCATACAGTATAGCAGCTGATATTATTTATCTTGTTGGACAGCAACAGCAACCTTCACAGACACAGATTTTCAAACATCGAAATTTTTCATGTTATGCAAAGTAAAAGGACGTACAAGCTGGTATTGTGCAGTCCCGGGTATTATGATACAGTCTATAAAAGTGCTTGCTGCATTTGGGACTGAAATAGAGAGGCCCTGAAACATAGAGAAACATGTCAAATACACAACACAGTGACAACAACAGTCTTTTGTACAGGATGTTGGACTGCTGCCCACCTGTTAAATGTTTGAGGAACTTTTCCTTTTGCCGCAGATCCCTGGGAAAGATTTCTGTCCAAATTCAAACAACATTATTAGTAACTGTTGGCTTCTTCCTTTATATAGAACATACAGATGTCCTTGACAGAGAGCAGATTGTCTGTTTCATGAGAAGCTTGGAGCAATACGCAATAATAACATTAAAGCAAGCTACAGATGTCAACTATTTTTTCATGCTACTTATCATCCATCAAAGCCTAAATGCCTATAAAAGCCTAACTGTTTAAAGAACAGGGAAAGTGATTTTCTGTCAGAAAACACTATTTTAGGTTTGTGTTTTATTAGACAGCAATGTAGGCTATATAGTACTGTGCAAAAGTCTTAGGCCACCATTAGATTTGTTGTTTTAGCAATGATATAAAGACCATATAAAAAATATTGTTGACGATTGGACCCAACTTGGACCCGTCACTCCATGATACGCATTTCCACTGCCCCTCATTCCAGACTTTGTGAACTTTAGCATATCTTAGACTTTTCTCCCTGTTATCCTTCCAAAAAAGTGGTTTCTTGCCTGCTACTCTTCCAAAAAGACCATTCCTAATCAAGCTTCTTCGCACTATAGAAGGGTCAACTTGGCATCCCGATGAAGCTACCAGGTGCTGCTATTGCTCAACTGTAAAAGGAGGTCACACCAAATACTTGCCATTGTAGCCTATAGAAGCTGGGATTTTTTTATAACGCAAATGCATTTCTGTATTTTCTGGTTGCATTCTAATAAAGGGACTGATCAATAATTATAGATGGTCATATGTCCATTGTTAACACAATATATCAAATCTAATAGTGGTCTAAGACTTTTGCACAGCACTGAATGTTCACAAAAACAACTTGTTTTTTTTGTGGATGCCCAGTCTCTCTGACAGCCTTGCCTCTTGGTTCACATGTGACTAAAATAGCACCCCTGCATTTGTGTACATAATACAAAACATGCAGTGTTTATAGACACTGAATATAGACTTTGCATGATTGACTTAGTGCAATATAGCATGCAAACCCTTAAGTTATCCTAATCTTAACCTTAACCCTAACCTGATAGTATGATAAAAACAGATGATATAATTAGTCAAGTCAAGTCAAGTCAGATCTATTTATATAGAGCTTTTTACAATGGAGCATTGTCTCAAAGCAACTTTACAAGTTTAGATTATCTCCTAATAACTACGTCCAATCCCAAATTGAGCAAGCCTAGGGCGACAGTGGCAAGGAAAAAATTTCCTGAGTGTTATAGGAAGAAACCTTGGTAGGACCAAGACTCAAAAAGGGACGCAACTTCCTAATTAGTAGTTTATTGGTTTAGATTTATTTTAACATTAACATCTATCCCTAAACATAACCTTAACCTGACAAAACAGTATTGAAAACAGCTATAATTAGTTGGTTATGAGGTTTTAAAGTGGTTTATCAGGTTTATTTCTATCATTACCCCCTACTCCAAGCATAACACAAACCCACTATCACACTATTACAACACATACTCTTAGCGAATACTGAGTATATGAGTAGCCTAAATTTAAGAATAACATTAAGCCCTAATCCTAGCCTTAACCCTAATCTGAAATCTTAACAAAACACTAGTGAAGACAGAATTGTGCTTACAGAATAGAGCTAGCCTTTATTATTATTATTATTATTATTATTATTATTATTATTCTCTGTACTAGTCTCTGTAGTCTTTTAGTGTATATGCACTAACTTGTGGGGAGCTTGTTGTCCATACACAGCATATTTTCTTATATTAACATAGTCTAAAGTAGCTACAGAGAAAAGTGTTAATCCCTAAACAAACTTTATATTGTTAGCTCACAGAAAGTGACATGAACAAGACTGAATGGGAGAGCTGTCCTTTAAAAACTAAACCAAAAGAAAGTTTTAATTATAGCACTATGTATATGGCTAGAATATTGTGAAACCTATTCAAATCATATTTTCATGATTGTCATGATTATAATCCACCAGATAAATGTTCATTTAAATACGTTTAAATGTTAACTTTAATATAATTCACTATGTTACACATTGTATAAGCTACTTTGACATCAGCTGTCCAGAGCTGCATATAGAATTCATATGTGCCCCTTGTAAAGCTCGTACACTGAGAGCTATTCAGCAATATGAGACTTGCACCATAACTTAAAACAATGATGACAATATTAGTGCTATTAGGAGTGAAATCATTCACAACCATCAATATATTAAGCTGATATTGAACCATGACATTACCACCTTGTTATTTCTCGCTGTCCATTTTAAAACCCTTTCACCCTGTTCTTCAATTGTCAGGACCACCACAGATCAGGTACTATTTGAGTGGGGGATCATTCTCAGCACTGTAGTGGCACTGACATGGTCGAGGCTTGCTAGTGTGTGTTGCTCTGGTACAAGTGGATCAGCAGTGCAGCTTGAGATTTTACACAATGTCACCACTCACTGTGCAATCCTGTAGATACATCTACCTTGTTGGGCCACCGAGGATAGAAAGTCAGAGGCAGTAGCTCTGTTTTGTGTAGTTTGTTTTAGTCATCTTCTAGTTATCCATCAGTGGTCACAAGATGCTGCCTACAGGATGCTGGTGGCTGTATATTTTTTGGTTGGTGGATTATTTTTGGTCCCGCAGTGACACTGAGGTGTTTAAACTTCAGCAGCACTGCTTTTTCTAATCCACTTCTACATACATGCTGCCACCATCGTCATCTTCACCGCAGTGCTGAGGATGATCCATCACCCAAATAGTACCTGATCTGTGGTAGTCCTGACCATTGAAGAACAGGGTGAAAGGCAGCTATCAAAGTATGCAGAGCATCAAATGGACTACAGTGCACCTACAAGGATACAAAGTGCATAGTAAGTAGAGCTGAAGAGATATATAGGTGTGTATGTATGTGTGTGTGTGTGTGTGTGTGTGTGTGTGTGTGTTCTGGTTTCCTCCCTCATGTCCAAAGACCTGCATTAGGTTCATTGGTTGCATGTATTTTTTATCTTTTTTTTCTTACTGGCATTATGATTGTTACCAGTGTCATACAATGGTTTGGGGACGTCTGGTCATATAACATATTTTGTTGATTTTTTTAATGAAAACAACATAACATTTTTTTTTTAGGAGAACAAACTTAAATATGACATAATCAAGCAAAAGCTTGGGCACCATTCCAAATGATTTCATTTATTACTATTAATATTGAATTAAAACGTGAAGAAATATCTTAATCTCGGCAAATTATTTTAACTTAGAATAGGCTAATAATAATTGTGAATAGTAATTTGCCATTTATTTGCGTAACACTGTACACTAATATGATGGCAATTGTATATTACAATATACGAGACTTAAATTAAAACGTAAAATAGATATTATGGATTAAGAAGGAACTAAGACATAGAGACATAACTAACAAAATACAGCACGCAGATTTGTACTTCTGTCGTGAGATCGACTTTTGCAAGCAATTACCATTTTATTCTCACACTTAATGACCAGAGTGTCATGCAGGACAATGTGCGCTGTTTAAAACATTAAAAACATCCTATAAAACGTTTTGGGTGCAAATTTACCCAGTATCTGCTCTTCGTGGTTGGACTTGTTGACTTCGTTGCCCTCGGTTGTTTCCAGAGAGTAGTCCTTCTTGTCTGAAAGCGCTGGGTCGGGCTGATGCTCGGTCGCTCTTCTCCCTGCGCTCACCAGCAGCAGCACCAGCAGCAGCATTAGAGCCGGAGTGACGGGAGCGCGCAGGACGCTCATACTGAAGCGCGGTGAACCCTCTGACTCCTGAGCCCTGATCTTTTGGCCCTGACCGAAAAACACACCATAGCATCTGACCAGAGCTTAACGAGGAACCCCGATTTCTCCCTGCTTCCACATTTTCTATTAGAAGGCGTAATTTCTGCGCGCTGGGCAATGCGAAAGTTTATTTTGCCTTGTCACGCTGAAAACTAAAAGGAATTACTCGGAGGAATTTAGGTTTAAAGTTACGCCCGACAATGACTTTCCTGTGCGCCAATACTTGGTATGGCGTGCCTGTACAGGAAATGTTTTATTTAACGCATTTAAAAAAAAGTTCAACAAACGAGCAAAGACATTTAGAGGAATCGGGAGAGTACTACTAGGACATTCCTCGAAAGAATCGAGGACACGTTTTACGCACGAAACCTGCTGCATAAAACTATCGTTACCTGTCAGATCCTCTGTGACCGTGAGGCTCCGGGTCTGTTAGAGCAATTGTGTTAGAGATGTTAATTAATGTGCAAAGTCAAGCACAAGTCCGTGACCTTTCCGAGGATGAACTCCGGGTCGAGATCTAGCGCTGCACCATGTTACAGTTTCTTTCAAATGGTTAAAGCCGCCCCTGGTCATCCGTTGAGCTGTGCGCTGAGAGTGAGCAGAGTTTGAAAGCCCGCGACTTTTCCTTTTTCTCTTGATCTTCTGCTTCTCCTTCTCCGTCGCGTCTGAAGTTTGTGTCACGTTCCTCCGGCATGGAGTGAACCTCTTTTTATCCTGCGCTGCAGACGTAAGGACTCGTCCCATGCGGATTGTCCCGGGCTCAGAAAGGCGCTCGGAGCGTTCCTGCCAACGCGCATTGTACTGTTTTCCTCTTTATTATCTTATTGTCTCGATCACTGCGATCACACATTGCTCGAGTCCTCCACTGCTTCAGGAAAGGTAGTTTAACCCTCTCATTCACCAACTTCCCATTCCCTCAATCTGCTAACCTTATAGGCTATCCGTGTCTAAACATGGGTCATGTTTGCGCATGTTTTATTTAAAAACTCCTTCAGTCGAATAGTGTTTCTCTCAATCCACCACGGGAAAGCGGCCCATTTCAGCTGTATGCCTATGAAGAGCTAGCACGTTTGCAGCACCGAGCCATATAGGCTTGAGAGTAGGCTACAGATACACGATCTATGCACAGAGAACACCCAGAACTTCTAAGTACTTTCACTTACTTCATCCCAACATTACCACTCCCTGTAAGAATGGAAAAAAAGATCACTCCCACATTTCACCACCCTCCTTCTTTTAGCCTTCCTTTAACGGTCAAGATTAAATACAGAGCCAAACATACCACCAGTTCCCTTAGGTGATCATAATCAGGATTATGAGACTATTATTAAAGCCAGGCGGAGTGCCGCCGATTGAACAGCGCATTATAGACCTATTTCACAAAATAAACAGTGGCTCAACAGTGCCACACAGTGAATCTGCAAGCCAGATTTAAACAACCTTCTTGTTTCTACAGTCAAATTTAAACAGCTTATTTATGATTGGTGGGCTATTCTGCTATGTCTGATCCACTCGTAGCGCTGCGCTACAGTGCTGAGAATGATCCACCATCCAAATAATACCTGCCATGTGGTCCTGTGGGGGTCCAGACCATTGAAGGACAAGGTGAAAGCATGCACTGCTGCAGGACAAGGTGCAGTGCTATAAATGAGCTACAGTCTGTAATTGTAGAACTACAAAGTGCACCTTAGATGCTCTTAGATGCTCTTAGATTTATCATCATACCTGGGCCACTTAATGTCGATGTGCATACTTCACATTCTATTCGAACTTTGACTCCATGGCTTTAGTTCGCTCTTAGATTTATCATCTACGCCACCCAAGGAGGTTGGGTCCCTTTTTGAGTCTTGGTCCTCCCAAGGTTTCTTCCTAGAACTAGGGAGTTTTTCCTTGCCACTGTCGCCCTAGGCTTGCTCAATTTGGGATTGGATGTAGTTATTAGGAGATAATCTAAACTTGTAAAGTTGCTTTGAGACAATGCTCCATTGTAAAAAGCGCTATATAAATAAATCTGACTTGACTTGACTTGACCTACTGTGTATGGTAAGTGAAGATGATGAAATGCACACTGAATGGAGAAACAACAAGGTGGTTTTAATGGCATGGCGGATCCGTGTATATGAACAAAAGTCTGTGGTCAACCCTTCTAATTAGTAATCTCTGTTATTTCTGCCACACTGAATGTTAACAAGTTCACAATATGAAGCATACAGGAATTAAATCTCCATAGACAAGCAATGGCAGTAGAAAGGGTTGTAGCCTACTGAAAACCTCAGTGACTCCCGATATGACATTTTCATAGGTTTTCACCTCCCCAACAAGTCATTTCATCAGGTATCTGCCCTACCCTTTTAAAACAAAGTCCATGAAGAAATGGTTTGCCAACTTTGAATGGCGAACTTGCACAAAGCCCTGAATGTACTCCATCAAACAGCTTTGAGATGAATTGGAATGCCAACCGTGAGCAAGGAATCACTGACATCAGTACCTCACTGTAATGTTTTTGTTGTCTGTTTGTTTGTTTTTTTGTTTTTCAGAAGAGTGAAGGCTGTTGTAGAAGCAAAGGAGGGACAAACTCCAGACTATTATCCATTTTTAGGAAGGAATTTCAGAGTGTCCCCAAACTTCAGTTTGTATATAATATATAGCCTAACCTGAGTTATAGAACTAGCACAAACGTACCAATTATAAAATTCATTCAATTTATTTTGGCAATTTAATATATATAGTGCCATCCAGAGGATGTTGCTTCAAAGCAGCTTACAAAAAGTAGCTGGAGTGGTAAGGAGACACAAAGAAACCTTGAGAGGAATCAGATACAAATGAGAAAACAGTCCTCTGTTGGGTGAGACCAGACGACAGGATTAAGTACTTAAGACAGCTTTAACAGAATATAAAAGAACTCAAGTCTTGTATTATGTATAAGACATAAGATGTTAAGTGTAGCATGTTGTGAATAAGAGTCGTGGGAGAATAAAACAGGTTTTGTTGACCTATTAACTTGAAAGTGGAAGTGTCCAGGTGAGATTATTTCATGCAGCAGGTACTGCAAGTGGCTCCAGATAAAACACTTATTAAAATCAGTCTATTCAAAACCCAATCTATTGAAATCATGTACAAGTAGTATTTAAGGACTTAATTTATTAATTAACATTTAATGGCATCTGAGGCAATCAAAAGAAAAAATGACCAAAGGCTGCACATGCAGCCATAGCTGTCTATGGGTCACTGATATCTTAGATGTTTCAGACACGGAGATATTTTCAGATGTTCCTGATGAATATACATGCATATTCTGAGAATGAAATAACAGTAGCATAAAACATTTTCTTGATGTCTTCTAAAACGTACTGGGTGGCACAAGTTGTATGTATAGTCACCGCACAGCTCCAGAGATCTCCATGATGAACCCCATAATGTGGCTGTTTACAACATCATCTTTAGTCTGTCATAATGTATCAGGCTGGATTTTAGCTTTGATGTCCAGACCCAAATGTTTGTGAGGTTTTTTTTAGAATTGATTTGATTTACTAGTGGGCGTCACAGTGGTTTGGTGGGTAGCACGGTCACCTCCCAGCGAGAAGGTCCTGGGTTCAGTCCCTGGTGGAGTGGTTTTGGTCTTCCCTGTGTCCGTTTAGGTTTACACTAGGTCCTCCGGTTTCCTCCCACAGTCCAAAGACATGTTTGTTTGGTTAATTGGTGTCTCTAAAGTACCGCTAGTGTGTGAGTGTGTGTACGAGTGTGTGAGTGTATGTGCCAGTAACTGTAAATGCCACTAGCATAACTGGAGTTTTGAATGGAACCACTGAACTGTAAACACTTGACCTCACCCTGCCTGAGGCAGGATTTGACTCAGAACGCTCCATGGATATAATCAGCTATGGTCAGCTGCTGGGATGGCACCCGCAGCAATTGCTAGTGATCAAACAATCTCTCATGGAGGTTCAAGCTCAGTATCATTAACACAGCAGGAAGCGTGCATTATGGCACCACTGTCTACACCTGCACCTGAGTCTATGCCAACTCTGGCAGCACCCAGTGATCGCCACAGTCTGGTGAGCATTTTTTTCAAGACTGCTGTCCCAGACCATTATGATGATGATCCCCAGGGATGTCAAATATTTCTGCTTCAGTCCTTGCTGTTTTTTTCAACTGTTGGCACAAATCGCATTGGTCATGGCCTCTTCTGACTGAACACTATCTGGTGATGAGACATGTGACTACAGTAGCTTCACCCATGATGTGATGTATTTGATCATCGGTGCAGTGGAAGAAGCAGTGGTGCGCTCCGGTTATGACTGAGTCATGGACGCCAACTACACTCTTGACTTACACATCCTGGCTGCAAAGCATGGATGGAACAATCCAGTAATCAGTTCTACGTTGTAACATGGCCTCAGAGAACAACCAGATTCAGCTGGCTTGCCATGACTATGCCACCAACAAGGACAGTCCCATCAGCCTGACTATTAGTCTCAACCATTACCTAACCACTCACTGTCATGGAAGCCCTTGCCTTTCCAGCTACCCTGACCCAACTCCATCCACCACACTTGGATGAAGGACACTACACTACTCATCCATTCATCATTACAGTTCTTCCAAATACTGTCCATGAATCTATCCTTGTTTCAGCACTTAGAAATACATTAAATTACCTAAATAATACATTAGTTTAAAATATGAGTCTGTTGAAAAAGACAGTAACCTAACATCACAGATCACCACAAAAATCTGTGACATTCATGACACATTACAGCAAAGGGTGATCATACCAAATACTAATCAATTCTGAAACTGTATTTATCCTTTCAAAGATTCTACTTTTCACTCAAATTCTTATGTTCTTATGTTGATTATATGCTTATGATTTGAAAACCACTGTATAAAATTGGAGAAAAATGCAAAGTAGGGTTTGTCTAAAAAATGTTGGCTTCCACTATGTGTATGTGTAAATCTGAAAGTAGAAGCTGAATCGTTAGCTTCAGCGCAATTCCTTTGATCTCTCACATTTTTCCCACATTGCACCCCCCAAGCAGTGCAGTTAGTGGCTCGTGTTGGACACTTTCCTGTTGCCCATATTTTGTCACCTGTTCTTTAATAGGGGTCATGTATTAAAACTTAGAAGCTTTTCAAAGCTAGTCTCTGTAATTTGAACGATTTATTGAAAGTGACATGATAAACCACAGAAGTGGGCACACTTAAGATACCACAAGTACTGACATGTTGGAAGTCACTCAACTGTGTGACACCTTGGGCTTCTTTCTGTGGCTCACTATTTATTTATTTTTTTAAACTCATAGTTGTTTGCACACATAAGTAATAAGATTGCATTCATTCTGCAGTTATTAGTATAATTGTGAAATCTGTGTGATTTGTTCTCATCTTGTAACTTTTGAAAAGCGGCATTTGTTACAGGTTTCTAAATTTTACAATGATGCAGTGATAAATACAACATTATGACTTGAGATCTCCACTTCCTGTAGTTTTAGTAGTAGGTTTATTTTATAAATACGGACAACTGTGACTTAAGACAACACAGCACCAAACAGATGACTCCAGAGAACAGTGTTCGTTGTGTCCAGCAAAGCTAAGCTACCTATGCGTGGCATGTATCTCTAGACCTTCTCTGAGCTTGAATGCTAGTTTCAGCATTATGTTCGGGCTCCAGTTCTCATTCCTTCTGACGGTCCATGTTATTTTTATGTAAATTAGCGTTTGGAGTAAATGGGAATTGAATATTTGTTCAATAGCTTCTTTACCAGTTTATGACACTAGATGGCATTCTGACGGTATAGCAACGAAAGTAAAAAGACCACATGCTGTACATTCAGACCTAGCTGTCTTTGGGCCACTTAGGCATTTACGCATTTCTGAATAATCAATCCCTGATAATTAAATGACTTAGCATGATAGCAGTGCCATCTCTATTCCAACGTCGTCTCAGACATTATAAGTATAACAGCAGGCAGACTACAACAGCTACAACAGAAATGTCATATCTTTGACATTGTAGGTACACAAGCTAATTTTTCACTGGCTTCTGCTAAAAAACCAATAACAGCTGACTAAATGTTTTATAACCATATAGCCCCTTCTATCTCACACCTACACACAAACATTAGCCAAGGGATCATATGTATGTCCACAACATCCAAACATGATAGTCAGGGAGGGTAGGTATGTCATATAGCCAGTACTATACTCACTGCAGAGACTTAACATAAAATCAACATACTGCCTATGGCTATAAGGTTGCAAGTGGTTACTCCAGCAAAAACACCTCAAAATGTCTGGAAAACTGGAATCTACCGATACAGCCATGTAAGAGCTACTGGCTTGGTTTGGACATGTGGTATTAACTGATGAATATCCATACCGCATTATGAAAAAAGTCCTGCCAAAGTTGTGAATGGTATCAGCTTCAGTAAGGATTTCAGGTTAAAGCTGTGTACATACAGTACTGACCCAAAGTCTTAGACCACCAATAGATTAGATGTAGCATTGTTTTAGAAATGGTATAATGACCATATAGTTATTTGTCAGTCTCTTTATTAGAATACAACCAGAAAATACAATTTGTATGCAGTATTAAAAAACCTGAAAAAACCCTTCTATAGGCTACAATGGCAAGTATTTAATGTGACATCCCCTTGCACTTGAGCAATAGCATCATCTTGAAGCTTCATCGTGATGCCAAGTTGACAATTCTACACTGAAGGAGCTTGATCAGGAATATTCTATTTGGAAGGGTAGCAACCAAAAAAATGCTATAACTCACAGATTGGAGTGAAGATCAGTGGAAAAGAGTATTATAGAGTGACGAAATTATTGGTCCGCCTCTGGACTTCAGAGTTTGCGGCCTTGTCTGTCTGGCTCCCCTATTCGTGGCTACGCCTGCACTTTATGTTCTTTTGGTTCACTGTTTTGGTGGTCATTCTGTTAGCTTTTAGGCCTCCGTAGCTTCACACTAGCTCGTCGTAGCTTTATGCTGCTTTCATGTAGTTCCTTGTTTTCACGCTTAATGCTAGTCTCCGTGGCTTCTCGTTCACCTTCCAGGTTTCACGCTTGTGTCCGCAGTTTTTATGCTTTGCATTGTTTCTCCTAGGCTGGCGTTAGCCTCACTAGCCAGCACCAAGTCTTCCCAGGCCTATGTTCATTTTCTGTAGGCTGGTTACTGTTTATTATTTATCTGTTGTTATTATTTATCATTATAACCATTATTATTATTATTATTATTATTATTATTATTATTATTATTATCATCATCAATCTTTTCATTATCTTTATAGTCAGTGTTATAGTTGTCTACCAAATTTTGCATTCGGGTTTCGTGATTGCTGCATTTGGTTATTGCCTGAACCTTGGTTGGTTTTTATTTGTTGTTAAATTGTTTAATTTCACTGGAACCTGCATCTTTGTCTGCTCTTGCTACACCCACCCACTTAACACCTACGACAAACTCGAAGAGGCCAAACTTTTGCCCAGTTGACAAACTTTGAGATGGAGCGCATCACTGAACTGAGAAAAGCGAGATGGTTGTTTCCACTAATTGCCCTCCAATCTGATCTAGCTGTTAGGAGGTGTTGGGAGCAGTGTTTCCATGACTTTGGATGGCCAAGACAGTAGAGAGGATCATTTGTCCACCATCCAGACACAGGTGGTACCTCCACAACACATCCCTGTACCTTCACTATACACTCGACACACCCTCTGCCCAGACAATTTCCAGGCCCTTAGTAGAAGGACATTTGGTGTCCATCAGGTGTCTATTTGCAGTGGTGTCATGAAGGAGAAACCTGGACTGCTATGGACTGGGACCGGGATGAAAGTACAGCTGATTTAACCTTTAACTAATTTAACTGTAACCGTTACAATCCAAGCAATTGTGGGTTAAGGGTCTTGATAAAGGACCCATCAGTTGTAGGATTTGAACTCTCTACTTTAACCATTAGGCTACCACAGTCCCTTCTGTGATGCCACAAAACTGGGCCACCAAACTCTTGGGCACTTGAGCAAGGCTCTTAACTTTTAACTATTCAGTTGCCTGGATCATATGCTAACATCTGCAAATGTAAATTCTATTATTGTAATATCAATAATTAGCATTTTTGCCTTAGAGTCAGCCCACAAAAGTAAAACACCTGAGGATAGTAAAACCTCATTTACAAACCACTGAAGCCATCTGCCCTAGTAACAAAATTCTGCAATCAGGAGTGCAGAGGAGGATATGGGCTGGAATGTATATTGAACCCAAGGCCAGAAAACCTTATGATTCAAGTTTAATTTTAATCGACAGGGTGTGTTTGAGATAAGTAAACACTTGGCCAAGGCCAAGGCTAACTTTAGCTCAGCATATGAATTATTTTGTGATTTGGGGGTTTAAGCCAAGTTGGTAATATCACCACTTTCTGCACAAATACATTACATGTCTGTTTGCGCTTATTAAACCTCTCATTGCAAAACAAGTGGATATCAAAATAAGGTCTTCGTTTCCCATTATTCCACTATTACAGACTTTAGTTTTTGGGAAACATAATTGAAATTTCTGGGAAGGCTTAGCACTAGGTGTTGAAACATGTCTATATTGCTTCCATTTACCTACAGAAGCATTTCAAGAGGTTGGGAACTCCTAAGGTGTGACTTGCATTTACGTTCATTCCAAAGGTGTTGGATTGGGTCAGATCTACTTGCAGGCCAGCCAAGTTCTTCCATACCAAAGCTCGCCAACCATTTCTTAATGGACCTGCTTTCTGTTTTCTGCATGGAACATTATCATACAAATATTTGAAAGTGTCTTCTTCAAACTGCTACCACAATGTTGGAAGCAACTGATTCTCTAGAATGTCATTGTAAGCTTATGTTATTGCATTAAGATTCCAGCACTTCCTTTCCTTCCTCTCTAGAGGAGAACTCTTCCTCATCCAATTACTGCTCTGCATTTGAGCATTTTGCATTCTTCAGGAATCTATCAACTCAGATTCTTGCTACATACTGTGCTACATTAAGTATGACCCATTCTCATGCCAAAGTTTGTCTGTGGAGAATGTATTGTTGTATGATTGGTTTAACTCACCTGTTAGTAATGGCTATGGCTGAAATAGCCAAAACCACAAATTACATGAGGTGTGTACATTTGGACCTACAGTGTATGACTTATTCATAACTAAATTACCATGAACCTAGAGAAAAATATATTGTAATCAATTATTGGATACTAATTTGTTCTTCTCTTTCTGTTGAAGATATCACCAAAAATGCCTAGAGTTACATGACTCGGAAGAGCATGGAAGAGATGCATGCTTCCACTCTACATTACCTATAACTGGAAAAATAAACATTTTCCCATTAGTTAACATCAATAAATTATGTCATGTACTTAAAAATAGCAGGACATCCCACTTACATCCATGTGAATCCAAAGGAATGTGATATATCACTACATGTAAGATGACAGGGTTCCATTACAACCACGCACACAAACAATGTTTAGGCTTTTGTAAGTGTACAAACATGATAGAACATGAGAACATTTGTTTGCTGTGTAGTGATAAATATATTATTAAAGTTTAGAAACAAAATGATCAATCTTGCAATGTTTAAACAAGCATAGTTTTATCACGCTATATGACTTTGGTAGTCTCAGCACCATAGCATACAAAATTAGTCATTCAGGAGCAAGAAGCATGTCATCTTTATTCATTCAAGGACTTGGAATACTCCCTCACTTGGTTTATCTTATAGGCGGAATACAAAGCCAGCTCTGGAATTAATATCACCCATGGTAAAGATGGGTTAAAAAAACGTTTTTGAAAAAAGTCTTCTCAGTTATTAATCTGATATTGAAAATATAACAGAAATCTTAAATTGTTACTTTAAGTAATCTTTTCTCACATAAGTTTGCCAAAGTGGACATCCATGTCTTCCTGTTAGACATATGTATAAGATATAATATTTGTGCGACAGAGTTTCTGCTTAAAAAAGCATTGTTTTGTTGAGACTTGTGCAATTATCTATGACTTTAGAAAGCAGAAACGTGCTTTATTCTTTTACCCCTTAATTCCACTGTTAGATTGAAGTCCCTCACGGCAGTTCCTTTCTCAGGAACATCTCCGTAAACACAGACTTTTCGGTTGATGGAAATATAAGCTTCCTGAACAATAAAGCTGCATCCTTTATTATCCAATGTCAATAGGGTGCACACCTGAATTACTGTAAAACCAGAACAACATCTGGGCAAAACCTGTGCAGTGTTATAATGATATTTGCAGTGTCATAATGAAAGACAAATTTGTGTGTCTGTGTGTGTGTTACTGATTCTCTGGCAAAATTTGTATAGAAAGTGTACCGAGTATACAAATGATACCAACAAAAATACACTTCTTGGTCACAAAAACTATAACACTGGTCAGTAAAGGAAAAAAGGTAATTTAGCATTTTACCTATCTGTTAAAAGCATTAGATCCTTCTGGTCTCAGCAAACATGTTTTTGGACAACTCAGTGACACATAAAAATAACATGCTCTAATAAACTCTCCCACAAAAAGTTGCATGTGTTATTTCTTCGGTTATACTCCACTTAATAACAAAACCGATCCTGTCAGGTAAGGATTCCAGAGTCTTGTTCCTGTCAACATTACCTCACCTTTTCAATGTGCAATGCACTTACAGTTTGTGAAAACCTATTTTGTCATTCCATCTGCTGTTTCAATCAATCCCACTCATTTTTGATTTCGCTCTGGCCTTCCTCCAACTGATTTGTACAACACTATATCTGTTGATTCTGCTCTTCACATGTTCTGCACAAGTGTTATGCTATATTCATTCAGATAAACCACCTATTGATAGTGTACTCAACAATACGGTGCTGCTATTTCTAGATATTCTTGTGTGCTTATCATGGGAACATCTAACACTAGAGCAAAGTAGGTAATCAAGTTTTAGAAAAAACATCATTCCAGGTTACCTTTCAAAACTCAGGTCATCTTTTGCAAAATGTTAATGAATATGCCATTCATTTTGCATGGGAGTTTTGTCAGCTGTTAATATTTCTCTTTAATATAGTGTTTTTCCCTTAATGAAAATGGCATTTAGAAGAATTCTTAAATTTAGAGGAAACACTTCTTGTGTTATTCCAGCAGGATCTAATGAGGTATCCTCATGAACTCAATGTAGAGTGATATGAAAACTATTTCCAATCATTATAAAGCACAGTTATGTTTTATAATGATTCACCTCAGCACAGAATCCTTAGCTTTACTTATTTTTCCAAAGGCCAATGAAGCAATTTCTTTAAGCAGCATGATTTGGTCTGTTCTCCTTTCTGCAAGGAATTGCTGAATATAACTCAGAAAGCTACATTTTTTAACCATGAAACCACTCAGCTGTTACTTTAAAGAGTTACACACAGTACTGTGCAAAAGAAGAAAATTAGCTGACAGATTTTTCCCACTATCTTGGAGAACGTTATCTAACCAGACACATAGAACCATAGTTCTTGTGTGTAACTGGTTTTATTACATTTTCTTGGTTATAGAGTGCCAATAGAAAATTCTAATACATCTTTGAAATAGTCTCTTTTTGTATTACAGTCTGAAAATTATTTTTAAAGCTTTAGGTCCACATTTTGTATCAACAGTTTTTAAAATCTAAAAACAAAATAGAACAACAGTTTTGAAAGTGTTCAGTCCACTGATTTAATACTTGATATAGCCACATTTTTGAGGAATAGTTGCACACCTAGATTGAGGAATATTTGCCCAATCTTCCTTGCACAATTGTTTGGTGAAAATTGAGGTGAGGAGCCACATTTACTTTCCTATCCCTGAGAAAATGCATTGTTGTAAGAAGTAAAACACCCTCAAAACATACTTCACAGTAGGTATGGTGTATTGTGGGTGTTGTGCTGTGTACAACAAGAAACTTGACAAGCCCCTGGGTAGCTTCCCTGGAGAGGAAGGGTCGAGTTCTCCTGATATTGTAGAGGAGGTACCAGCATGACTGGGTCAGTTTGGCAATGTAAGCAGAGAAGTTCAGCTGGTTATCAAAAATAACTCCAAGGTTTCTTGCGTTCCCAAAAGGTGTGATGGAGTAGACGGCAAGACCTTGATAAGGGGACCCATCTGCAGTAATGTAGAGCAGTTCTGTTTTGCTGTGGTTTAGCTTCAAATGATGAGCTGGCATCTACAAGGAAATGCTCTCCAGACATGCTGAGATACATGTGGAGACCTGCACATCTGTTGGAGGAAGAGAGGATGGGCTGAGTATCATCAGCATAACAGTGATAGGAGAAGCCATGAGAGGTTATGACTTCACCAAAAGAACGGGTGTTGAGAGAGAAAAGAAGAGGTCCCAGAACTGAGCCTTGTGGAACTCCAGTTGTAAGAGCATGAGGTGCAGATACGGAACCTCTCCATGAACATGATCAGCTTACCTGATCAATATCGTTCTGGCTGGGTCATCCAGTTTGGAGGGGCAGCCCAATTTCCCAATTTTGCCAAAGCGTTGGTGGTGTTATACAGTGGGGCAAAAAAGTATTTAGTCAGCCACTGATTGTGCAAGTTCTCCTACTTAGAAAGCTGAGAGAGGTCTGTAATTTTCATCATAGCTACACTTCAACTATGAGAGACAAAATGAGGAAAAAAAATCCAGGAAATCACATTGTATAATTTTTTTTTTATTTAATTGTAAATCATGGTGGAAAATAAGTATTTGGTCACCCACAAACAAGCAAGATTTCTGGCTCTCACAGACCTGTAACAACTTCTTTAAGAAGCTCTTCTGTCCTCCACTCGTTACCTGTACTACTGGCACCCGTTTGACCTCGTTATCTGTATAAAAGACACCTGTCTACAGCCTCAAACAGTCAGACTCCAAACTCAACCATGGCCAAGACCAAATAGCTGTCAAAGGACACCAGGAAGAAAACTGTAGACCTGCACCAGGCTGGGAAGAGTGAATCTACAATAGGCAAGCAAGTTGGTGTGAATAAATCAAATGTGGGGAGCAAATTGTAAGAAAATGGAAGACATACAAGATCATTCATAATCTCCCTCGTCTGGGGCTCCATGCAAGATCTCATCCCGTGGGGTCAAAACGATCATGAGAATGGTGAGCAAAAATCCCAGAACTACACGGAGGGACCTGATGAATGACCTGCGAAAGCTGAGAGCAAAGTAACAAAGGCTACCTTCAGTAAACACACTATGCCGAGAGGGGACTCAGATCTGCAGTGTCAGCCGTGTCTCCCTGCTAAGCCAGTACATGTCCAGGCCCGTCTGAAAGTTTGCCCAGAGAGCATATGGATGATCCAGAAGAGGACTGGGAAAAATATCATGTGGCAATTGAAACCAAAATAGAAGTTTTTGGTAACAACTCAACTTGTGTCGTGTTTGGAGGAAGAAGAAACACCCTAAGAAACACCATACCTACTGTGAAGCATGGGGGTGGAAAACATCATGCTTTGGGGCTGTTTTTCTGCAAAGGGGACAGGAAGACTGATCCGTGTTAAGGGAAGAATGAACGGGCCCATATAATGTAAGATTTTAAGCCAAAACCTTCTTCCATCAGTGAGATCATTGACGATGGAACGTGGCTGGGTCTTCCAGCATGACAATGATCCCAAACACACCACTCGGGCAACAAAGGAGTGGCTCCGTAAAAAGCATTTCAAGGTTCTGAAGTGGCCTAGCCAGTCTCCAGGCCTCAACCCCATAGAAAATTTGTGGAGGGAGTTGAAAGTCTGTGTTGCCCAGCAACATCCCAAAACATCACTGCTCTAGAGGAGATCTGCATGAAGGAATGGGCCAAAATACCAGCTACAGTGTGTGCAAAATACTGAAGACTTACAGGACACGTTTGACCTCTGTCATTGCCAACAAAGGTTATGTTACAAAGTATTTATTTGAACTTTTGTTATTGAGCAAATACATACTTTCCTCCTTAATTTACAATTAAATTCTTTAAAAATACTACAATGTGATTTTCTCGATTTCTTTTTCTCATTTTGTCTCTCATAGTTGAAGTGTACGTATGACAAAAATTACAGACCTCTCTCATCTTTCTAAGTAGGAGAACTTGTACAATCAGTGGCTGACTAAATACTTTTTTGCCCCACTGTACAATTTTCACTATAATGCTCTGAACAATAATCTGAATGTTATATAAACTCTTTCTTATCCTTCTAACTTGTACCTTTCAACAGCTTAATCACAAAGCCCATTTAAAAGCACCAGGATGAATTACTTGTGTTACAACTTGTATCCTAATTCTCAAAGCTGTAATCAAACAATTACAGCTTATGTCAGCTGGGGGGTAATTAGCCTGGTGCATGATCTAGAGATTGACTGGGTGTAACTGTACAAGTTTATGTAATGATGATATATGTAAGTGATTAGAATATTAAAGCGAAAGGATACGTTTATCGTACAACTGCGCAGTGGCTCTAGTACCCTGCTGGGCCACTTCTACCCTGGATACAAAATGAGATACAGTTGGGCATGTAGACATACAGCTTCCGTATGGTATCCTGCAGCACATTTACACACGGAACAACTGCTCATAACACCTCCGAACAGCTAGGTCAGAATGGCCTAGATGGCAGGCAGTTTGTCAAAATGACTATCCTGCTTCTCTCAGTCCAATGATGCATCCCCCTCAAAGTATGTCAACTGGGCAAAATGTCTTCGGGTGCATAGTAGAGTCATGTCTAGCAATCAGCAATCTCTCACCAAGAGGAACACTCACCAATAGCCTTTTCAAAGGGCAGCAGGGAAGCACTTTTTGCCCTCTTGTGGCAAGATCCAGTGTCTAATCAGACCACACCTGTAATTGTTTACATATCTGCCTCAGACATAACTGCATGCTGGATTTTGCAGCAATCCAACATTTCTGTCTGGCTGTGTTTTTTGATTGTTTATTTTTTTGTCAATGAGTATATTAACACAGGGTATGATCATATTCTATATGCACCTGCAAAGTAATTAGGTTTTTATCTAATAAGCAACCACTGTAAGAATACTGCAATATTACACAATTTTCTCAATTCAAAACTCATTTCTCAAAATCTCAACTGCACTGATCTCTGCTAATAGACTAATGCCAAAGAAATGATAATAGGAGAGATTAACATAGTAGTATATCTTTTGGACAGAAACTGATGCCTGCAGCTTGATGGCATACCAAAGGTTTGTCATACAAGACACTATGCTGTCTAACTGCACCTATTGAAAGATTAAGTGAGGATGTGTCAGGCTTGGATTTTTGCTATCAGATTGCAATACTGTGGTTAACATCAATCATTCATGCAGGCAACTTGGCCAGTATGTTGGTGTGGACATATCAGAATCACCTTTCATAAAATTAAGAATACGCAGCCAAAATCAACAGACATAATGACTGCAGGTGTTTGGTGCTTAGGCAGTCAGATCAGAGAACTCCAAATAACATCCATTAAGCTAAAATGTTTATCATCTCCACCCACCAAAAAGACATTGAACGGCACGTTTCATGCTCAAATGATCCAATACGTGAAACAAGCCCCGATGTGTCAGTACATTTTCCACTGCATTTCAAAGTATTCAAACAGCATGTGGTTGATTTGGCTGATCTGTGCCTGTTCCAGCGTCATCCACATGCATGCTAGGACTCCATCTCATTGTATCCTTTTGACTTGGGTAGTTTTGGGGAATGTGTTATTGTTGTTATGTAGTATGTATAAAGAGGCTGTTACCATAGTGAAGTTATGTTTTTACACATAGAAACATCACATAGATGTGGGGGTTATGCAAGCAAGGTATTTATAGCATGTGTAGAAATATAAGTTTGCCATTTGTATGCTCAAGTTTTTAAATAAATTATCAGTACTCAGTAAATCCTTCTGTGAATTTCATGATTGATAGAACTCTCGTTTTCTCCTTAACACTATAGTTCCCCTTTCAACAACAACTGCCCTTCAGATTTTTGAGATTTACCCCTGGCTTTTGACCAATTTTCAATTTTGTCAACTTTTTCTGGTTGTTTATTAATACCTTATAGCTGTACTTTAAGACTTCATTTTGAATTTTATGTTGCGGTTTGAGTATAGAGCCTATCCCACGTACACTGTTTTGTTAATGCAAATAATAGAAACTGTTTAGTGTTCATCTGTTCTTCATTTCTCATCCATGGCAGAGTAACAACCCCTTTAGTGTTAAATCACTTAGCATAGTGTATAACAGCCTTATTTTGTATGCACAGTTGTGCCCCTACGAATGATTGGCAAGCAGAGGGATACAGCTGTGCCCCTCGAAACTCTGTGTGTGTGACAAGTAGTATAGAAACGCCCCTGGCTGTCAGAATAATGAAACTGTTGTAATGCTTATTCCTCATGCACTGTGCCATTGTGTTTCCGTGTGATGAAATTGCTACAATATACTCGTATTAATTACATCTTTTCATTTTGCAGGCCAAGGATTACCAACACTTACCTCATTTCATTGTGATAATGTTTTGCAGATGAAGCCATCACAGTACTGTACTGTACAAAGTACAACTCTGATTCCTGATATTTCTCACAGTGAAAGAGAGAACGAGGGTGCCATACTCCCGCAACTCTAGTTCAGCTTATTTGTTATTTTTTCTGTTGCTTTACCAAGAAGTTTTTTCGCTGTACATCTGTATTGTTGTTATACCCACTAACCTCATTACTGTTAACACATCACTTTGAGGTCTAATATTATCTTAAGCATGACACATTTGATTGTGAGCAATATGTTATGTAATTGCTGTACAAGATGGCTTTATTGCCATAGCCAACTTAGCTAAGGAGTTGAAGGCTTTGCACAAGCTCCCAACAGTATTAAATTTACATAGTCAGGAATTTAAGCTCACAACCCTTTAATTAATAGTTCAGCACCTTTCCCACTGAGCCAACACTGTGTAGTCACATGGTTCCATGGGGAAACTACGTTTTGACAGATAGGGCAGATAGTCCCAGAAGTTTAATCTGTTCATCTGAACATAAGGTTTTGTGGGAGAAATATTTTGTCACTCATCTGACTTGATGGATTGACTGGTTCAGTGTACCCTGTCTGGCCCATGTCTTGATGCAAGCTCAATAATCCGGGTAAGAAAATCCCAGAGGTTGAATCTGTTCATCTGGACATAAGGTTTTGTCGGAGAAACGTTTCGTCACTCATCTAAGTGACTTCTTCAGTCTCAGCTAGTTGGAAAACTTCCCCAATCTTGTATACAGCACCTTTGCATAACGACTGGTACCAGCACCATTACATAACAATGGGACCGGTGATCAGTTTAATATGCAGATTGACATAGCCATTAACGACAATGGCCACGTGTGCCATTCACACAGGATTGGGGAAGGACTGCAATAGCGGCGTTGTAAGATGGTGAGAGGTGTACTCTGAGGCCCCCTCCTCGGTTCAGGGATTCCCTTTTTACAAAAATGGCTTCTTTTACTCCGAGTTCAAACCATCGTTCCTCCCTATCAAGGATCTGCACGACTTCATCTTTGAAAGAGTGGAAACTGGTCTGTAGGTGGGTGTAAACCACACAGCCCTGACCTGATGAGGTAGCCCTTCTATGTTGTGCCATCCGTTTCACCAGTGGCTGTTTGGTTTCTCCGATGTACAATTCCTGGCAATCCTCCCGGCACTTAACAGCGTACACTACTTTACTCTGTTTGTTCTGGGGGACCCGATCCAAACACACCTGGTCCGAGTTAAGTGTGGTCCTGTTGCTGAGAGTGAGGTCATCCTGTAGTTTCATTCGGACTACCTCTACTGCATCAGCAACTGGAACACATGTGAAGAGACCATTGTTTCATTCGTCTCCATAATGACGTCCCTCACCTTATCCACGAAATCCATGGCGTTCTGGATGTGATGATCTGTGCTATTTACCAACGGGTTGATGATCGATGCCAGAAACTTAGCAATGTTGTAGGTCACTGAGTTGATCATACACACAATGGGCCATAATGGCACATCATGTTTATGTATCTTAGGTAAACCAATATAGACTAGGTGTGCCTCCCCTGGGTATAATCTGTGGTACAGAGGCCGGTCAATAGCATTGTCCTGTTCTAAATACTTCAGACAATCTATCACCTGCTTCTTGTACCCACTACCAGGATCTCGTTTCAAGGGCTCACAAGTGTTAGTGTCTTTAAGGAGAGTCAAAACTTTCTCATGATAGTCTGTCTGGTTTAATAAAACAGTGCACCTGCCTTTGTCCGCTGGAAGCATGATGATGTCATTATCCTTACTGAGAGTCGTGAGTGCATTCCTCTCCTCTCTGCTGATGTTGAACGGCAGTGGCTTCGCGTTGCTAAGGCAGGCTGAAATTTTCATTGGCAGTTGTTCTGCTTCCATGTCCGCTATGTTGTTGTTGCAGATTGCTGGTGGCGTTTTGAATATAAGGTAGTAAGTCGGGATACTTAGTTAGGAAATAATGGAAATGAGGCTACAGATATCTGAATATTCATTTTCTGAACTATTTTAAGGAACAAGGTAAATACAAATAACAGGGTTTGACTGTACTCACCACCTAATAAGAATGAGTCAAGACTGTTGTTTTGTTGTATAAAGGCAAACTGGGATAAGATGTATTCATGTTGGGCAAAATTATATTTAGCATGCTGTACATGACTGGCAAGTTATGTTGTGGTAAGCCTTTAAATACTTGGATACAGATCAAGCCAAAGCATTGTGCTGGTCTATTTACATAAGGTTTTAAACCCTATGCCTAATTTGGATGAATAATGAGAAAAAAATGAAATACTTCACATGCACAATAAAAAAACTGTGAAGGATCCAGGGTGTGATTGAGAACATATTGAACACAAAGTTTGATATGTCAGCAAGCACATTTTCTGTTAAGAGAAATCATATTAAAATACTGTGAAATGGAAAAAAAAACATTAGACATGGTCTAAACAGAGCAATAGCCATTCATTTGTATGAAGACAATGGACAAGACATTGAAAGATCTCCACATAAGTACTGTTTAAAGGGGTATCTGACTTGTTCTGCCAAAACAATTATTCATTCATTCTTTTTCTCTTCATTTCCAAGAAGGCAAAGGAACGGAGGAACTCCTTAACCCCTTTCTTCTTTTCCTCCCTTGTTTGAGCTATCCATTGCTCTGATTGTGACCATTTCCAATAGTTTTCCATCTGAGGGTTGGGCTTACTCTGATTTTCTACCGTTTAAAAGACCATAAACCTATGATCCTTAAAATGTCTGCATGAAGCACGCAGTAAGGTCTGTAGTGAGAATAACCCTTCTTCATAAAATACCATGTGACAAAAACAGTGTTTTGCAATACACTGTGTTGCCAAATCTTCCTAGGCATGTCTTTTAATTTCTAAGCCTGTGAAGAAAAATGAATATAAATATAAATTATAATAGAACATACCCAAGAACTGCCCAATTGGTTCACCTCAGCCAACTCAGGACTAGATGGGTCAAAAATAATGTTAACTTATCACATTAACAAAAATTGGCTAAGTAAATACACTTACTGATTAATTTATTAAGTACACATGCTTGTTTCTACACCCATTGTCCATGTTATCAGTTCCAGAATCCGCTTTGCTCTTATCTCTAATGTTCAGGAATCCACAGATCAGGTAGTATTTGAGTGGTGGATCTCAGCACTGCAGTGACACTGATGTAGTGGTGGTGTGTTAGTGTGAGTTGAGCTGGTACGACTGGATCAGACACAACAGTGTTTCTGGAGGTTTCAAACACTGTGTTCACTCACTGTACTATATTAGACACACCTGTCATACTGCTCCACCTTGAAGATATAAAGTCAGAGACAGTAGCTCATCTGTTGCTGAACAGATTGTTTTAGTCACCCTTTAATCGTCCATCAGTGCTTACAGGATGATGCCTACTGTATATACCAGTGCTGTATATACTGGTGGTTGGACATTTTTGGTTGGTGGGCTATTTTCAGTCCAGCAATGACGCTGAGGTGTTTAAATACTCCAGCAGTACTGCTAAGTTTCTGACCATTAGATAAAAGAGTAAAGGGGACTAACTAAGTATGTAGAGAAACAGATGAACTACAACGTGCTTCTATATGGAAAGTGGAACCGATAAAATGTACAATAAGTGTAGAAACAAGGTGATGTCCCTAATAAAGTGAGCCGTGATTGTATGCTTACAAACAAAGCTAGCAGTTTAGTATCATCCAAACTGTTTGTGAAAATTACCACTCGTTTGTCTCGCACCATATCAGGTTGGTGAATAACAAGTCCTAAAACACCACAACTGTTGTGCAATATACTGTATATTAGAAGCAGATGAGAGAATTTCTCTCCATAATAGTGTAGTATAGAAAATCCTGTCACTAGACTTGACCCAGTTGCAGCTACACCAAGTTTAGTGAACTGATATCATATTTTGAATGCCTTATTGCTGCGTTTAATAAACTACACTAAATATCCTGCTGATCTCATCAGAGGAGTTAAAACTCCTTCATGCGTTTGTGATTCAAGCAAAAACACTTTCATTATCATTCATTTGTCTACTGAGTCATCAGCGTTCTCTCACACTTTGCTTTGCAGTCAAGTAACCATTATCACTCTCTAAGAGGCTTGGATAAACATTTAGCCAGCATGAATGATGCAGACACATCAACAGCGCTGCTCTAATACAGTGTTCCAGGAGGTTCTTACCATCCCATATCATCACCTATCCAGCAGCAACAACAGCTTTCCTAAACATTGCTTGGAATGTGATTATATAGCCCCCTTAAGCATTAAAGCCTTGTCAGATAAATTCTTGACAGTTCAGTGCTGTATATATTTATGTTGCACCTAAGCATGGAGGTTGCTGGTATTTTATGCATACTTGGTAAGGGTTTTTTCCCCTGGTCCTGTCCTAACCTGAAATATCAAACATTCCTGTTGTTATTTTAGTCTTGTAATTTTACTTGTTTCCATTTTGCTAAAAGGTATTATGTGTAAATAATATTACTATAATAAAGTTGCTTTGCTATAAATTATTACTTTTTTATATTCAACCTACTGTTATCATTACTAGCAATTACCATAAAAATAACATTACATTTTTTTAAAATATTTTTATTAAGAACAAACTTACAGTAAGCTGTATAGAAACGTACAGTAAAAATACATTAAATAAACATTTCTAGTCAGTTTTGAGTTGTTTGGTGCCGTAACCAGACCAGAATATATACCTCCAACAGCCTGCTACTACTGCTTGTGGTAAAAAATATTTACTTGATTCCAGGTTTTCTAAAAGATTTATTTCTACAATACCAGAAAAAATAATGTAACGTCAGAATTGCCAACCATGCGCTCCTTTTATTGAATAATGAAGTGCCCAGATTTCGTAGATGACAATAATTTAGATATGGCTGTTACGGTTCCCCATCTTTTTTAAAAAGGAAAGGAAAATGACGAACCGTGTAAAGTAAAACGTAAGGGTTGGGACCCAAATGCAGTTAGCTCCAGGCGGTATTAATGAACTGTAATGAACAAAAGGGGGGGGGGCAGCGTGGATCCCCCCGCGCGCGCCAGTCCAGGGAAAACGGGAGGGGGGTGCGGAGCTGGCGCAGGCGCACAATGAGCGGTAGCGTCAGGCGGCGTGAGTAGGAAGAAGGAAGCAGGAGATCGCGGTGGAATAAAAGAAAAACGAAAAGGTTCCCCTACACTAAATCTACTTCCCTAATAAACCAGGTTACCTCTCGCCTCCCCGTGCTACGGGAACTGAACCCCTTAGCGGGCCCAGTCCGTACTCTTTCCCTCACAAAATAATAAAACAAAATGAAAAGCGTGGGGGCTCTTTAACAGAGCGTGAGACGGTTGAGGTCTCAGATTCACACGGCTGAAAGCTATACACACTGCAAGGCCGTGGCTGCAATCACGGGGAATAAGCGCCGAGACGGTTGAATGGTGCAACACCCGCTACGACTGGCGAGGCTCTTAAATAGCCAGAGTAGCAGGTGTTGTGTATTCCGCCGCAATCAGGCACCTTTACCAACAGGCGTGCCCGGTTGTGGCAGCTGCCAGAGATCCTACTGAGGAAAACCAGTCCAATGCTGCCCTCTAGTGTCGGTAAGTAGGACCTCTGACAATGGCATCAGCTACTCGCAGAAAGATTACATTTACATTTAGTCATTTAGCAGACGGCCTTATCCAAAATGACTTATAACTGATACAATCTTCCGATCCAAGCAATTGTGGATTAAGTTTCTCGTTTAAGGACAGAAAAGTGGCAGCTTGAAAGAGGTGTGACTTGAACCCTGTATCGTCTGGTTTAATACTCAGTACATTCCCCACTATGCCATCACTCATAGTGATATATCTGTTAGGATCAGTTCTGTAGATTCTGACAGGAGCCAAATTACCTTTAAGCAATGTAATGCTCCTATATCTCCTTCAAATAAAGAATATGAACAACAAACAACAAAAATGAATTGTATTCTTCAAGCACAAGTGAAAATTCAGACAAGTGATATTCAGATTCTGCAAACAAACCAAACATTGTAGTAATTACGTACATTTAGCGGCATTAGCAAAAACCACACTGCCATAGAGCAGAGCCTAAATAATGTCCAAAGAACCTGATTTTTTGCACACAATGTTTTTTCACAGTCAAAAATTAAGGGACATCTTAGTGTGCATACAGGTGATCATCTTGCCATGCAACCTCTGAAGACACAAATGTAATTTTTATATGGTCTTCACATTATGGTGATCTGTGTAGAAAACAAATAAGACCAATGTCATCTTATAGCCAGTGGCTCAGTGCATTTCCAATCTAGTTGGGTAAACTACATGGAAAACAAGGCTACAATGACTTAGCTGTAGCATCCTAACTTTGAGACAATGTAGCCTCTACTCCCACCTTCTCCCAGAATGGCCACTTAGAATTGAGCAGGTGTAATATGGGTGCTGTGCCATCTGATGAGATTTTGAGAATGGTGAAAGCCTGCTCTACTGCCAGACACAAGAAAATCTGTGCAAAGAACACTGTGTCTCAATAGAAACACTTGATGTTCAGGAACTGTGTGAGCTCCCTGATGGTTTTACAGAAGGAACAATGCAGGGGTACTTTCACATTTGACCCTACACAATGTGCAGTCTCTCTAGACACAGGACAGCCCATAAAGAGAGACAGTTAGATGAAAGTTACATTTCTCCAGCTAACACATCTATGTATCAGCAACCTAGTAGACACTGTCATCACCAGGCTCCTCCAACATTCTGAACAAATCAGGATGGTATGTTTAAAGGCCATGACATATCAATGAAACATGTTTCCTATGGTATTTCACCCAGAGGGAATGATTTGAAATGGGCCATATGCAGTGTTGCGACCCTGGCCAGCGCTCATTCCAGAATGTAAGTGCAGAAAGTCCTGCAGAAATACATCAACTATATAGACAAAAGTTGTGGACAGTCCTTCGAATTATTGCGCTCTACTCTTTCAGCAACACGTTCATACTGTAAAATACGTTTCTGGATTCTCCAAAGACAAACAGTGGCAGTAGATTGGGTTGTAGTTAATACCCAAGTGACTCTTAATATGAAGATCAAGGAGTCAGGTCAATCATTTTCTGCCTGCTGTCCTCAAAGTCCATAGAGGATTGGTTTGCCAACTTTGATTGAGAACTTTGATTGAGCTTGTACAGAACCTTGACCTCGACTCCATCAGACACCTTGGAAATGCACTGGATTTTCAATATGTATTAAACTGTCTTAATACCCATGATTTTGTTGTAATTTATGGGGTGTTCACAAATTTTTGTCTATATAGTGTAGGATTGAGAGGCTTGGGAGTAAAATTAGGAAGGTTGTCACATTACTTCAGATTTTCACCTTCACAAGATCGACAGGTGGTGGCAAGACATGTGCAGCATACAAAACTTGTGGGGGAGTAGTAGAAAATGAATGCACAATTTAAAAATTAATTTGAATTTTCTGACATTACACAGTTAACCTTCTCCTAAAATGACAGCTTCTCTTAAAGCTACTCTAAGATCATCCGTTGGCTGCACAGGATGAGTGTCTTCTAGCACACTAGACAATCCATGGACAAGGCTCAGATTAATCAGACACACATTAAACGGACACACTAATGATAGGTGGCCACTGACGCAAATGTGAGATGGTGTGTGGGTGTAACAACATCTCCTCATCTACAGTGTAAATAATGACATGTCCAGTCGGTGACTCAGCCAGTGAGAGACCAACACCTGCTGTCCATTTTAAAGATCAATAAGGCAGCACAAGACTTTTCTCATAAGCCAACATAAAACATAGTAACACATTAAAGACACTACTAAGGCCACTGTCTCAGCCTGGTGATGTTTACTACAAAAAGAATCAAGTAATGGAAAATTGAATACATTCATTCATATACCAGACATTTCTAATCTGGGCATAGTGCAGAACAGGCTTAGCAGTAAAGAGGATTGAACTCATAGCTCTCCAAAAAACCTCAGTGTACATTTCCTAGAAGTCATAAAAATAGTATATCTAACTCATGTCACATGTTCACATATTCTATTGAACTGAAATACAAACAGTTTTGAAATCTGATGCCCACAGGATTTTAAAGCATGTCACACACAACCGAACTGATTGTTTTGGCAGTGTATGTGTTTCTAATCTTTTTTTTTTCTGTTTTCAGATCAGATGATGCTGAAGTCATGTCTGTTTTGCATGATAAAAGGGGTGGCACTGTGAAATACTGGCTCACAATGTATTCAGCTGATGGGATTATGACTTTTAGTCTATTAATCAATCGCCAGCATATGGATGTTTGATGACATATGAGCAAATGTTCTGCGTCCACTCGTCATCGTGTGCTACTTAAACATACACAGGCACAGTTTTCTACCTTCACATCTGGTTATGCCTCATAATTAATAGATTAATTGGTAAATATTAGTAATAAATGAGTGGCACGGTGGCACTTTGATTAGCACTGTTACCTGACAACTCTGTACACCCAAGTTAAGAGTCCTGGCCGAGTCACTGCCTGCTAGTTTGCATGTTACATTTACATCATTTAGCAGACACCCTTATCCAGAGCGACTTACAGTTGATACAGTCTTACAGTCCAAGCAACTGTAGGTTAAGGCCCTTGCTCAAGGATCCAACACTGACAGCCTCGCAGAGGGGGTTTTGAACGCTGGACCTTCTGATCCATAGACCAATACCTTAACCACTAGGCCACTACAGTCATCCACATGTTCTTTCCATGTCTATGTGGGTTCCTCTGACATTCCACAGATATGCATCAGGCTAAGTGGTTTCTCTAAATTGTCCCAGTGTGAGTGTGTGTGTGCCCTGCAATAGATTGGCACCCTGTCTAGAGTTGCTTCTTACTGTATACAGTATATACGCAAGTTATTGTCGGTGTCTCCAAACCTTTGGAACATTTAGTAAAAAGGAAGCTTGGTTAGAAAATGTGTGTATCACCACTACAGTGGAGTAAGTTTCATTTCACTCAACCTAACGCATCATATGAGTAGTGTTTTGTGTTAAATAAAACATAGGATATGCCAAAAACTGGTATTTAATATGCCTAACATCATACCTTGAACATGAATATATACTTACTGCATATTATCTGTAAGACTCTTTAACAGGCTCTCTTACAGCTCTTGCAGGAGGCTAGCATTCTTCCTGTGCTGGCGAGAGCTGAGCGTTTATGCTACGAGTACTCCTCAAAGAGCAGCTGTCTGTGATTAGGGAAGGGGCAGCTAGCACGAACTGGCGGGCTAAGCAGCAACTCCTCCTTATTCAACAGTACGCAACCATATTTTTAAAAATGGCATCATTTTAAAATATTAATAATAATTTCAGCCAAATCTAGAAGCTCAGTAAACTAAATCACAAGGATGCTGTGAGCAAAAATTTTGAACTGGACACACCCCCTTCCCAAAAACCCATGTAACACATGTAACAAGCAGAGCAAGGTCAACTGCAATATATCTGATTAAGCAGTCGTAGACAAGTTGGCTAAAGGAATATGTCCACAACTACATACTGTACATACCTCAGACTTAAGATTAAAAGCCTTGCAGTAAGGCAAACAGTACTGGTTCAGTGGTTAGTGCTCTACTAATCAAGGTTCTACATTAAAACCTTGCTCCGCCAAGCTGTGACTGCTTAACCCTTGAGCAACACCTCAAGGCATCACATGAGATACAAGTGACCTGTGTGCCCTACCATCAACAACCTGAATTCCAGAACACAGCAGCCTAGCATCCCAAATCACTACAAAAGTCTATGACAATGACTCCCTGGCTCTGCTTTTAGTCTAACGCAGGGATGCACAACCAATAGAGGACTGAGGTCTCAAGCTTTTGTCAGTGTTTCATTAATTTGGTAAGCTGAACATACTGTGACCAGAAAAAAACACTCCTGAAGTTCCTCTCTCAACACCACAAGCTGTGTTGACACAACACTTGTACATACAGTGGGGCAAAAAAGTATTGAGTCAGTCACTGATTGTGCAAGTTCTCCTACTTAGAAAGATGAGAAAGGTCTGTAATTTTCATCATAGGTACACTTCAAGTATGAGAGACAAAATGAAAAAAAAATATCCAGGAAATCACATTGTAGAATTTTTTCCACTTAAAAGAATTTAATTGCAAATCATGGTGGAAAATAAGTATTTGGTCACCCACAAACAAGCAAGATTTCTGGCTTTCACAGACCTGTAACTTCTTCTTTACAAAGCTCTTCTGTCCTCCACTCGTTAGCTGTATTAATGGAACGTGTTTAACCTTGTTATCTGTATAATAGACACCTGTCCACAGCCTCAAACAGTCAGACTCCAAACTCAATCATGGCCAAGACCAAAGAGTTGCTGAAGGACACCAGGAAGAAAACTGTAGACCTGCACCAGGCTGGGAAGAGTGAATCTACAATAGGCAAGCAGATTGGTGTGAATAAATCAACTGTGGGAGCAACTGTAAGAAAACAGAAGACATACAAAACCACTGATAATCTCCCTCGATCTGGGGCCCCACGCAAGATCTCATCCCGTGGCGTCAAAATGATCATGACAACAGTGAGCAAAAATCCCAGAACTACACAGAGGGACCTGATGAATGACCTGCAGAGAGCTGGGACCAACGTAACAAAGGCTACCATCGGTAACACACTACGCTGAGAGGGACTCAGATATGCAGTGGCAGACGTGTCCCCCTGCTTAAGCCAGAGGAGGACATAACCAAGGCCCGTGCAGTTTGCCAAGAGCGCATATGGATGATCCAGAAGAGGATTGGGAGAATATCGTGTTGGTCAGATGAAACCAAATAGAACTTTTTGATTTAAAAACTCAACGCGTCATGTTTTGAGCAAGAAGAATGCTGAGCTGGCATCCCAAAGAAAACACCATACTACGTGAGCATGGGGGGGAAACCTCATGCTTTGGGGCCTGTTTTTCTGCAAAGGGGACAGGACGATTGATTCCGTGTTAAAGGAAAAGAATGACGGGCCATGTATCGTGAGATTTTAAGCCAAACCTCCTTCCATCAGTGAGAGCATTGAAGATGGAACGAGGCTGGGTCTTCCAACATGACAATGATCCCAAACACACCGCCCAGGCAACGAAGAAGTGGCTCCGTAAAAAGCATTTCAAGGTCCTGGAGTGGTCTAGCCAGTCTCCACACCTCAACCCCATAGGCAATTTGTGGAGGGAGTTGAAAGTCCGTGTTGAAAGTTTCCCAGCGACAGCCCCAAAACATCACTGCTCTAGAGGAGATCTGCATGGAGGAATGGGCCAAAATACCAGCTACAGTGTGTGCAAACCTGGTGAAGACTTACAGGAAATATTTGACCTCTGTCATTGCCAACAAATGTTATGTTACAAAGTATTGAGTTGAACCAAATTTATTGACCAAATACTTATTTTCCACCATGATTTACATCAAAAAATCCTACAATGTGATTTCCTGGATTTTTTTTCTCATTTTGTCTCTCATAGTTGAAGTGTACCTATGATGAAAATTACAGACCTCTCTCATCTTTCTAAGTAGGAGAACTTGCACAATCAGTGGCTGACTAAATACTTTTTTGCCCCACTGTATACAGATTTTAAAAATCCATTTGTTATGCAAAAATGATGCCAATGACTTGGGTAAGTGTTTCCTCAACAGGTTAAACCCTATCCAACTTGTCTTAATAGAGTGAATGTGGATAATTAGATCACAATATGTGGGTGGCACGGTTTCTCCCACCTCCTAAAGGCATGCCAGTAGATTAAGTAACTACTCTAAATCGCCCCTAGATATGGGTGATGGTGTTATGCATTTACGGTATGCTTCTCAAGGGTCCATTTCTGCTTTGCATCCACTGTTTCAAAGACCCACCACATCCTGTTCATGATAAAGCAGATGCTGAAATTGAATCAAAGAAATAAAAAAATACAACTGAAAAATCTGAAGTGACACCTAAGCAAGCTAAGAGATTTGTCCTGGTACAGAGGCACCTGCATTTATGTGGCAGCAGGCTGAACAACAGTGAAAGAGATTCTGTGACGGTTGCAAGTTAAGCAAAGAATGAGGGTGCTAACAGAGGGATCCGGGATTTGTTACGGTAGTGGAAATGTCTGGTACATAATGATGTGAGGGTTATTGCAAATGACTGGGCACATCTGGTCAAATTACATGTTTTGTTCCTTTTCTTAACCTCTGAGGGGAATGAACTTAAAAATGACTGCAAACTGAAATGAATCATAACCTAGCCACTTAAGTTTAAAGACCTTTCAAAACATTAGTGACTCACCTGACAAGGTGCTCAAAGTCTTGCACACAACAATTTTTTTGTTTGTTTCCAATGCAACCTTTTGTGTAAAATCTTAGTAAATGCATGAGCTATCAACTCACCAGCATTCACTGTGCAGAAAGCCCCAGTGGGATTTATTGTATTGCAAAGTTGGGCAACGGCATACGTTTTTCAACCAGGTATTTTAAAATGTTGAGCTGATACCGTGAGTGCCATGACTGGTCTTGGCAGAGATCATGCTATAAATGGCAAGGTAATATCTGTAATGTAATATTTTTGTGATAATTTACTGTTCACTTAATGTATTATTTCCAACAAGCCTCCAGCAATTTTGTAAAGCCTATTTACATTAAGAAACATTCATGCTACTCTATATCATGCCAAAACCTTAAGAACTGCTTAGAACCTTGCCAAAAAGAGGAAAAGGAAATCAACCTCATTTCTCACCTCCACCATAGACACCAAAGTTTGAATTCAGACACAACTGGTTATGTCTGAGCGAGAGAAGGCCTCATACGGATATGGATCACCTTCCTGCTACTGCAGCAATGGCTCCTACTGCTGAATTGAGACTCTGGCAGATGGACAAGGCAAGCATAATCTGCTGCTCCATGGATGCTTTACTTTTTCCATAGGTGCTGCCACCTATATGTGAATAATCAGCAGCCACAAGGAATATGGGACTGTGGTAGCCTAGAGGTTAAGGTACTGGACTCTGGATCAGAAGGTCCAGGGTTCAAATCCCAAGCTGCCACTGTTGGGTCCTTGAGCAAGGCCCTTAATCCACAATTGCTTGGATTGTAAGATTGTACCAATTGTAAGTCGCTCTGGATAAGGGCGTCTGCTAAAATGCTGTAAATGTAAATAAATATGGAGGAATTTGCATGCCAACGACACTTCTGTACAACAAGTGTGTATAAAGAACTTCGTCATCCCCTGGTGAAACGTTAGCCTTACATCACTGTAACACTGTAAGCTCCTCTAACAGTTATATACCATGTAGATCTAGAATAGCCTGTGCTCCAAGTCTATGATGAACAAAAACAACCCAGCAGAACCCTTTCAGCTGGAGGTGTACAAACATGTTCTTTGCCGTATTTAATGCAACACAGATGCATCGGTTCACTCACAACAAGAACATGTTCTTATCTTCTAACTGAGAGGTCAACACCTGCTCTAAGGTCTTATGAGTGAGTGCATTTCTTGAATACTCTCACATAGTCATCTCTCTTTCAGACCATAGATCATGCTCTCTGATCATGCACACTGAGCCAACGCCTTGTAATAAACGAAAAGTGTGTTTTACACATTCCCAAAAGAAATCCTAGCTGTCAGGGAAAATAAAACATCAATGTAATCAATCTTGTAATAAATATAAATGTCTGACTTTACAAGACCCAGAAATTAAACACTCTGCTTCCTTTTACATCAGTTTCCAATCAGTAATGGTTAGTTGTGGTGTTTGACGTAATGTCTGGAAAATGTGGCTGAGGGGAAAAAATATGGCTGACATCTAACTTGGGGTGATACGAAATGACATTAATAAAGATATTATCACCTAGGATTTGTTAAAAAAAAAGCTAAGTTTGCATGCTACCAACAGCAGAGGATATGGAGCGCCACTCACGCATTGTGAAAAACGGATTTAAACTGTGGGGTGGGCTTCCATATGGGGCCTTTTAACATAACTTCAAATATTCCACAATAATGTGTACAATTTTTCTTACCCATAACTGTCTTTAAATATTGATAACCACGCAACACTCACCAAACAAACCAGTAAAGTGGTCCCAGCAATTGTGGTTTTTCATTTTCAGGGAAGCACATGTCTTCAAACGGCCAAATATCGTAATGTGCATTTGAACCTCTCGATTGCGTGTTTCTGCATTTTGTCTCACTTTCGTCTTACACAATACTGCCACCCAATGGAGACTATTTTCCCCATCAATATACTACATAAACTCACTAGCCACTTCATGAGGTGGTACCGGGTTGCACCCCATTCTGCCTTCAAACCTTCCTTCATTCTTCATGGCATGGATTCAACCTTCATGATGCTGGAAATCTCCTCTGAGATTCTGGTCCAAACTGACATGTTAGCATCACGCAGTTGCTGCATATTTGTCGGCTGCACATTTATGATGTGAATTTTCCGTTCCACCACAATCCAAAGGTGCTCTAATTTATAGAGATCTAGTGGAGGCCATTTGAATACAGTCTCAGAGGGGGCAGAGGTACTTAAGTTCTTTACTCAAGTAAAAGTTATCTAATCTGATAAAAATTAATCAAGTAAAAGTTCAAATATGGCTTAGATGTTAATATTAATATACTGTATCAATATATTAATCAAGTAAGAGTATAAAAGTACACTACTAATTGTAGTTAAAGTATTTCTCTAAAAAACATTTCTATCTCAATTCTTGAAACAGGCTGTCTTTTATTGAGGGCAAGAGGTTCACATCCATTGACGCTGAGAATACATAAATGGTTTGTACTACAAATACTCTGCAAAAATCCCAAAAATGACACTATCATCTTTAGCTAACCACAGCAAAAAACAGAATAAAAACATTTTAGATATGAGGAACAAAAATATACAAATTACTTTGTAATTGTTTTATAAATTCTACGAAAACGCTCATAGCTACACATGACAATATTCACACATTCACACTTTCTTTTCCACCTTTACAGTGTCGCAGGAGAGCCGGTGTCTAGCAGTGGCATAGAGCACAAGGCAGAAACAACCCTAGACACAAGGTACATACACTCACACACTAGGTGCACTTTAGAAACACCAATTAACCTAACACGCATCTTTGGACTGTGGGAGGAATCCGGGTGTCCTGAGTAAACCCACATGGACATGTGGAGGACATGCATACTCCACACAGAAAGGACACAGACCTCTCCACCTGGGGTTTGAAGCCAGGACCATCTCGCTGTAAGGTGACAGTGCTACCCAACGAGCCGTGGTACCACACCTGACAATATTCCATGAAGTATATCATGATGTCTAACCCAAACAATATTTATTATACAGCATTTAATTTGATCAAACTGCAGCTTCACCATTTTTAGAGCAGTTCTTCTCCTAGACACGTCCATATACAATCCTATTGTGGTCACCAAGGGTTCTGCAAAGTACTTGTATTTTGTTACTTACTCCCTCTGAGTATAATGAACTCATTGTCATGTTCAAGAAAACAGTTTGACATGATTTGAGCTTTGTGACATGGCGTGTAGAAGATGGTGGCAAGACTGTGGTCATAAAGGGATGGTCAAGGTCAGCAACAACACTCAGGTAGTTTGTGACATTTAAACAATGCTCAATTGGTATTAAGGGGAACAAAGTGTGCAAGAAAATATCCCTCACACCATTACACCAGCACCCACCACCACCAGCCTGAAAGGCAAGATATACCCATGCTTTCATATTGTTTATGCCAAATTCTGACACTAAGATCCAAATAAAATCGAGACTGAAAGCAGTCAAAGTTTTTCCCAATCTTCTATTGTCCAATTTTGGTGAGCCCATCTGAATTATAGTCTCAGTTTTTTGTCTTTAGATGGCCGGAGTAGCACCCGGTGTGGTCTACTGCTGCTGTAGCCCTTCTCACTTAAATTACCTTTCTTCCACATTCTTATTCTCTATTTGAACTTCATCAGGTTGTTTTGACCATGTCTACGTATATAATGCACTGAGTGATTGGATGATTAGATATTTGTGTTAAAGGAGCTAATGAAGTGGCTGGTGAGTATATTTCACAATATA